>VZTI01004295.1:349596-633056 GCA_013397865.1 Struthidea cinerea
GGCGAAGGGTTAACGGGAGCCCGGCGCGGCGGGGCGGGGGCCGGGGGAGGCACTGGGGCTGGGAGCTTCAGGCGGGGCAGCAGCAGCGAAAGGGTTAACGAGACGCCTTCATGTATTGAGATGCTAATTGTCAAGATAGTGTATTCCTTGAGGAAAGTAATTTGATTACTCGAAACTCCCACTAAGGAGGCAAGCTCGTGTCCTTCCATCTGTCGGGCTCTGTGAAAGATGATGAATTGAGCTCCAAATTCACGTGTGATGAAGTCACTGTCAATCCCCGCCAGCCCAGCCCGCTGCCATGCCCACCGCACAGAGGGTAGCACCGCAATTCAACTTTCCCTCGGAAACCCAGGAGGCTCAGTAACCTGTTACTTGCTGCTGCTTGCTTTTTCCCTTTTTTTCTTTTTTTTTTTTTTTTTTCCCCTCCCCATTTTCTGCCTCAGCGCTACAACTGAGTCATTCTGGTGCCCATGGCTCGTGGGTATACCGGGCTCCCACTGCGCTCGGCTTTATTCCCCACTTCAGCTGGCAGCGTTATTTTCGGCTAATGCGGATGTGGGGCTCGCTCGCCGGCGTTTTGTAGCCACTTGTCGAAGAGCATTCGGAAAGCCTTAACTATGCATAAATCTGCAGAGTGAATGTTTTCTTTCATTCACTTGCTCCTATTCTTTGATTTCTTGTAGGCCTCTGCGGCAGAAATGGAGAAAATAAGGTAAGTGAGACAGTTTATTTTCATCTCATTATAGAGAAGAAATGTTCTGTTGCACAATGCTCGATACAGGCTCTTGGAAAATATTTAGCTTAGTATGATCAGAGTAGAATACTGGATTGCATGATGATGCAAGGCAAGCTGTGCTTTAGAGACAAAAGAAAAGGAATGTGGTTGTTCTACTAAACCTATTTTGCAGGGATGTCAATTCAGAAAGCATGTTTTACACACAAATATTTTATTGCCAGATGCAGAGCATATTTGATTATATAAATGTTGTAGCCACTTGTCCATTTACTGCAAGAGCCTGCCATTCCATTTAATGAGGAAAGTGGATCAATAATTCATGAAAAAGCTGAAGAAAATATAGGCTTGACTTCAAAGCATCTAATTAATATGGTTTGTTTCAATATAGCGCTGTAATACTGCTGTTCGATTTTTGTTTTATATTGTAGACCAGCCAGATAAATCTTGTCTCTTCTGTGTTTAAAATGTTGTCATACTGTACCAGTTTCTCAGCACATCTCTCTGCTTTAAGCAAAAGGAGATGGGTTTTATAACATAAGTTTTCCATCTCATGTCCTAGTGCAAGTCTGCTTTGGGGGGTATTGCTTTTGTGTATGTTGTTGAGAGAGAAAAAGAAAGAAGAAAGCATTCTAGCCCGTTTTAATAAATGAGTCAAAAATTAGTAAATTCTTGTCTACTAACACATTATCAAAGTGATAGGTAAGAGATGAACTTTTTACTACCCTTTAAATACTTTATGGAACTTCTTTTCATAACCAGACACACTGGCCATGATCTTACTTGGTTTTATTGGACAAGCCTAAATTCCTTCTCTGAACCTGGTAACTCCGGTTAGTGACAACTGTTGTCCAAGAGCAACTTTTTAGATTCCCTCAGTTTGGAATGGCAATCCTGAGTTATTAGAAATGCAGAAAAGTTCTGAAATTCTAGAAATAACTGGGGAAGAAATGGCAAATGCAAAACAACAGAAATTTGATCAAGTGTTTAATGAATTCTGGGCTGGAAACAGAATCCTGTTTTTCTTTTGAGGCAAAGGAGGTTAATTCTCTTACAGTGGACTTGAAGATGCATGTCGGAAAGTTACTAAGAATACATTTTTAAAGCACTTAACTTACTTTTGTAGAGCCTCATGACAACAGAAGTACTGTAACTTTTGTGCTGAAAGAAAACCACTGTGCAATGTACGATGTATTTGCATGTATACAAGCATTATAATGTTAAAGCTGTGAGTTTTTCCTGAGTAATGCCTGAGAAAGTGCCTTGGTATGTGGACTGATGTCTAATAAAAATTCCAAACAATCACCTATGGCGTATGCACGCTCCTGTCATGAATTACTCTCTTAGAAGATGCAAGCAAATATGTATTTACATGTTTGCTTGATAAGCATGTGTGCACAAATGCAATATAATTCTTGTAATACGTTCCTGAGCATACTTTGGCCTCTGCTTTCAGTCTTGCCTCTTTTGCAATAACGGGCTGCAGAGCCCGGGAGAATGAGCAGAATATATTGAAAAAAGAAAGAATTTTCTATGATGAGAATAAACATTTGTAAAGTTTCATTTTCCAAACACCACAATTTTGCAGCTGTCAGGCTTGCCAGTCCTTACATCCCTACTCTCTGAGTGCTGCCTATATGGAAAAGCCCACCCTGCCCCACTGAATGATGTAGGAGCTTCGCTATTAACTCCACAAAGAGAAGGGTCAGGCTCTCTCAGGAGTTTGCTAAAGAAATTTTCTGTTAAAAATTTCTTGTGTGCAAAAGTTGATTTTGGCAGACGTTTCATCCCATCACCCCAGCAGATGCAAGGCCAGTTCCACAGCTTCGCATGCTCCCAAGTAGAGCAGCGAGCCAGGCTAGGGCCACTCCAACAGTACACAGTGCAGAAGCTGCATTGCTCCATCACCAACTTTTCCAGGCTCCCTGTCGACAGTCATTCTCTAGGATGCAAACTGACAGAATCTTCAAACTGACAGAATCTTCGGCAGTTTAAGGAAACTATCTGGAGTCATCTTAAATAGCTGGTAAACTCAAAGCCTGGAGAGAATTAGGTTTTTCTAAACTTACCAAAGTCTGGTATCCAGGTAAAAACCAAATTACCCTGTGTTTTAACCACAGTGGCTTCAGAGAAGTCATGAAGAGAGATAACCTGAAACTAGGAGAAGAAAGAAAGAAACAAGAGGAAAATGGCAGGCTGGGAGGAAAGAGGTATTTTTTGTTATATGTAGAGACCGGTGTAACATGGAAAAGCCATTCCCACATGATACTTCACTGTGTTCTTCCCTATCTCCTGTGCCCAGCTCCTTCCCCACTGTTTTTTTGTTACTAGCTGATGATATGCTGTTCCACATCACCTGGGATGGTGTTGGCCCAAGGACTAGAGGGTGAGCCCACACCAGCTGTGGAGCTGGGGTGCACGGAGGGTACGAAGCTCCTGCAACAGAGGGAGGAGAAAGGGGTTCTGTAATGAGCAAAAAGGAAACAAATCTTGTTAGAGAAACGGGACAAGAGGAGAAAGGTGCATAACCACAGGATGGTGAAGCCAGGTTGAAAACCCTCAGGGTTAAAGAAATAGAGGTTTGCATTCCACAGAGCTCTTCAAGAGAAGAAAGTCTTTTAAATAAGAAGAACAGGTGACAGGCCTTGGGAGCTCACAGGGCCAAACATTTTAAGAAGGCAGCTCTGTATGTCTTTGGGTGAGCTTTGCACATTCTCCAGCCCAGAAGAATGGGGATCCATCTGGGGCATCCCCAAGGACTGGGGTACCCAGACCCATTCAGAAAGAGGGGTGAATGCAGGAGCCTGAAGAATTGATCCACTGATGGCCCATGCTTTATTCAGCCATAAAATTCATTGAGCCAGGCAGCACAAGCAGTAGTGCAGCAAACTAATACAAGTCTTATTGTTACATTCCTTCACTGAGAATCTGTCCAGAACGATGTGATTTGTCTCACGTAATGCAGCAATAATTCCCTTTGCGGACCAAGGAGCTGCTGTGACCTGCAATGTCACAAGCAGGGGCTTGCTGGGACAGAGTTATGTGTGGAAGGAGCAGTAGGAAGCAGAGGTGGGAGGTTGTCAGTATTTAGCCTGACACAGGGACACCTTCCTCTAGAAGTGGAAACATGCAATTTTGTGCTAAAACTTTGGCTGAAAATAATTTCGCAATGAAGTCTTCTCACTGTGAATGATTCTTAGCAGTACAGTGTTTATTACATCTCAAGGTACCAATATATTAGGCAGAAGTAAGGCTAACTACTAATCACAAACCTCTTGAGGACCTGCACTTATGTAGGTTGGCTGTGTATGGTTATAGAGTCACTTTAAGCATTAATTACTTCTGACTCCAACCTTTTAAATACAGTTTTTTGGATCTGGTTCTTTTCCATGTCTATAAACAAGGATTGAAAATCTTTGTTAATTCAAGTGAGTTTCAAATATACCTGTGCTATCTTATTTTGACTCAGCAGTGTGCTATCTTTGCTGCATATATGCAAGAGAAGCACATGCCTTCCAAGCCAGAGGCCTTGTAGATCTGTGGTGGCTGGCACACAAAATTGCCAGTACACTGGAAACTACTCCTTTAAGTCAGATTGAACCCATAGAATGGTTAGATGTGCAAATGAAAGACCAGTTCCACTGCAACTCCAGTACAGACTCCTGGCAGGTTTTCTTTGCTTCAATTTCATCCTGCTTGAAATACACATTGTAATATTCAAAGTTTCTAGAGAGGAAGATGTAAGGTTTGACAGAAGAGAACTCTAGATATACTTTATACACAAATATTAACCAGATTCTCAGGGTTCCTTACACTGAAGGGTATCTCACTCTACAGGAAATGTCACTTGAAGAGACAGATATTGTTCAATAAAAGCTTTTTCTTTTTTAATACACTCCTAAAATTTCAGTGACAATTCAGAAACTCCATAAATCAATATTCTTAGTTCTAAGCTTTCAAGATCCACAACAGGCTGATCTATATATCGAAAAGTACACAAAACTGGACACATCATCACCATCACCAACTGCCAGGCTCACAGTGCCCCTAAGGAGGCTGAGTTTCCACTTTACAATATAATCATGGTATTCCTCAACAGATGATTATTTTGGTAGCATCAGTAGGGGAACTTTATTAATTACCCAGGGATCTCTGATGAAAGTGACCTGTGTCTCAAGGAACCTGCGAGGTAACACCTTCTTTTCACTGTAGTCCTTGTTTCAGAACATATGAAAGCAAAGTGGTTTGTTTTGCACACACAGCTGGTAGTAAGTCAGCAGCTTGATCCAAGTCTCTTGAATTTTTAGACTTGGACTTTTCTCAAGCATGTTTGAGTTCATCTGTGGTAAGGAAGGAATATGGATTTCCTCAAAAGGAACATCAGAGGCACACGCAGTTCTGGGGAAAAGCCTCTGCCATGCTTTGCTGGAAATGTAAATACCTTTCTAAATGCCCACCTGATCATGCTGCCTTCCTTGCACTTGGTATAAATATAGCCCTCTTCATATGCTAATGAGCACACTGCAATTTCCTGCCATTCCCACCTTGTCCTTATTCCTCTCTCGGCCTGTATCTACATTAATTTTACTGTATACTTGAACACAATGGGAGGATTTTTTTTTCCCAGAAAGTTAACCAGCAAACATGGTTTACTTTACCCTAGGTCTGGTCTTCACATCCACAGCTGATATGCTGGGAGCCACTGCCTTGTGCAGAAGCAAAATGCCACAGGACAGCAGCAGGGCTGTGCAAGAAGCAGCTCCACCATCTGCTCAGCAGTGTCTTCAGGCTCTAGTTGATGCTGGGATGTGAAACCCCAGCTGTGGATGCAGGCAAAGAGATGGAATAGGGCAAGCTCGGAAGAAATAGAGCATAGGGAAATGCTAGCATGAAAGGGCCATGAGTTTGGGGTCATTAGAGGCGATAGTTAAAAAAGTCACCAAGCTGGGTGAATTTGGGTCCATTTTGAAAGATGGAGAAGAGAAGGAAAAGGATAAAAATGCTGCCTAACATATATTCAAACAGGTAAAATAGGTTTTCATTTTCCCTCTGTTTTGCAAGCTGTTTTTATCTGTCAGGCAGTCCCAGCAGCAGTGACAGCCCTGCAGTGCTGTTTTCAGCACATCTGGTTTGTTCATGCTGCCATCCAAGGTGTGACTGCAGCTAAAGCACATCTCTCTCTCTCCCCTCGAGACCATACTCAGCTTTGAGTTCGGCGGTTGTCAAACATAGCAATGGGAGCAATGGACACATACAGATACATTCACAGTCCCCAGGGGAACCATATCCCTGGAACTGGGATTGGTTGAGGCACAGAGACATGCGGATCTACCTATTCCAGTACCTCTGAGAATTTTGTTAGTGCTGTCAGAGGCACAGTATGCTTGTGCAGCTTATCACACCTAATTTCCACTATTGCTATTCCCTGTGCTAGTCAGTCAAACCTGCATTACCTCAGCTGAGGAAGGAGTGTTGCTGCTATGCTGTCCTACAATCCTGTGCCCTGAGCTTCCATCTGCTGCTTGAAGAATGATCTAAAAGGCAGTGATGTCAGTATGCAGGGAACCATCCCCAGTCAGCTGATGTAACAAGTGTTGTGTTATAGTATGCTTCAGTTCTAGATAAATACTGAGAGAAGCAAAAGCATCCACCAAACAAGAAATATGACAGAAACAGAGGGCAGAACAGATTCAAGTTTAGTGAAACCAGGTATAGCTGTGTAAAGTGGCCTGCAGGGACAAGTGGGAGATGAGCAAACATCTGAAGAGACCAAGGAAGTAGGTAGGAGTAGATGAGCCATGCCATCAGCCAGGAGCTGCAGTGAGTCATGGGGAAGAGGCTGGACCTAAGTGATGCCTAGCTTACAAATAATGTTCTGCCTACTACCCCTTTCTTGCAAGGCAAAATGCATCACTGAGCAATGCCATGAGCTTCTCAGAAAAGAAAAATAAATAAAAGGAGGCATTCTGGACAAATATTTAAGAAAAAAGAAAGAAAACTCCATTTTGTTTAGTGCTTGTGATTAGTTCAGAACTTTGTACCACAGGGAGCAGAACTTAGAGAGCAGTTTCTTTTTTGTTGCTGGGTTCTCCCCCTTGAAGCTCCAAAAAGACAATTTTCCATGATTATAAGGAATTCAAAGGTGGGAAAATTGGATGCATCCCCTGTATTGCTAATAGGCTTCAGTTTATGTAAGCACTTTGACCACAGCTACTGGAGGGTATGTGCTGAACACTGAAAGCAGCAACTTGCAAAGCAAACAGTGGCAGCCACTGCAGCAGTAACAAAAGAGTCTTATAAGCTGAAGAATATAAGAGGTTTCATGCTATGAACCCCAGATGTTTCAAGGACAGTGCAGTTTGTGAACTGCACTTGAGTGTGCTCTGTGGTGAAATCAAGTAGATTTTGAATGCTTGCTGCTGCTACAGCTCACAGACTGATGAAAGAATGGAGATAACTTGTCTGCAACACATTATTACAGGCTTTTTGCAATTTCCAGCTCTGCTGCTTCTGGCATGGCTTAGGCAGTTTAATTTAGCAATCAGTTCTTGATTTACACACAAGTGACTTTAGAATGCATTCAAATAAAAACTGTATCACCACATTTGATTCAGTGTTCTTTAAAAATCAAAAGCATCTGAAGTGTATCAAAACTATTAAGGTTTTCACATTAAAAAATTGAAAAGATTGAATTGTCTAAATGTTTTAGTGATGACCTAAAGCCAGCTTAGCATGAAGTACAATGTGCTGAAAAATGGGCAGTAGATAGTGAGGTGTAATCATGCTTTTTGGAATTCATGAATGCGAGGGTTGTATACAGAGCCCTCCAGCAAAACAGCAGGATCATAAGTGCCTGTAGCTCCTTGAAGGATTTCTCTCATTTGTGTGACCATCCTACTGCTCATGTGAACTGCACAACTGCTGTCATTCAACTCTTCCAGGAAAAACAAGATCCCCCTCACTGAACCATGCAGAGTCACTGCTCATTTCTTGGTTTGTAGTAATGTTTGTACTGGGATAAAAGTGAGGGCCTCCCTGTCACATGCAGTTATATCGTTTCTTACATATATGAGATTCTTCATATATGCATTTGTTAAGCTCTGAAAATCATTGAAAAATCAAACTGCCATCCTGAACTTGCCCAGCTGTCGCCGTGTCAGCAAAGCCATAACTGAGAAGTTGCGTTCAACGATCATACACACACAGCTCATGCTGCAGACTTGCATCTAAGAGGGCAAAACAGTATTTGAGCAGAATGTTGTTGGCAAAGCAGTGGTTGACTGACTTACTAGAACATCATGACTACACAAATGCCATTTCAGCTGTTCAGAGCAAAATGCAAACCTTTACCACCTTGCCTTGTTTTTTCCCATTTTCCAAAGAAGGAGGAAAAAGAGGAGGAGGGTGTCCTAGAAGAAAAGAGGAGCTTCAAACTTTTTTGGAAACCACTGAGCTCTTCAGGGAGTTTCTGCTGTTCTACAAAGACCCTCATGTTCACAAGAAACCCTCATGACTCAGCAGCTCCAGACTGCTGCCTTCTGTTCAAGACCATGTCAGAGCAAAGGGCCTTAACTCTGAAGCTTCCATACAAATCAGGTCAAGCAAATGAGCTCATTTTATGTTCCTGTTAGCTGTAACTGCCATTCAGACAAAAGGATCAGTTTAAGAAACTGCTCTATTTTTAAGGCATTCCAAGAACTATACTGGAATTCTCAGCAATGAATGGCTACTTAATCTTTTCCCTTGACATCGCCCAAGAGCTCATTCTTGCAGCAGGCAATTTGAAGAGATAAGCAATCAGCACTCCTCTTTTCTGTGCTTTCCAGTTTAGGAAGTGTTAAATCTTTCTGCTGCTATTTAACTCAGGGATTTTGACTTAACCAAGGTATTGCACAAATTAACACAGTATTCAATGCTTCACCTGTGCAGAGTAGTCTACAGATAAAAAGAAAACTTGCTTATATACCTGTACAATTGGTCTTGCTGCTAAGTTCTACAGTTTCAATGTGTTTGAAATTACATTTAAGTAGCACTAAATGTGTGCACATGACTTTGCATGTGCATATTTAACTAAGCAGTAACTGCTGGGTCACTTGCCCTTTTGAGATATGATTTCCTCATGTTATGAATCCTATCTCTGTGCTGTAACGAGGAGCAAGTATTTCCAAGAAGTTAATTTCCAAGTAGACGAAGGTGTTCCGAGTACATTCCAAGATTTAAAGCAGATCCATGAGTTGCTGAAAAACAAATATTTTCCAGCTCTGCCCAACATACTAACAATTAAGTGTGAAACTAGTAACAATGTACATTCATGGACAGAAACTCATCCTTAATGATGAAGCAAGTGCTGCTTTCTATACGGAAATAGAGATTTTTTGAGACTACATACAAACAATCTATAGCATTGAAACAGTTCTCTTCAAATTCAAAATAAACTGTATGTTTCTTTTTATCTCTCAGCTTATGAATAACAGTGATGCTTTTATTTGTATTTGCATTCTGATTCAGATTGATAAGAGAACAACAAATAAAGAAGGAAAGATTGAGTCAAATACTCTGAAGACTGGGTAAAAATAAGAAACAGAGCAAACTAGCCCAAAGCAATGCAAGTAGAGTGATGAAAGACAGAGCAGCAATAATATTTAAGTAATTTCTTGGAAAGCACCAGCACAGCTCAACACACAGAAAAATTTGGTTGTTCCAGTCATAAAACTGGCCAGGAAGTTTTTACACAAGCCCAAATGCTCCTCTGTCCTACTCCTTTCCAGTGCTGAATTCAGAGACAAGCTGTTGCTAAAAGGGGTGCATGACTGGCCTGGGTTATTTTTGTCTAAATGTGCTCAGCAGCTGGCCCTCAAATCCCACTTTGCCATCTCCTTGCAGCCCTGCAAACACAGTGCTGGGCAGAGCCACGCGGCAAAGGAAACACCTGGTGTCTCAACCCACATCAGCAGTGTGACCCTGACAGGGCTGAACCTCAGCGTTTCCACTTCAGTCCTGAGCCTTCACAAGGCTTTTGGAAAAGAAAAACATTTCCTGGCTTATCCCAGTCCTGACTGTGCCATTGCCACCAAGCGTGATGGGCATGAGGGGCGGGTTTCCAGGTACATTTTCAGCCCACACTTCGAAATGTAGTCTAGAATAGCCCAGTCAATGCCAGTCTTTGCTCTGGAGCCCCTAGATATCTGACAAGCTTGCAGAGTTGCCCAGGTAAATAGGGCTGATGAAGGTAATGTGAACGATGGAATTTTCTGTTTTCTCACTTGTGGAAGGCAAAGCAATGCCCTTGCTCTGCAGCTGGAACTGCTGTGGTAAGTGCTGCAGCCCACTTGCTAAAATGACATTCCCAGCAGTGGAGACTCCTGAAGCATGTTTTCACGTTTCTTTGGTCCTGTTTTATTTCTCTGTGAGATGCTGACAGTGTCTTGTCTTCACATCAAATGTTCTTTATTAAACTCTTTCACTCCTGAAGGGACCAAGAGCAGGAAGCCTCTAGGAGATACACAGCAGTCCTGCAGTTCCATGTGAAGGAAGGACCAAATTCAAGAGTCTTGGCTTTTCCATGAAGAAGGTTAATTAGGCCTTTGTATAACTCAAGGGGTAGCTCTGGCAACAGACGATATGAGCAGGAGAGGGAAGAAATGAGTCATAGGTAGAGGAGACTGACGTGAGTTTCTTTGGGCCAAATTTAGCTGACCTATACTGTTTAGTAACAAAGCAACTTCCCTCCCTCCCCGCCCCACTTCCCTCCTTCTCAATCTACAAGAGAAATCACAACCTAAAAGTCATGACTTTTTTTTCTGAGAAATTAAAAATACATTAAATTATAGAACTATATAGGTACTCTGCTAACAAATGTCAGTTCAGAGGACTAAAGCTGTCTTGTCTGCTGAATATGATGCAAAAAGTTCTAGATAATGGTAACTTCTGAAAACAAGAACATTTTTTTTCTCCACCTTGACAAAGCTGCTGATGTAGAGTTTTACAGTAACTGTAGACTTCAACTTGCTTTCCTATAACTGTGTTATGCTTTTTAAATTGATAAAGCCTCAGCAGATTCAGTTACTAGAACTGACAAGCTTCACATGCTGTGAGCTTCTGGAGGATTTTCTTTACAAACTAGAACTGAATATCATATAAATGTAAAAGAAGAAATCTCCAGGAGAGATGTCCCATTAATTCCAGCACATGGTGACTTGGAGCTGTTTGAGAAAAACAATGTTAATCTAGCCAGTTTGGCTCAATATACTTTTCTTTTAAGAACATTTATTTTCATCTAAAAGCATTCTTTTTTTTATGCAGTGACAACGCTCCCATGGTCCACTGTGGAAAACACCTTTTATTATAACCTAAGAATGTGTAGCAAATAAGCATCATTTTACTTGGACTCAATGAACATGGAAGGTTTGAGTTACAGTTTTCATAGTAAAATTTTAATGAATGCTTTTCAGCAACACAATGTGGACTGGACTTCTCTACTGTGGCTTTGCAGTTACTTGGCATTCTCATCTCCATCCCCCAAAGAGAACTCCAAATCCTACTGCCCAGTAAAAACAAAGTCTACTAGGATTTTCATCTCAAGGATCCTATAGCACTGAACTACTAATTATCATGGCAGGCAGAGCAGACAGTTCTGATTAAATTGCCAGCCTGGATTTGTAGACCATCCCATCTCCTTATTCATCATCTCTATAGGCACAATATTGGGAAACATCTTAAGATATAAATAGGCATAGATATGGTTGCATGCTGAATTCTAAGTAACTGAATGAATCCATTACTGCATCCTTGGAGGACTCCAGTTTTTTCCCAGAATGGCAACTCCTTTTTGAGTGTTATCTACCTCATTATGCATAGATTAGTTACATCATATATTGGTTTGCACAGACCACACAGAAGCTGAAAAGAGTTCACTACAGTTTTTCAGAGAGATTAATTTTATTAGAGACTCAAGAAAACAACACATTCTTTTCTCTAAAAGGCAATTCTATTTATACATTTTTACTTTCATATAAACAACAAAGCACTCGCATGATGCTGTCAGTCATATCCAGAGTGTTTCCAGCTATAAGTCTGCATTCATGCACCCATAGTTGGCATACAGCCACAGCATGGATTCATGGCACAAATTGTTTCCTTATGCTTTTGTTGTGAGCCACTGAATTGGAGACTGGTTAACTACAACTTTCACAATGACAGAAGGCGTTGTTATTAACAGAAGAATCAGAAAAATGAACTAAAACTCTTATCCCTTTACTAGTGGCAGCTCTTTTGTAGAATGCTCTTAGCTGCATTTTCTATTCTTACCCTGGCTACTTTCTTCAGCACTAGAAATTAGGGCATTGGCTTGCAGAGTCATTGCCAAATTAAGGGCAATTATGCAATGAAAAGAGGAAGTACGGGAGGTCAGAGATTGTACATCTGCTTGAAATGCAGGTGGTGAAGGTGCTGCCATGACTGAGTTGAAAATATGGACTGAGGTCCAAAGATCTGAAACCTCTGATGGTCCTGCTCTGCAGACACAGGTTGCAGCCACAGTCATTAGGATGCTCCCTGAAGCACTGTCAAAGTTCAAAGGATTCCCTTCTTTTTTTTTTTCCTTTTCATTTTTTGAGCACTAAGTAACAAATTACCATCTCCTCACAGAAAACTCACAACTCTTTCCAGAGTAATGAAGAGTTGCAGTTAGAAGCTGGCAATCTTTCATGAGCAATGTGTCAGACTGTATTTTTTGTTCCTAATTTAGTTTAAACATGTTGGTAGACAATATTGAGAAGCTGGGAGCCACTGCCTCTCACAGATGCTTCTATCAAGATGCTGTGGATCCCAAATCCCAGCCCTGTGCTGACCCTGTCACACTAGCAGAAATCCCCCGATGTCTGCAGACCACTGGGAGTCCTTTAGAAGGAATATTTTATAAATGTGCAGAACACTGCTTCTATTTTTTTTCCCCTGACTCACTCATTCTGCATTGCTTGACATTTTAACATATTGCCATATTAACCACCAAAAGTCTGATCTATGAGCATGACTTCAAACGTGTATTTACAAGAGCAGAGATGCAGCGGCATATGGACCACCAGCTGGTGAGAAGTAAGAATGGTACTTTGTGGAGCTTGAGTCACTAAGTAAATTTAAAAAAAAACCAAAACATCTCTGCAGTCAAAAAGTTAGAGACAAAAGCTTGGTTTCTTTGAATGGGAGTACTGTGAAAGGATAACTGCAACAGGGCTAGTACTAAGAAAGCACAAAATCTGGAGGCATTAAATAAACTAGAAGCTATGTTGTTTATTATAAGAGGTATATGCAAACAAGATGCTTCCTGCTAAGGCTGTAAGAAATAGTACCACAGAGGGAGTGATGTGAGACAGAAAAAAAGAGTGATGACAGTCTGTTCCTCTGGAAAAGGAGGAATAAAAATCACTTTGAGAGCGAGGGTGACACTGGGGGAAGTGTCTTTTTTATTGCGGTCATAACCACCTACATTCAAATGCAGAAGTCTCCAGCCTTTCTTCCCACTTCTCCCTAGACTTGTGTGTTTTTCTTATGTGTTTCCCACCCATTTGCCTTCTGGAGGGATTCTCCTCCTGCTCCACCAACAGCTTCACCCTTTCCCTCCCCAAATGTTGAGTTAGGTCTGCAGAACCCTAGCTCCCGATATTTCCCACCCCAGCAGTTTTTAAGACAATAATGTCTTATTTAAATCACCTAAGCTTGAGTACTTCCAGGAAGTAGTTTGCTCCTTCTCATCCTGGTTTCAGCCCTCAGAATCTTGTTTTTCACCATATTACTCCAGAAACAGCTGAAAACTCCACACCTAAGAACATGCAACTTTAACAAAGATTATTTTTCATCTAACTTCAGAGACTGAGGTTTACTATTCTGCTTTAATGCCAGTCTGTTTCATTAGCCTTTTCACTTTTCCTATTTCCCTTGCAGCCCAGGTGAGGAGAAACCCAGGTTTCATAGGACAGTTCTGCAGTCTCTGTTTGCAGTGCTGCCAACCACTGGTCCCCCTCACCTGTGCTCCATTACCAGCCCAAGAGTGGTTCCTGTGGTTTTCTCAGAGAGGTGCAAGAAGAGGAAGGCTCCTACAGCTCCATCAATGCAGCTGCTAAGCAGAAGTTCTTTTTCAATAACTGGGAACTTTTTGGAGAAAGTAGTAAACAGAAAAAAAAAAAAAAAGGTGATTTGGCAAGGGGAAAGATTCATAGATAAACATTTATTTGTCATGGAGGAGGAAGACAGAGAAGGAAAGGCCTATTCCTTGAAAAAAATAGTATATTGTCTGAGGACTATTAAATAACAATATAACTAATTACAAAGATAATTTTCTTCATGCTGGAGCACCAAACAGCTGAAATACAGAAGCTGCTGAGAGCACTTACTATAGTAAATTACTGAAATGCTTCTCATGGTTTATTTTGCTGAATTCGGGTACTAAAAGTGTCTATTGACTCTTCCACATGTGATTATTTATTATTAGATGCATAAGTACAAGTCAGACAGGAAGGTCAAATTACTAATAGTTCTCATCAGCTGTAGAGTATTATTGGCCCTGTAAAGGTAGACACATTGTTTGCCTGCGTAATAAGAATGATGTGAGTGATCATTAGAGTACTTAAACATTAGTCACATTAAAAAAAAACCTCTAAACCAGCATGCAAAGCATTCACATTGTAAATGTTGTATTGGAGTTGTAATGCAAAGGAAATAAAAACCATGCCTTTTTGCCTACCCTTCCCTGAACAAAGAGCAGAAGCTCAGCAGCGAGAGAGAGAAATCTGAAATCATTACTTTCGCTGTGTAGGTTTGTTTGACCAACAAAGGAAGTTTTGCACTTCTAGATGTCAGCCCTGTATTAGGAACCCTCTGTGGCTCCTGCAAGTACTGCTGCCTTCTTAAAGGCAAGGCTGAGAACAGCTAAGTGACTTCTCCAAGTTCTTTGGGGGGCTTCCATCAAAGCCGAGAGACCACATGCAGGGCTTTTTTTGTAGTAAGACAAAGAGGTCAGAGAACATTGAACAAGAGAACAAAGTTTTTGCTCCAGGAGGAGAATAACCATTTCTGAAATGAGTAGTTTCAATCTGCCAAGGATCAGGGACAAGTTTTCCAAAGCAGAACATCCCTCAGCCAAATCAAAATGCTCATAGAACTGCATAATTCTTACGTGTCTCACAAATTATTTCAAAAATTCATTTGTGACTGTTTTTCTTCTCATTTCCTCTCCACAGCAGAGAACCCTTGTGAAGAAGGATCCAGATACAAAGACTTGTTAACTTGACCCCAAGTACAAATAATCCCCACAAAATCAGTGCTACTCATTGCACAGATACAGGCTCCTAACATCACTTAGGGGTACTGGATAAGTATCATTGCATATATTCTTGCAAGAAAAGTACTACTAGCAGGATATTTAAGAGCTAAATCCACCACCAGTGCGAGCAGACTCAGCTGCATTCAGATCAAAATAGTTACTGCGGCTTCTACAGGTAATCTTCAGAATGATTTATTCGAATGTTTTTCTGTGCACTAAAAAAGGTCATCCAATAAGGAATAAAAACCGGTGTGAGATGAAGGCAATTACCATGACTTCAGTTTCAATAATGGAGTTTCCCCCCCACCCTTCCTGACACCTTTCAACTTTAGAGAGATAAGCCCAATTCTAGCTACCATTTCTATGCCCTTTTCAGTTTATGGTAATTGCTGTTGTGTAGCATCACAATACTGAGGCCTCTGCTCTGTCCTTCCCCCCATTTTGTGCAGGCAGTAGTAGCATTTTCTTTTGATTTATTCTTCTAATAGCTTCAGCGATGTCAGAATATTAGAACTGCCTATTATATAAAGGTTGCTTTGCAAATTCACTTTAAATGAAAATGTAGCTTTTCAGTCATTAATGCACCAAAAGAAGTTGTGGTTAAAAGAGGAGATGGATGGTTTGGAAGCTTATCCATTACATTTTAAAGCAAATTATCAGTGACAGAATCTAGGTGAAACAGGCAGCAGGAGAAATGAAAAGACAGATTGAGATATCAATCAAAGAGACTTTCAGATCCTTTTCTTTTTGCAGGCACCACTAAAGCAGGCATTTAGAGGGATGTAACAAAGCAAAGACAGTCTTCTGCCATGTGGGAAAACCCAGGGCATTTTTGCTGCCCAGCCACTGAGGGCAATGCATCCTGCAGCCAGGCAGGAGAGGCAGGAAAGCAGAAGTGGATGTTGGCAGAAACATGGAGACGCCATGGGAGACACTGCACACACTCCTTACAAGTCTGAAAGGCGACGGTTAAAGAAATCAAGAGGGTTGTTTAGTAAGAGAGAATTTTGTACCCAAGCTGAAAGCATCTTGGCAGGGAAATTTTTGAAGCAGACAAGTTTAGGAAAAATACTTCATTTTTCAAAACCAAAAAAAAATGCAGAGAGATACTGCAAATATCTCAGAGGGGATTTAAGATTACAAAGACTGTATGGATCTCACCTTTAATATTTTCAAGCCTCAGTTTTCATCTGTAAAATGGGAATGGTGGAGAGCTCTTTTCAATACTGAAAGGACAACATGAAGTAAGGATATACAAGGCTATGAGGCACCTCCATCCGGTGGTTATCTAATTCAAATATACCAGGTGCAGGTAGGATAAGAGAGTTTATTGATTAGTAGGACACTGGAGGAAGATTCAGATCTGCAGATGACTCATTGCATAAGAGTTAATATTTGCTATTTGATTCTATATCATTAAAAGCTCATGAAGCTTCAGTCTTCATTAGATAAAAAAGGCATTGCAGTAGTTTCTGTGTAGTTCTTCACATTTGAAGTTGTACTCTTTGCTTTGACTTGGAAAGAAACAGTGCATTTTATTTTTTCTGACCCTTGCATCTTTTGCTCCTATTCTCAGAAGTACTGTTTGGACTCTAAGTTCTGCATTATAAACTGCATTCTTGATATGGATCTCCCATATTTAGGTGCTCTGATTGTTCAAAGGACTCTCCAGCTGGGTAGCAAGAGTATTTGAGTGCTAATACAGTGATTGTAAAGAATGGGACATCAGTTCCCATTTTAGAACATAAATCTTGGCAAGTTTGAATGGAGTATATTCAAACGGGAACAAATGGGCATTTTCAGCATGTAATTTGGAACAAAACATTTGGCACTTACATGAATAAGCTCAGCAACTGCAGCACCCCTAGCCCAGTGTCTAAGAGCCCTAAAAGCCTATGGGTGAAATTTCCAAGCCCAAAGCCATCAAGCAGCACAGGAGACCACTTGGTCTTGGGGTTCTGCAGTAGGAATCCTGCTCTCCAGGTCCCCTTTCTGTGGCTGCAGGTTTCAGCTAACGCATTCACCTTCCTTCCTTCTTTATCTGTGGCTCCCAGACAGACAACCCCAGCTTCTTGTGGCTTCCAAGAGCAAAACTGTACCAGCACTGCATCTATTCAAGTGTCAGGCTTGGGTACATTGTATATATGTGCATGTGCTTATAGACACATCCATTTCCAGCTGCTGAGTCTTTCTAAAATTCACTTTGAAAAGTTCTCCCTTAAATTAATGTTAAGCAGAGCTGCTTACACTCTGCAATACTAGAAGTAAGCTTTACTTTTCCAGCTGAGAGAGTAAAAAAAAAAAAATTAAAAAAAATCTGTGTGGGGTTGAGAAAAGTGACTTGCAGATCAGGCTGCTTTTCCTCAGAAGTGAGCACCTTGCCTGCTTGTGGCATTTTGCTCTAGCAGAGAAGGTGTCGTGCATCAAATTAAAAGGATATTGAAGGAGACAAGACTGGAATGAGAATGAATAAACCCTGCAGCTGCACTGGGAAGACCTATAAAACACACAGGTGGAAGAATAATTGTCTTCTGACCATTCCTGCAGTACGCCAGTGATGGTACTAAAGCACAAGAACTAAACTGGATTTTCTACTGCATGCTACAGATATGCCTCCTCTTTAATCCTGTGTAGTTATAGTAGTTCTGTGGTTACTGTAGTTCCGTGAAGAAATTTTACATTAATAGAAAAAGTAAGGATGTCCAAACCTTTTACTGTGCAGCAGCTATTAAAGGCACTGCGGGGACAAGCATGCAGTGATTTTTTTCTGATTCCCATTCCAGCAGTGCCACCATCAACGTCTGCATAGTCAGATCCCAGCAATCACCTCTGTCATGCAATGGGAGGGCCAACTGCACCGAGGTCACATGATAAGAGAGTTGACCCGCTCCCTTCGGTAGGAAAACAGAGCTACAAGCCAGGCAAAAACTATTAATAATGTCAGTGGAGAAAACAAGAAGCAAGCTAAACACCAGATAAACTCTTCTGGAAGGCTGAATCTGCTCAATTAGTCATAGGCTAAGCATGTCCTCTTGGAGAGGAAAAGGCTGAGCGAGCTGGAATTGCTCAGCCTGGAAAAGAGAAGGCTCCAGGGAGACATTATTGCAGCCTTCCAGTAACTAAAGGGGGCTTATAAGAGAGAAGGGAACACACTGTTTGGTAAGACTTGTTGCGAGAAGACAAGGACAAGTGGTTTTAATCTAAAAGAGGGTATATTTAGGCTAAAAAAAATTAAATTGTTCCTTAAAGGAATTTTTTTAATATCTTTTTTACAAGGAGATTGGTGAAACATTGGCAGAAGTTGCCCAGAGAGGTGGTAGATATCCCATCCCTGGAAATATTCAAGGTCAGGTTGGGCAGGGCTCTGAACAAACCGATCTATTTGAAGATGTTCCTGCCCATTGCAGGGGGGTTGGTTGGACTAGATGACCTTTAAAGGTCCCTTCCCAACCAAACTTTTCTGAGATTCTATGTCTACATGAAGGGCTAAGCAAGAATTACTCCCCTAAAACTTTCCACTAGAAATTGCAAGGCAGCCCTGACAGTGTGAAATTCTCTAACAGATCCAGTGCTTTGCTATCAAATCCTCTCCTCCCTTCACTAGTTTTCACTAATTATTTTCCTAACAGGTGAAAATTTTGTGGTACCACTGGTTTTAGTTTATCTCTAAATGGAATATTTTTCTTGGTGTGCATTTTGGTCAGATTTACGTCTGGTTTTAGCAATGGCCTGAGAACCGACAATAGGAGAGAGGAAGGGTAATGTAGAATGCTTGGAGAGATTATGAAATTTCCATCTTTGAAGTTATTCAGAATTTGACTGGGCAAGGCCCTAAGCATCCTGGTCTGGGTGAATCTGCTTTGAACAAGAGGTTTGACCACATGACCTTCAGAAGCACATTCCAACCTAATTTTTTCTATGATTCTACAGACTGCCAGTCTAGGTCCTTTATAGACTGGAATTCCCATTGGAGGGAATGGGAGTTTAAAGGACAACATCTCTATTTACTGCAGATGTATTTAATTTCATTATGTTTTTTCTTTTATGAGGTTCAATTTAAGGACAGAAGTATTTACTTTTTCACCACTGTGACAGATGCCATCCAGCAGAATAATTTCTGATAAACATCGAGCTCAATCAGTTATAATTATATGGGTCTGCAACTCTATTTCATTTAAAGAAAAGCATTTACCAGAAGAAGTGTTTTATACAGAAATGACAAAATGACTGGGGCAAGTTCCTTATTTTCCTTTAGGAATTTTAAGCTGTGGACAGAGGTAGGCAGACACAAACATACACAAAAACTCACTTCTCCTGTGTAAATATCATACTTGTGCTTGTTGCCATGGTCAGCTGGGTGACCAGTTCCATGTCTGCACATACCAGTGTTAGATTTCCTCACATCCTTATGTTCATGCATGAAATATGGTATGCACTTACATGGGAGAAGAAAAAACCCAAACCTTTGAGAGCCACTGCCCAGGGGAAAATGATTTTCCTTCTGCAAGTAAAGCATCACAGCTGTTTCCAAAGAGCCAGGGAAGCCAGGGCCCACATTTCCTGTGAACATACAGAAGACTTTTCTCAGGGCCTAAATGGAACAGAGTTGTAGAAGTCACTTGTATAAAACATCAGGGTGCACATTTCAGCCCACTACAAACCACTACATACTTGCTGAAGTGACAGCTTGCACTGACTTGTAGGGAACAATTTTTCTTGAACACAGTTACTCAGCGGGAAGCACAGAGCATAATTAATGCTTGCATAGTACTCCATTTTAACTTAGGTCATCTAGGACTTCAGAATAACATGGTTACTCTTCAATTCATTTTTGTTCTTTTGTTTATGAAACTGAATAGTCTTTATTTTCCCCAATTAGTTAAATAAACATCAAACACTTCTAAACACCAAATCTGAAAATGTCTAAATGGTGCAGTAATAGGTGTGCTGCAAACACATAGATTAGCTACAGCTTGGAGCAAGGAAGAAAATTAATTGATGTGTGACACACTGTTGTGTAAAATTGTTTTCTGCTTGAAATTGAGCAGTGGCATTTATCATATTAACAGAGACACCTTTTCCAATCATCTCTGCTAGCACTGCTGAGGCACTGCCATTACCACTAGTAAATAGATGACAGTCATGTTTATAAAAGGATGTGAACAGTGTGGTTTCAGGCACAGTGTTTAAGTGTCTGCTACTGAAAAATGAAATAACAATTAAAACCAAGCAAACAAAGAAACAAAACCAACACTCCCAATCTGTACACAGCTACCCAGTACAGAACAGATTATTACTTGTAGTACATGATGTTTCTTCAAGTTCAAGAATCACTCGGAACCCTTTGCTTGTATTCCATCACCCTGATGTACAGGCAAGAGCTGTGCCAACTCAGGGCAGTAAAGCAGCCTGTGCAAAGTGGAAAATGATTGAACATGCTGAACTGGATGCACTCCCCAATCAATAGGTCTTCCAGCACAGTGTAATCAGCCTGTCCATCACTGTGCCTTCTTACCCTCTTCTCACTATAAGTTTTTCATATGAATTTCAGTTTATAAGAAGTACCTATTTGGAAAGCCAGAGGCTTTAAACTCCTCCTAAAAAGATCCTGCAATAACCCATATTCATTCAGGAAATCTTACAAATCCCTGTTCAAGATCCCATGAGCCCAGCCAGTATATTTCAGGCTGATTTGGAGGATGTAGGTCCTTAGTTTGAATTTTGTTTAATGAAGATTCTTTCCCACTTTTTGAGTTCACAAAAATGCTGTTTCCCCAACATGCAAAGTTGAATATTTTCAGTCTGTGAACATCTCATTACTGGGCTCAGCCCACAAGAGGAAAGAAGGTTACTTGGCTTTAGCGCTATAAAATCACCTGCCAGAGGACCAAGTGGGCTATTAAAAACAAAACTTAATGAACATCAGAGAGCAACCACGAAAAAAAATTGATAGCACAAGTAGGAAGGAGATTTGTGTGACTTAGTTGTGTGAAGAAGAGTTGTGTGACCCAGAGCAAAGAAGTACAGCCCTCGCTGCCCTGGCAACCTTCACTTGACCAGCAAAGGCAGAGAACTTAACACTAGCAAAGGTCACAACACCAAAATCTATTTGAGATTATTTTGTGCAGCTCATGAGAATACATGAGAAGATCAAAGCTTTTGCTTAGGACTGGAAGGGATTAAGTTGCAGAGAAAGTATCTGCAAGGTAGAAAAAAACCATAACTAAATCTCAGAGACTCCTTATCAGCTTCCCAGCCAAGACGTATTATTTGAATGAAAAATAGTTGTAGCCTGTGCTAGAAACAACATCAAAATACAAATCTTGCAGTGATTTGACATTTACAATACATATGTTTCTACTACAAGGAAGAGCAGGCTTCTTCCTTGGAACCACTTTAGCTTAAGTCAAGGGTTGGATCCTTCTCTTCTTGGGGAGCATGCACACATTTATGCAGGAAATATGCCACTGTTTCAGAGAAATTATTTCTGCTGAAACCTTTTTAATTTGACAGCCACCTCCCTAGGCCTTGCCTGCACAGCATGGCAAAACCACAGGCAGCTGGGGCAAGGGGCACACCATCATTGCACAGAGAGTTCAGGGGCAGGAAAATCTTAGCTCTGACACTGGACTTTGAGCCTGCATGTCTCTGGCTCAGGGCTTTCATCTTTACTGGGAGAAATGAGGTATTAAAAACCTCATTGCATTGTTATTGTGGTGAGAAAGGTGCTCCGAAGTCGGGAACAGTAAACAAACACACTGTTCTTTTGGAAAACACAGGGAGCAGGGTGCCAACAGCAGCTATTAGCAAGTCCTGTTTAAAAAACTACCAAAATAACTATGCAGTCTTTACTGAAATTATGCAACTGCTTTGGTGACAAGAGCAAAAACATCAGGAGTTCAAGTAGAAGAGATCAGTCCTTGGGATAGGAACAGAGCAAAATTGTTCTTCATCTTAAACATCTCTTGGTCAGGCCCTTCTGCCCAGCCTTGTCCTGATCTCCTCAGTCCCCTCTAACTTCACCCTTGAGGTATTAGGGTGCTCTTGCAGGTTGTCCTTATGTTTCCCTTGGTTGGATTAATGCAATTTCTTTTCTTTTGAGCCAAACCTCACAAATCAGTAGACGCAACTGATTTAAGCCAACAGGGAGGACAAAGGAGAAGAAAAAGTCAATCTTCAAATTCACCAAACATATCAATTACAAGGACATTCCTTCTTAAACCTCAGTTATTCATCAGTAATTTTTTCTGACTACCTCCATTCCCACCCACCCCCATCTTATTCTTTATAAGTGGACAAAAGTTATAGTGAGCAGAGAGGTACATAAACTTAAGCTACAAGGCATCATGGGATTAAAAACAAATGAGCACAAACTGAGCAGGAATACATTTAGTCTTGCAGTTGAAAGACTGTAACCATGAAAATGGGGCGAAAGACTAAAACTAAATTAATTTTAAGAAAAATCCTGATCTGTTGATTAAATGGAATATAGAACACAATAGGGAGCACATCCCTGTGGCCCAAAGTACTTATTTCAGTCTTGTATTACCATAAAATTTGTGATACCTTCTTTAACTGTTTCTTTGTGCCTTGTTTGCTGTTTAGATTGTCTGTGAGATTTGATTAGGTAAGAAGCTGAAGGAAGAGAAACAGGCATATAAAGTGCAGTGGCCCAACAGCACTGGAGGGCAGATAGTCTGGCCCAGAGGGAGATAAAACGTATAGCCTACAGTCTATTCACACTACTCCATAAAAAGCAGATCTGATTTACCTTCAAGCAAGATGGTTCTTTACTCCTGAACAATAAGAAAAAGGGATATGAAGGCAATAAGCCATTTACCTTTAGCATTTACAGCAGTAGCTAAGTAATTCACTACTGAGTATCCATTACACCTTCATTGCTGTGCCTCATTTCGTAAAACAGCAAGTCAGAAGGCACTCATAATTTAGGGTCCAAATATTCTCCTTGCTTTGGTTCTGAAAGATCAAAGATGGTAGAGATTGGAAAAATTAAGCACCCCTCTTGCATTCTGCAAGTATTTTCTGTGACAGTGTATCTCATTTGTAAAGCACAAGAATGGGGCATATCCTTCTTATAGCAGAAATTTATATTTCTTCTATAAATTATTATACAGAAGTGGCCATAATCTGTCCCTCAGTGAATAAAAGATTCTCCTATGGTTGAAAAATAGGTAAACACACTGTACTGCATTTGTTTTTAATAGCAACAATGTACTCATTCACAGGCTGACACGGCAGTGCTAATTTGGCCCAAAGATGGTGTTTGCAGTCTGTTCACTACAGCCCGTATCTGAAAATGTTTCATGTGGCTCATTTGGCATTTGCAAACACCCAAAGTGCTTCAGGGCCACAGGAGAGAACCAGCAACACTGCATCAATCTTGTTAAATACAGAGGTTTCCTCGCCAACAGTGTGACACAAGTATAGTTTCCAAGTAGAGTAAAAAAAGCACATAAAGTAGAAAAATGAAAGGTCCAAAGTACATTACTTAGTTAAAACCTTCATGTCTGGCATGTACCACAAGAGAAGTAGTTTTGGTCTGTCACCAATACTTCAGTATCAAACCCACAGATTTTACCCAAGGTTCTGCACATCACCCTAACCTTAAGCACCCAAGTTCGAACACAGCTTTACATCTAAATTAGCATACTGGAGTATTTCACACCAGTGATGCTTCATGTAGAGTTATTGTTCCAAGTCTGCAGATACTTAAAATATCTCTATCTCAGATTTTTCTCAGTACTTCCAGCCACGCTAAATAAATGGAATGAGGAGAAAAACCTAAATTCATAACACAGTCCTTAAAGACAGTATGAAATACCACTAGCCAAAAGCTTTCTTGGTACAAGTTACTGTGGGTTCAATGATGTCAGTCCTTTGAGTTGAGGGTTCATCCTGAAGTTTCTCTACAGGTGACCTTGTTTTTTACTGACTGTGTCAGGCTCATCATGGGTAGAGGTCTCTGCTTTAGCAGCAATGGAGTGACTGAGAGAGCTCACTCACTGCTCCTTCCCCAGGCTGCAAATGAAAGGTGAGGACACAACTGCCCCCGGCAAGAAACACCTCAGCTGTGATGTCCAAGGATGCATGAGTACCTAGCAAATTGTTGGAGAAAGGAGTGTGTACTCTGTTTCTCTGTCTCTATCCCATCTCCCACCCCTTTACCTTTCTGCTTCAGTCCAGGGTCTCCAGATGGGGATTACTCTGACCTTTCCAAAGCCACACCAGTTCATCTGGAGCAGCACAGGCTGCCAGTAGCTTGCTCAGGATCTCTCTCAGGCACTTCCTTCTGCAGCCTTTTGAAATCCTAATGGTATCTCTCAAGAACTTTTCAGACAGTCCCCAGGAAATGCTATAGGGAGTCAATGCCGGGAGTGAGTTTCCTTTCCTTGGGGTCGCTCCCCATAGCCCGCCTGTACCAGGTAACCTGCAAGTCAAAGCTTCCAAGAAAAGCACTCCCAAGGCCCACCACCACAGTCTGTGGATTTGGTTGCCATGTGTGCTGCTGGGACCATACCCCAAGAAGAACATTTGGACTGTGTTCCACCTCCCCAAACCTCAGGGTGGTTCACCTGCCAGCTCCTTATTTGTCTTTCCTGAGGCTACCCATGTTTTTCCATCTTCTAAATTAGTGGGACTGTCCATTTTAAGTAAAAGCTGCTATAGTTCTTATTGATCGTTAAATTCAATGTACATAAAAGGGAACAAATTGTTCTCTATTTATTATTGTGAGCTGCAGTAGACACACTAATTTTAGAGTACATAGTTTTCATTGACACATAAGGCTTATTTCTTTATTCATTTATGAATAAGAAAGGTTTGTTTCTTTATCCATTTATGTTGTGTTTGACATGCACTAGCAGGTCTGAACAAAATGAATGACTATAAAAATAAGAAAAAATAATTTCAACACCATCAACGGGGGTCAATAAATCCAGACAACTACATTTGCTTTGCATCTACTTTTCCTTTTTCACTTTTATTACTCATTTACCTTGTCAGGTCAAAATGAACAGAAAAGTGTTGGGATACATACAAAAATTGCTGCCTACCGTAAAAGAATGAACCTTGTATTCATAGAAATCTAGAGAGACCTCAGCTTATTTTAAATCCTTTTTCTGACTTGTGCTGCCATCATTCAACTTCACCATTTCAAAGTGGGAAATGGAAATGGAATGTATTGTTAAATGTAATCAAATTGACATCAACTTGCTAAGAATGCCTTCCACAAATTCCTGTCCTCTAAAAAAGTGTAGGTTGGAAAAACTTGTGATTGAACATCAGTAAGGTGGGGATAAAAAATCTATTAATACTTTTACACTACCCATGGGAGTTAATCAGAAAGCAAGACTCGACTGAAATGAAATCCCTTTTCACACCGGAATGTGAAACCCTTACAGATGGAAATTATTTTATTTTCCATAACATTTAATGAAATATCTAGTAAAGGTTAAAATGGTCACACAACTTTCTATAGGGTGCGCAGAACTCACATTTGTTTTAGTGACCTATTCCCGCATTTACTACTGATACTCCATGTACTGACTCTTTATAACTTGTGCTATAAACCAGAAATGTGCACAGCTAGCTGAACATATCACTAGCTAACCTTTAATTTTTTTCTTTTTCTTCCTCAGTTTCCCATTTCTATAGCCTTATCTCAGTCTAAATGTCCAAGACAAATGGTTGGTTGCAGTTGTTCTGAAATATGTTGAGAGTGAAAAAAAATCAAAAGGGACCAATTGTCAGAACTTTCTAATATTGTGAGGGTTTTTTGTTAACTCAGGCCTGATTAATGAGGTGATAGAGCTGATCATCTGCCTGGATTAGCCTTCAGGAGTCAGAAGGTAGCAGATCATGTCTCTGCCAGGTTATAAATACATCATCCATTCGTAAGCAATCATCTAAGAGCATAAAGTCCTGTCATATCATGAGATATGACTATTAAAAGTTAACTTTGGCCAGAGGTTTTGCCAGAGAATTCACATGAAATCAAAGAAGAAACTCAACCCCAAATTCCCATTGGCTCTTCAATATTAAATACACCAGGGCAAAAACTAATCCTAAAGTATGAAAATGTGCATTTAAGCCAAAGCCCATGAAAGAGAAATTGTGGAGTTTTATTGCAACACTCCTACAGAGCTCTCCCAGATGTCAGCCAGTAATACAGACACAGGACACTGCTGGCCCCACACCCTTCCACCCTATTACTGTCCAAACAGTTGCTTGTCCATATTCCCCAGAGTGCAGGAACTGCCATTCCTGTTGCACTGGAACACAGCAAGGAAGAAAAAGAATAGGATTTTGAATTCCCCTTCCATACTCATCCAAGGGTCCGTAGGGAACAGAACAAGTCTAAGTCTTACCAGAAAAAGGCCAAGAAATACAGCTAGTGAGTGTGCTTTGGCCCTCCTGCCAAGATGTCTGGAGCTGTTAAAAGTAGATTACATGTAAACAAGACAGGAACAACATACTGGGCATTAGACCGTGAAAGGATGTCACTTCTCAGCAAAGAGGTAGTTGCCAGTAGGAAGTTCAGGGATGATGCCAAAATACACTTTGCAAAGGAAAAAGAGAGTGAGAAAAGAAAGATTCTGTTACAACAAGCTATAAGTGGATATTCCTGTACGTATTCAAGAAGATTGCTCATCTAAAAGTGTAATGCAGCTGCCAGGATCAAAGCCTAAGCCTTCCAGTAGCAATGGAGGAGTGCAGTTTCTTTTCAAAAGACAATAGAGAGAAAGTGACTAGCAGGTGCTGAAATAATTAACAAAACACACTGTTTATCTATGCTCAGAGGCAAAGGAATAGGAAAAAATACATTGTAGAAAATTTCTGAATTCCAGCATGAAGAGCTCAGATGTTCAGTAGTTGCAATAGTGCAGTGTTTAGCAGTGAGTCAGAGTAGGCTCTGCTGATGGTCAAGGTTGCCAGCCTTCCTGCAGAATAGCTACTGCTCAGGCAGTTCAGAAATTCCAGTCCTCTCTGTGATCTTGTCCTGCATAAATGCAATATAAGGACCTGAGAAAGTTAAACCTCTTAATTTATACTCTCAGTTCTCATTATGCAGAGGAAATCAAAGGGATGTTGGGAATGAGCAATGTACAGGCAAGACCAGTGAAGCTGAGGGGAGGTAGCCCTTCAGCTCCCAAAATTCTCTTTCTATAAGGCAAGGAGAACATGTCAGATCAAAAAGATAACACAAACTGTTCCAAATAAACTATCTTGATAATTGAGGACTTGCTGTTTTCTCACATGAGCTATCTTTATTTAGTGCTTCTTTCTCCCACAAACACTTCCTCTCTCATCTCACATTCCCAGAGGTCCCTTGCAGACTATAACATTATTAAGTAGTCACCAGCTTCTGCAAATACCACCCAGCAGATGGGGGCTGAGGAGGACTGCTTACCTCATCATCAAGTGCTACCCAACTCCTGGCATTTGCATCAGCTCAGCTGTGGTGATTGTTTATCAGGCTTTATGCTTTTCCCAATTCAAAAGTTGAGCAAGAGACAATCCCTTAATCTACCCTGCTTTAATACAATAACTTCTACACTTGTAGGAGCCAAGAGGCTGCAGCTCTGGTCTGGAGCTGGCAGGATCCTAAAGCTGTTATTTTGCAGAGACAAACCCCATTACTCAGCTACTAAGCAGTAGTACATTTCTGGCAAAGGACATGATGATACCTTTTAGCAGGGATCAGGGGAGAGTTACAGACTCCAAAATTACATGAGATTGAAGCAAGTACAATCTGCTATTTACAGTGTCACTTGACATTGCAGCCCTAAAAGATTTGGCTCTATGGGCCACATGATAATCTTCCAACTCCTTGAGGAGTGGCCCAGAGTTTCAGTATCCTTTTGGGAGGTATTAGAATGTTACACTTTGACTGAGCTGGTAATTTGACTCTAAATGCTATTGACCAGTAAGGCTTGCTCAAGTAAGAACCAGACTGCTCTGTGTCTTGGCCCCGCTACCAGACTGGAAATTCTGCTTTCCTGGCTTCATGTGTGTGTTGGGTTTTCTTGTTTGAGGGGACCAGCTCCCAAATCAGACCTTCTGGTCTCCATGTTTGTACCATAACAAGCTATCACTGTTACAAACCTCAGGCCCAATTAACCATCAGTTGCACTTGGCATCCAAGTCCAAAGGAATGTGCTAAAATTTAAATTGCTTGCACAGCCTAGTTAGCATTAGTGTACTGCACCTAAAGTACATATGCTTGCTCTTTCTGCTGTCTGAGCCATACCATATTCTGGGCACAAAATACAGGCATGGCACTGCTTCTAGAACCAATCCCTGGGTCCAGAGGGGACTTTCAGACCTCCTGAAAAAGGAACCCTGAGTCCTTAAACACCTGAAGAGAGAAGTACAGTATAGTTAGGGAAAGGTGAGATATAGATTTTTATTTTTGTTTTATTTTTTGCTTGATTTCTTTCTTACTGGCTTCATGACTTTGTATTCCTGGTTACCCAGTGCCA
This sequence comes from Struthidea cinerea, assembly GCA_013397865.1. NCBI lineage: Eukaryota > Metazoa > Chordata > Aves > Passeriformes > Corcoracidae > Struthidea > Struthidea cinerea. Next base: position 378,149 of record VZTI01004295.1, read on the forward strand.
AGTCTCAGTGGAGGGCATGGAAATCTGTGCTGACAGCCACCCAAATATACCACTCAGAGTATATCCTGAGAAAAAGTAGGAACAAGACTGAGGTCTTCAATTTGAGATAAAACAAATTTGCTCCCTGCTCAAATCTCTGACAGTGGGAAATATACCACTACCACTGGGTTTTTAAAATAAGAGATCACAGCTGCTGAGCTCCATGTTAACTCTGTACTGCCCATCCCTGTGGGATAGGGGGATTTGAAGCACCATGAATGGGTCACGCTCCACCATGGACCCATACCTCTTGCCTTGCAGAGGAATCCCAGAAGTGCTGGGGAGCCTGAGCACTTGTCCTCAGGCAGATCAGTGTTTGCACAACCTCCCAGGGCACTCCAGAACCCCAAATTCTGCACGTCTATGAGACTGGTTACAGAGAGTAATTTTTCTGTACTCATGCCTTGAAAACAGGACATGCACTTCAGCCAAGTATTGCTTCTGAGCCTGTCGCCACCCTCAGTGCTCGATGCCCTCCCTTTGAGAGGTGTATTCCATGTGCTCGGGTTCTCACCATTACACGTTCTGCATTTCTTTTTCTGTCATTTTAGCAGTATCCATTAGTTAGCTGTTACCCTAGTTAGACATTGTCTATGCTGAATAAAGCAGTCTCATGCCCGTGACTCACTGATGTACATCTGGATGAAAACTGAGTCTGTTTTCTGCCACACAGCCTATTCTGGCAAGAGAAAGTTTGAAGAAGCACATGACAGGAGTTAGCCAGGCAGTAATAAGACTCACCTGAACATATACATCTTTTAATTGCCAAATGAGACATGTTCCACAACAGCTGAATAATTTTTTTTTTTGAGGAGATAATTCATTCCATTCATAATAGATTTAATTGTGCTCTGATTGCTCACACCTGGCAATTTTGTTTTGAGGCACGGTTTTTTTCCCCAAAGCACTTTCAAAGCATAGGATGGGCCTTGCGCCAGGTATAGTACATGTTTCAAGCCCTGAAATAAATGGAATGGGATTTGCAGAGCCAGCTTTGGACATAGACAAAGTATGCAGTTGCTGGGGCAGCTGCCTGCTTTGCCTGTGCCAGAGACCTGCCACTGCTACTGCCAAAGGAAAGGATTCTCTGAGTAGACTAACAACTCTTGCTCATGCTTCTTGGAAGAAGCAGTGGTCATGGCCCTTTGTTCTGGCACAAGCAGGAGCACCACGCCTACTTCTCCACAGCCCTGCCACCTTCCTTGACAGCACTCATCCATGGGGTAGTGAAATTCTGCATTTTCTTTGCCTCTGAGTCAGCTCTGTTTCCTGCATTATTCTGGATTCACATGTTTCATTGATATTTGTCTGGTTTAAATTGGTATGCAGAATAATGAAATAATTTTGAAATCTTCATTAGCTATTCTGAAATACAGCCCTGAACAGATCTGAGAGTATTGGGATGTTTTTAATACATCTTAAGGCTGCCATCCCTCACATGCTTTTTTAGTCTTCTTCTTGTTTTCTCAAAAGATCCTCCACTCAAGTGACCCCACCAGAATCTTGAGGTCCCATTCTGAGATAAGGATTCATTATACTGCGTGTTGTTCTCCCACAGGCCTAAGAGATTTCCTCTCCCTCAATAAACTCATGCTTCAAATGGAGAAGAAGGAAAAGGGTAGGAGAGCAAGTCGAGCAACAGAAAAGGGAGCTGATTGTCTCTATATTGGGAGCCATATTGTTTATTTGGCCTACCCAGGAGTCCAATACAACAGTGCCTGGCACAGAGAAGTGCCTGCAAAATGAGTGTGGCGTACCCTAAGACAACAGAAAATCTGTCCTGTGTAATGGAAGGCATGTAAAACTAGAAAGAATCAATTCAAATAGCCCCACAGAGTGCAAGATGGACTGAGACAACCTGCATGGGTATACAAGGGATAAACTTCATGCCAGCTAGCCCAGGCAATTTCACTGAATCGTTTCACCAGAGGTACAGTCAGTGCTGAATAAATTAGTCAATAAAATCAGAATTTAGCAAAAATAATCTAAATCTGTGGTGGCAAGCAGAGGAGGAAACCTTGACTGGGTTTCTGAGGAGACAGAAAAACAATTTCTGAAGTCTATTCTCTCTTGTTTTAATTAATTCCTTCTTCTAACCTACCAAACTGTAACATAAAAATATCTCAGATTATACTCTAGGGCAGTTGTTTACATGCATATTTACCAATTCTCCAGTGAGCAGATTTCTGAAGCAGATCACTCACTGCTTAATTTTCTCAGCAAAAGGAACACAGAAATCTATCCACAGTGGAAGCACCCATGCTCTTCAGGGGCAAAAGATAAGAGTTGTAATAGTCAAACCAGAAGCAAAATCTGAACAGATGTAAAATACTCATCATGTCTATGGATTTTAAGCTGCCTGGAAGCATCTCCTGGGAATGTTTCTCTAGATATTATCTCTGTAATCATAGAATTCTCAATTGTAAATTCAGCTGCTCTGTAGCAGAGCATTCGTATTGTAAACACATAAAAGTGTTGAACTGATAAATGCATTGCTAACAGAGATCAAATGACAAATTTATTAGCTGCATCAGGTTCTGAAAGGTAGGACTATTTTTTCAATGACATTTCTTCCATTTCTGACTCCAGTCATTGGCAGTACTGATATGGTGCCTGGATCTGTTCTCCCTCAAGTACCAGTTACTGAAGAGAGTGACATATTGAAGGGCTGAGACCCATTGTTAGAAAATATCTATTGACAATAGCCTTTTTGTGAAAAATCAGTTTAGGAAAAAAGACATTCAGGAACCTGGACATTTGGGGACAGTGAACTGCATTTACAGGTATCCAGATGCTCCATCTTCTAAGTGGTTCTCTATCTGCTAGTGTTATTGAAAGGCTGTTTCAGAATCATGTTCTGTCATTAGAAATCTTCTAAATTCCAGTAGAAAATGTAATCGTCATCAGTTTCTTCTTAAACCATCACTTTTCTTTAGAGGAAATAATTTTTGCCCCTTCCTGTTACGTTTACAATATCAGCCACATCCCCACTCAGTTTTTCTCTTTTTTTGGACTTACCTAGACAAACTTTGCTTTGAGTTTTTTTTCTAAGTTGCCTCAGGTCTCAGAAAAACCCTTTTCTGTGCATCTCTTCCAGACTGAATCCCTCTCTTGAAAAAGGGTGACTGAGATTCTGCATAATGTTCCCAGAGACGTCACTGCCCTTTCCCCAGCACGCCAACATTCCTTCTTTTGCTGAAACACCTCACACCATAGTTTACTGGAGCTGCTTAGAAAACAGATCTTTAGCCTAAAAGCCTTTTTAGCACTGCATTCAGTGACTCAGTGAAAGTTACCGAGCCACCAGATATAATTAGGATACCTCTTTATGGTTAAAGGAGTATATTTCAGTCTTAATTGTTAGCCATATTCTACTTGCCATGCAAAACGTGTGTAATTTTAAAGGGATGCCTTGTAATTATTAGATTCTCTGGAGGCACCAAGCATGGATTGCTGGAACTCTGAAAGCACAGGCCAGTCTTTGCACAAAAGAGCTGCTATTCTCAGTAGAGATAATCCTACTCTATATTCAGTGTGATTTTATTCAGATGTTCACATCCCCCTACTTAAAACCATCACAGCAGATTTTGGAAAAGGTATGAAATATAAATACAATCACAGTTGATGTATGCAGTAAATACATCCATATATTTAGAAAAGACCTCTCACATAGTGCATTCCTAGATGACAAAATGAGTCAGTGATTATCTAAAGCTCCCAAACTTAGAGGCTCCAAGGAAGACTGTTGAAAGGGAAAAATTACACTGGCAATACAGGATTTAGAAGGTAGCTTTTAATATATTACTAATTTATGCAGCTGATACCTTAAGCATCTTAATATTCCAAACTAGGATACCAAAATATCTTTCCAAATTTGACTCCTTAAGATTGATAAAAATTAACGTGTAGACAGAGAAGTCTTCTCAGCCTGATACTTACTGACAGCTACTCCATAATGTTCTCCACATTGAAACAAAGCTTTAAGTGTACTCCGAGAGGGCAGCTGAAGTGTTGTAAAGATTGCCTGAAGTAAAACCATAAAAAAAAGGTGAAAAAAATACGGATCTGCTGCTGGGACACTGGAACAAAGCATTTATGATAGAGGAAAAGCAGGGGGGAAATGATTCGTGATGGCCTAATTACATTAGAAACAACTCTTATTCAGCTAGATGAAGAAAATAACCCAATGGAAATGGAGGAAAGAACAGCCCTTAGGTCAATCTGGTATTTGTTTTCCTGCATGTGGAAAATCATTCCTCATGAAAACTGTTTCCTGCCATTATGCAAAAACTCATCATAAAAATAAATGCCTCAGAGAAGCTGTTGTGTGTTATCGTTGGCAGCATTGGAGAGCCACTGCTAATACTGACCCTCCAGGACACATATAAAACACACTAGCAGGTATAGTTCCAATGGGAAATGTCCACAAACAACAGGTATACTTTGGCACCTACACAATGCATTTATGGCTACTGCTTCCCACTGGAAATAACAAAATGTGTTTAAGCAGTATACAAACTATCAGCTGTCATTGAATTATATTGCAAGGATGATCTCTAACCCTTAAAAGAGTGACTGTTTTTATTTTAAAGCAATAGTTTGTAAGCTGTAGGACAGTAAAGCTAGCTGATATTTTTCACAATATGCAGACGATCAGCTTCTCTTGCAGGAGACTCAAAACGAAATATTATTAACAATTTATGATTATTTCCATGCAGATACTGAATGACTAATTCCTATCATATTTTTCTGCAGTTGCAGGAGGGAGTGTTTCTGCACCTGTTTCTCTTTTTCTCCTGCAAATCTAATAATCAGTAAAATTTTACTCAGCCAGTTATTAAATTTCAGATCTGTTATTTCATGCATTTAAAGACTTACAAAATGTAAAGTCGTATAGCGAAAATATAATGCCACAGTGATACCAAAATAAGTGATCACCAAGCATGTAAAGCTTCAAAATCTTGGTTTTTGTTGGAATAACCCACTAGATTAAAGCCAATATTGGATATTCATATACAAACTAGAGTACCCCATTACTGCAATAAAGCAAAAGTTTGGAAAAATGTGATCTGTTTCCACAGATACTTTTGAGAGCTTAAATCTGTTATTAAATATGAGAAATTTATGGAAAACTGATTAGCTTATGTTGTCATACAGAGAGTAAGGCATCTCAGCATTTTGAGAACAGAAAGTTCATTAATTCATTAGTCATAAATCCCTATATTTTGTTCATACACCTCTATTGAACCGACTGCCTTGTGTCTGAATGAAATGTAATTTGTGTTTTGGCAACACAATTATTTGAAGGCATAACAAACAAAATCAAACATTGCAAATAACTCCAATTCTACCACAACTGCTCTGTCACCCCGCCTAATAGAGTTATAATTATTCATTCACATATTTATAGCATAAGAATGGCATTTTAAAGTCTTTATGTACTGTTTTCCTCATATATTTTCTGAAAATAGTGGATTTAAAGTATGTACTTGCATATACATACACGTTTATGCATATTCATACATGTTTACTTCATAAAAGGCCACCCACAGGGTTTGATAAATATAGGTGGGTAAATAGGTAGGTAAGGGAGATGTGATGACCCAGCAGCATTACTGATCACTGAGGCTACCCAAAATTTTTCACTGACAGATTTCTTAATGCTTTGCAAAATTTTGACTGTATTAATTGGAATGTTGTATGCCACATTTTTGTGTTAAAATGACTCAGCTATTTCAGAAAATATATCTAAGAAAAAAAAAAGTGGGTTTACTTATAGCAATTACTATTTTTCATTAAGAAGACCTCATCCAGCCTGCTTTGCATCTGGGACCTAAAATATTCCAAGGAGCTTTCCAGAGTGTCAAGAATTTGTGTTATAATTAGCATAGGCCTGGCAAGTTTGTGAAAAGGGCTTTAAACTAAAGTTGTGAAGGGACAGGAATCTCAATCCATCCCAGTTGCACCAGTTTGATGTCAGTACCTTTAACACAGCCTGAAGAGGGATCACATGTCAGTAGGAGGTGACCTGAAAAGCAGCACAAAGGAATTCCAGACCCTCTGGCCTGTAGTTAGGCTTTAACAGGAGGCCAGCTTAAATGCCTCTGTGAGCAATAAAGAAGACACTATTTTACATCTTTGCCATCAACATGGACAGTGGGATTCAGTGCATCCTCAGCAATTTGCTGACAACACCAAGCTGTGTGGTGGAGTTGGCAGGTCTGAGGGAAGGGATGCCATCCACAGGGACCTGGACAAGCTTCAGAAGTGGGAGGTGGGCCCGTGCAAACCTCATGAAGTACAACAAGGCCAGGAGCAAGGTCCTGCACATGGGTGAGGGAAATTCCAAGCACAAATACAGGCTGGGCAGAGAACAGACTGGGAACAGCCCTGAGGAGAAGGACCTGGGGGATTTCCAGTATCTAAAGTGGGCTCACAGGAGAGGAACATCTGAGAGGGGCATGTAGTGATAGGTCAAGAAAGAATGGCTTTAAACTGGAAAAGCATAGATTTTGATAAAATACTTGGAATAAATTCTTTGCTGTGAGGGTGGTGAGGCTCAGGTTGTCCAAAGAAGTTATGGATGCCTTATCCCTGGAATTGCTCAGGCCAGGCTGGATGGGCCTTTGAGCAACCTTGTCTAGTGGAAGGTGTCCCAGACCATGACAGGGGAGTTGAAACTAGATGATCTTTAAGGTCCCTTCCAACCAAAATCATTCTATGTTTCTATGCTTTTTATAAACTTTTGAAGTTTTGCACTTCAAAAGCATTAGTTTCAAAACTAGAGCTCACATAGGTTCAATCTCAGTCAAGTGTTCTTGATCCTAGAGTTTCAAGACTAAGACTTCCTCCCTAACTCTTCATGACAGATGAAGTTTTTGTAGTGTCTGGCTTCCTAAGAGGGCACATGGATGTGATCTCTCACCAGGTGCAGCAGGTGATGGACCAAGAGGAGCCAGTGGCCATACAAGAAACATCTAGTTTGGGGACTGAGCTGATGGACAAAGCTCGAAATGAAGAGAAGCCATAGCAGGAGCTTGTTAGAAGAGTGGGGCAAAAAAAAAGACAAGAACTAGGATGAGGAAAAAGAGTGGAGGGTTGGGACTGGTCAGAAAGTTACTGAGAGGCAGGGAAGCAAGCAGGCCTTCTTCAGGGAAACACCCTCTCCTGAAATGCGTTAAACTGAGCTGGCAGAGCAACATCTCTGTATTCCTTTACTGTCATGAAACAGGTATTGACTTCACTGATCACAGGCGTCCTCATCTTTTCTGCTTCGTGGACATTCCCACCTTCCTTGTAGTCTCACACACTCTGTTAGCATCTGTGTCTGCACTGCAGGGCTATTGGTCCAGACCCAGCAGATTACCCCAACTGGTGGGATGCATGGTTCCATAGGAACCAACAATATATCTTAATGCTCATTAACATACATTGTTGCAGTCCCTGCAGCAGTTTTACACTATTTAATGCTGTGGTCATGGATAGTTCTGGTAACTCCAGGAATAGAACTACCACCCCCTCACAGAAAATGGATTGTTTGACATTTTTATTAGCTCCAGCCTTTGTTCCATGGAGATGACAGCCAGTTACCTACACTGGCATGACTGGTAGGAAAGTAGGTAGAAGGAAAGCACAGCTGACAGCATCTTGCAAGTCTGTGATGCTAAATCAGCATCAGTGCCACGTGCCTTCTCAATGAGGACGGGATGTAGAGGTAGAGTCGTGACAGTATGTTCCAAGGTGTCCCTGTGGTTCTCCCAGCTTGCTCTGTCAATGTTTTATCTCAGGTTATTAGTATTTATAAAAGCATGCCCTTAAAATAGCTTTATGGTATTAATAGAAGCAAAAATAGCAGTTCTTGTGCTTAAGTTGTTCGTAGCAGGGTAAAATAGGGCTAAATTGGGCGAGTACAGAAATCATAATAGCACAACCCAGTTTAAGGGTGACTTTCAAATCCCCTTCATGTCTTAAAAATCACTGACTTTAAGCTTAAATTTAGACCGGGATACATTCCTTCCTGCTTTACAGAAAATCCTTCTCCCTTTAACAGGTGTGAAGTTTGGGGTGACTTTTACTTGAAGTCTGCTTAAATCTACTCACTAAGTCTTCCACTCACAAGTGGAGCAACCACAAAATTCTCCGACTTCTGAAAAACACATTATTTCAGAAAAATCTTTCAGATTTGCATTTGGCATTTGTAAAATAGACATGTGGATCCTCCTGTTGTGGGTTGACCCTGGCTGGACACCAGGCGCCCAGCAAAGCTGCCCTGTCACTTCCCTTCTCAAGTGGACAGGGAGGGGAGAGAAAATATTAAGAAAGGCTCATGTGCTGAGAGATCACACACCAATTGCCATCACAAGCCAAACTGACCCCACCTGGGGAAATTAGTTTATCACCAATAAAATCAGAGAAAAATAATGAGAAAATAAAATATAAATCTTAAAACACCTTCCCACCACCCCCACCTCCTTCACTCTCATCTATCTCCTCCCCTCAAGTGTCACAGGAGGACAGGAGTGAGGGCTGTGGTCAGTTCATCCTTCCTCTCTGCCACTCCTTCCTCCTCAGTGGGACGACTCTTCATGCTCCCTACTCCAGCGTGGAGTCCCTCCCATGGGAGACAGTAGGGGCACAGTTCTCTTACCATGGGCTGCCCATGCTCCAGCTCCTGGAGCACCTCCTGACGCTCCTTCTTCACTGACTTTGGTGTCTGAGGAATGGCTTCTCTCACAGATTCTCACTCCCCTCTTCAGCTGCAACTTCAGAGAGAACGGAAAAAAATTCATTCAGCACCTACAGAATATGGAGAGGGGAACATACGGGGCATTACATTTACTTTTCTTATCAAATTATTCCTTAAATAGACATAGCAGTCTGTATAAGTCTATTCCAGGCACAGTGGATCAATGACCTTCTGGCACCAACACTGATGAATTGTTACCTGTTCTTCTCTGGACAGTGTTGATCACATTTCACTGAAATACCCACACCTTTTTTTTTTTTTTTTTTTTTTTTTTTTTTCCCAAATTTGCTATAGGTCTGTAAGTATCCTCTGTGATTATTGCCAGATGAGCCACAGATAATATTTGAAGTAACATACTGCATGTTCTAGGACAAGACAAGGAAACACAGACTATTACAACAGCGTGTCCAAATTCCAACCTCACTTGACACTGAAGTCAATCTCAATCACATCAGTGAAGTATAAGGGAAGCTCTGGAGAAAGAAGAGGAAAATGAGTTACTTTATCATGCCTTGGCATAATAAAAAGTAGTTTTAATATTTGATAATCTGAAAAACTTTATCATCAGGTTTTTGGGACTGACATTTTTCCCGTATTAAACTACTCATTGTCTGGAGCGACTATACCATTTTTTCTTAAATAGGCTGGTTTCTTATTTGCAATACTTACAAATTTCTTATAGATGTTGTTTCAGAAAGGAAACAACACAGTAACAAAACTGGACCTTTTCCCATTTTGTTTCCTTTAAAATTTGCAGTTGTTTTAGACAAAAATGTTTGTCTGTTTTGCTGATTTCTTTTTGCCAGTGCTAAAACAATATCCCATGTAAACTGCAGAGGCTGACAAATTAATTTTTGTGGTTTAATATCAGGCAAATAAATCTTACCATTACTAATTATTTTTCCACCTTGCATATGAGAATCGGATTAGACTGACTACAACTGACACTGATTATATGAGACAGGATGTTATTAAATCTCTTTGGGGAGCTTTTGAAAGATCCACTACATTTAGAGCAGAGAGCTTTTCTCTGTACTAGCTCATTTAAGGAGCAATTACATGGGACTTACTACAAAAACAGTGTCAGGAAAAACACTGAACAAACAGCTAAAGTGGAACTTACATCATTCCCATCTCTGTCAAAACATCTCACAACCTCACAGCCTTAAAATCTTTTGTCAAGATTACCTATGGCAAAGCCATTTGCTAGATATCAGTAAAAGGTATGAGATAGATTAGATTAAGACTACATGGAGGAGAACTTGTTCTGGATCTGAAGGCAGCAGAGATTTCTCCTTGCTCAAATGGCTTCTTTGCACCAAGAGCCCAAGTTTAATTAATTTTGCAGGCTTGAAAATCCTAATGTTTTCATTTAAACCACCTCAGGATTTTCAAGTTTTGTTATTTCATCAGAACACTCTTATAGAGGGTTTCTCCGTGAAGTGCAGAGAAATATGCAAAATGTACTGGCTTGAAAAACCTCTGCTCATTCTGGAAAAACCTGTGGCTAGATTGCCTGTTTTGTTTGGTTGGGTTTTTTTCAAAATTAAGTTTTCTCAGATGATTTTTAGTATGCAAATAAAAAATGGAGAGCCAGGTAAAGACCATTTCCAAAACTGTGTTCCTACAACTGACTGTTTTCCTAATATCCATAGCTGAGAATGAAAACACATAGTGAAGTACCACAGAACTGTGTGTATTAAATATGTACATACCTATTGATTATGACATTTGCAGTCCAAGAACATCAAAAAAGCTGTGAAAGATGCATAATCCAAAGTAATACTGACAGTTCACTGAAGAACCAACAGTACCGAGGTGTCAGATTGCAGAGATTTATTCTCACCCCCAGTTCGATTTCAAAGGTGATATTGCTGTAAATTCATGTGACGGCAGCACTTAATATTTGGGCCCTCACATTTTTTATGTCTTCCCTGGGTGTCTTCACATACTTGATCCAAGTCCAGTATGGAAGAAGTTAAAAGATACTTAAATGTTCTTTCCTTAGGTACAACTCAGTATGACTAAAGTAACAGACTGGAATTCACTTACAGCTTTTCCTCAGAGTGTCTCAAAGTCCATCGTCTTGCTACCAGTAGTCCTTGACATGAAGCCAAACCCAGGGCAGACTTAGAGCAGTGGCAAGAGCCTCAGCAGGGTTATCCTTTCCCACAGACACTGAGATTCTCTCTGTAGCACTCCTGAAATACGTCAGGTATGTAAAGATGTGTTCATGGTCCAGAAGGTCCCTACTTTGCGGTACCCACTGGTAACTGATGGGTAGGATTTTCTGCGTGTGTAGTGATCACTGACCAGAGGGAAAGTTTATGCAAAAATTCTGGTTCATAAATATGGATATGTTTGCGTGAGGAAAAACCGATTTTTTTATTGAGTTTGTCCTTCCAGGAATGTTATGTTGCATTTCTGATATTGCAAAGGGATAAAGAAATACTGTATAAGGAATTCTACATGGCCAAATATTGTAGTCCTTACTCAGAGCTTACTCAGGAAAAAACACCTTTGACTTCAGTGAGGATTTGCTTGACTAAGGACTGCACAGACTGTTTTGAATCTTACCAGCATTGCTTGACGCTAATGTTGGGCAACAGTTCTCATTGCTAATTTGCCTGCCTCGTCCTTCTACTGGGCTCGGGATCTGCTTTTGCTGTGTGTTATTCATAGCTTCTATTGCTAGCTTAGACTGCTTCTCTTTGTGCTTTTCTTTCCCAGCAAACATTCTGCAGCTACTGTTCTGCTGCTGGTAGATGAGCACAGAACCTGATATGCAGGACTTGAACCTCAGCCCAGATTCAATTAACACTGTTAAACATGTTCTCACTATGGTGCTCAGGAGGCATTTTGATGACCCTCTTCCAATGAAGCATAAATTTGTTTAAGCCGATGTTTTTACAATGCAAAAATATAAGGGCTTGATTCACAAATCTTAAGAGCAAATGCTTCTCCAGTAAAATAGATGGAGTAGCACCCATTTAGAGCTGCCACAAGGTCAATTATAAATGCTTATTCTGACCTACAATAGTCACACAAGAAAGTTTCTAAACTTGTGTGCTGTAGCATCACTCTGATTTGTAGTTTTAATACTGCTTTAAAGTAAGATATCCTGAATAATATTTAGTGCCAAATTATGCCATAGCCTTCTAATATGCAGCAAATCTAGCTAGGTTATCACTCGTATGTCTTATGAGCCACACCTAGCCATGGTTTATCCTCTATTCATGCTACAGGGTACGAAATTCCTGGGTGCCAACCTGCCTATGGCAACCTAGAATTCTCCAGGGCAGGCTCGCAAAATCTTCACCTACTCTCTGGGACAGGTAACTAATAAGTGATGTTTTGTGAAATTATGCTTTCTTTCTAACTTTCTGATGTCCGTAAAAATGTTTCATTTCTTCGTGTCAGTCTGTGGTCTCTCATTGTTCAGTTCCACTATGTTTTCTGGACTAGCGGAGTAACAGCAGATCTGTTTGTTATAGAACTCTAGATGCTTGCCTCAGCCAAGCCTGGAATAATTGTTATTAACATGCATAAAAACTGAAAGTTGTTTAGAAGCTGCAAAATCCATGGCTGCCTACTACCAGTTAATTTCTTTTTCTGATGAAGTAGTTTGACAATACAGGTGCATTTGTTGATACCACAGTTATCTGGGCAGTTCACCCATCTTTCTTAATTGCTGGTATGTATATATGTCCTCTTTCCTTTATCAGGTTAACATTAGTCTTGGGTCTCCTGAACTAAGGATTTTTTCAATGCTATAGGTACAGAATACTGAAAGGATGGGGGAGTTATGACTGATTCTGGTTTATATTTCTATGCAGCATGTAGTATAAGTTTAAGTAATGACTCAGTTTTCCATATTTTGCTTAAATTCTCTTCTACTTTTCTCCTGAATGCACTGTCTGTTCTTTTTTGCTTGACTTTATTTCAAGTGGCAGGTATGTAGAAATGTCATTCACTAATCCTATAGCTTTCAGTGACATATGAAATATTGTAATATATTTCAAAGTAAGAAAGTAATTAGGTTAAAAAATAAAGACAGACTAAGCTTCAGATTGGTTCTTGCAGTCTATCGATTTTCTCTGAATAATGTGTGAGAATTTTCATCTTAAGAGTACTGCTAGTGTAAGGAAGACATATGTGAGATTCTTTTTGGTGTTTTTTCCCACGGTCTACACTCTGCGGAGTAAAAAAACTCAGCAATCTTGGAAAAGTGGTTTGAACTCCTGCTTTTCAATCCCCTGGGATTCTGCAGATACACTCTACTCTTACCTGGAGCTTGGTGCAAAAATAGTTTTGCTCTACTGCTTGTTCTTGCTAGAATCAAAAGATGATCAGTGAAGTGAAACATAATCCAGGCATATAAAACTCTTTTACAAAATTTTTGACCCTAATTCCAACTTGGTTAAATATTTGGAAGTCCTTTAAAATCAGAACAAATTCATACATCCACAGTGTAATCACTGAGTGTGATCTTGCATTCTGTTTTTAAATGGATGTCCACATGGAAGTTCTGAGTCTTGGGATGATACTTAGTCATCTTCCTGTAGAGATCACTAAAAAAATTATTTTTTTCCTACCATCACTGTCTACTTGTAGTTGTTACTTACAAAATAAAAAAAAGCTTACTCTTGTAGAGGGCAATACCACAGTTTATCTCCATGTGTACTGCAACTTAAAATGCACAAATCCAGGCACATTTTAGTTCAGGCTATTTAGCCATTGAAAGATAATTTTCATTTTCCTGCCTGCTTTTTGAAAAGCTCACAAGGATCTAAATTTTTAGAGAATTTTTGCATTTCCTGAAAGCCAGCTTGTTTCTTTCCTGTTGGTTGACTCCAATCTTAATCACACTGTTTCAACATATCTAGGCTGTAAAAATATATCTGGAAACTTGCTTTCCAGTTATATTGAAAAATACCACCTCGCTGAAGGAACTAATAAAAAACCCAAACATTTATTTGATAAAATGAAAGATAGTGAGTACGATAAGATGAGGATAGGTTCTATTTTATCCACCCCGATGCACCTTAACCTTTAAAAACTAATGAGAAAGCAGTAACAGTATCAGCAAGAGAGTTAAAGTAAAAATCTAAGTTTTGATTAACCCAGAATGCTGAAGTAGTTCAGTTATAAGGCGCCAAAAAAACCCCCAAATATATGGCCTGTGTTTATGTAATCCGCATCTCAAGGCACAAGAGGAATTTTTGGGAAAGTCTGGAGTAATGAATCTGCTTCCTCACTCTGCACAGTTCCCTGGGGTGCTACGTCTGCAGGGGAGGTGGAATCAGAGCGCTCCTGGGTCTCTTCTGAAGGAGCACATTGTGCACGGCTTTTCACATGAGTAGCGTGAGCAGCTTTTCAGATGAACACCTGCTGCCTGATTTGGTTCCTCCACATTTTCAGAAAGCTCCTTCATTTGCTGGCTCACTCCAAAAACTACCCAAGAGCCAGTGTGGAGGTGCAGGACTGGTAACAAGCGTTTGGAGGAATGCAGTCCTGTTCCCTCTCCTTTCCCATACAGCCACAAAAGAGGAGACAAAACAAAATCTTACACTGAAAAGCCAGTGCAGCCAGGGGAACAGGATAAACTACTGAACTAATAAATTATGACATTCAGCTGGGAGGAAGGTTGTGTGAAATGATGGCATAACATGCTGAGCAGTGGGGAACTTGCTAGAGGTGAACTCATTTATACTCTTGAAGAGTAGAAGACTTCTCAGTTAACAAGTCCCAAAATAGTGTGCTGCAGTGTATAAAACAAGGTAGGGCTCGAAATAATTAGCCACAGATGACAGATGGCAACTCCTTTCTCTTTTTTTTGCTTCTTTTCTTTTGCTGTAACATCAAGTTGATCAAAGAGCTGAGGATCATTTGTTATTGTAGGAAAACTAAAAATATCTTGAAATATTCAGGCAAAATAAGTTCATTCAGGTACGAGCCAGTAGCTCTCGTTGTTCCTGTTCAACAGCTTATACGTGAGTCTATGTGTAGTAATAGTTTCCCTCAGAATCTGAATTACTTGTGCACAGCTGAGAATTTGGGTGTGTCCAGGCTTAGGAGTATTATTTAATCAATTTGTCAAATCAAATTATTAATTTATTTAATTTAATTGTTGGCTTGTGTTAACAAACCAGTGATCTACTCTACTGCCAGAAAGCCTTCCCGAAAGTGTCCGGAGCTCTCCTCTCTGGCATGTCACTAGAGCAATGTCGTACAGCTGTGTGTGAGGGGAAACAAATGCTAAAGAACAGAGACTGCCGTGGAACTGACTGCACTGATGACCACTGAAGGTGTCTGAAGGGTCAGGAAAGAGCAGCATTACCTCCCGTGCTCTTTAGGAGTAATATTCAGCAAGCATGGGCACTTTTTTAAAGGCAAGCACCTATGGATTCAAGTTAGAGATACAGCAGGAGCTTCTGTCTTGTATGACTTCTGTCGCAAAAGAGGACCAGGATGCAAATGTAACAGATTTAGTTAAAAGGAAAATTTAGTAATTTGCTCAAATAATGTAATATATAGTGCTTGTAATGGAACAAAAACAATAGCATCTGCAGTTCCTCCCCTACCACCAGTCCCAGTAGTAATTCTGTCTGACTGGTTCTAGAGCCAAAAGAATATATTTAATTTTTTTCAGCAGTTTAGCATAACCTTTCTGATGGAAGTGTTAAGCCAACCCACCTAAATGAGTCACTTGACCCAGACAAAGATGAATTTCAAATCAGAGGAAAGAGAAAAGGGTTGGGAAAGGAAGAAAACAGAAGGGAGTGAAATAGTTAAGGTGAGAACAGAGATTATAACCTCTGTCCGTTAACCTGTGTCTGGATGTTTTATACCAAATAAAACCGGAACAAAATTCTATCCCTACTGCTAAAGCGCATTTCTATAGTATTCCCCTACCACACTTCCAACCTCAGTCCTTTAATAGAGAGAGTAAGATCAATTTCAGATTGCTTCTGGGCAGTGGGCTTCACCCATTCTCATTACATTTCTATTACAAATAAACTGCACAATTCAGGAGGAACCACACTTGTGTTCCAGCACAGCTTGATCCAGATGAATCAGGGAAATAAACAGACAAAAACAAAAGTGGGAAAGGTTTAATAACACAATTAAAATATAACTTCATAAGTTTGTGAGCTGATGTGGCAGGCTGCTTTCAGTAATTTCCAGAGGGAGTGCTTATCCGTGACTACAAAGCAAAGCAATCTAAGAGCTGGCCACTCAGAGCTGTAAGGAGAGCTACTGCAACTCAAGGCAGCCTGCTTAATCACCTGGAGAATTCTCTTTAGCTTTCTAATCACATATTGAAGTCTACTTCTAATTTTGCTTCCTCAATTTTTCAATACCTTACTATTTTTTTCCTCTTTCTTATCACCTCTCGGTAGTCTGGATTCCCTAGTGAGATGCAGTGCAGACGGGTAGGACTCTGACAGACATTAAAAAGCAGACAACAACTGTTCAATAACTTCAAATAAGTTTCTGTCTGAGGCAACTCCCCCCCGATGGCCTGTGTTACATCAAGACATATTTGCTACAGTCAGCCTTTGCTGCTGGTTTTCTTATCCTTTCAAACCCTGCAACTTTACACTGTAACTCACCATTTCTGCTAGTCAAATATTTTATGCAAACTCATCAGCCTCTTCGAAGCCAGGAAAGAGTGGCTCTTACAGAGGTGACTCTTCCTCCAGAGTCATGTGAAGAGCAGAGTCTGGGCAGCAAGCAGTGAAGATTCCTTAATCCCTAGGAAGGGTCAGGGTCATTATGACTCTGCTCTCCTGGACAAATGCTGTTTGAAGTTTGTCATGCCAGAAGTTACATCACTTCTCTCCCAGTTTCACCAGCTGATTCATTTCAGATGTGTTCCAAGCACTAGGCAGTATTTGGACAATGCAGATAAAATGAAGTAGGGCATGAACATGAACAGAGTCCTTCATTATGGAAAGAAAATAAACATGTGCTTCCTACCTCTAGAGAATGAGCCAGAAAGCATGTATTCCTCCTGGAATCACATGCTGGTTTTCTTCTTTTAGAAGAAATTATTTTCCAGCTCTCCATTCCTTCATTTTCTAGCAATAAAGAGAAACAAATTGAACAGGAACAGTGCTTATTCAAACTTCTGTAGGATCACTTACTGAGCCTAAAGGTTTGCACTTAAGCCACTAAAAGTCTACCTGCCAGAGCTGAAAACAATTAGTTGCCACTTTAAGGAAAGCCTAAAAGAGGCACTAGGAGGCAGCTTGGAAGAAGGCAGAGATTGTAGTAACAACTTCTGCTGCTTCCACTGTTTCCATCTGCTTTAGTCACCTTTGAATTTGGGCACAAGGCTCATACTCTTCCACTGTGCACTACATTCATTTCGCACACACTCAGGTATTTAACTTCAGAAGTGTCTCATAAGCAAAAATGGTCATCTCATTAATAGGACACAGAAATGTATTTGGAAGATTCCAGTTCCAAATCAAGTTAGCAGAAGTATTAAATCAGTCCTCAGAGAGCTGGCTCAGCCCTTCAGTCTCTGCTCAGCCCTGCACCAAGCACTGGGCTGGGGTTCCCAGTGACAGTTTGTAAGTCCACATTGTTCCTTCTCCATGATCTGCTCCGTACCCTTGCTTAGTGCTCTGCACAATAACACGCTCCCTGGTTCCAGGTCTGGATTCTCACAGTTCATTTTCATTTACCCTTTTGCATTTTTCAGTACACTGTAGGAATCAAAATTGTCTGCTGAAGAAACTTTGTTTAAAATAATCAAAACACCTTTAGTGTCTATTTTTGAAAGCTGTAATTTTATTCATGGTATTTCTATTCAATCCATTCAGAGCCTTAGGTTATGGATAGCACCTTTAAATAAAGGAAAACTTGTATGTCTTTATTATAAGCATATTTTAAAAACCTTGTCACATTTCACTGACAATAATGGCATTTATTTAAGACAACTCAGTGCTGACAGATGGTCCTCTAAGGGTTTTTTGCATGTCAACACATAACTGAATTTTCATATCTTAATCACCTCATATTGTTGTTAATATTGAATGCTCTTGTTGGATAGATGTGTCTGTGGGCTTCTGATATTTGTTATAGAAGTCACCCTTCTGCAATGAAAGACTGTCAGGTCATTATAACCAAAACATAATTCAGTTTTATTTCTAAGAGTGATCACTCTTTTCTACCTCTTATGAATAAGGCCAGTACAGTTTAGACACATTTACCATATGATATATCTTGTCAGGTCTGAATTTTTAATTGTGGGAATTATGAAAGAGTGAAGTACTCACATGCAAAGTAAAGAAAAGCTACCTTCCAAAATCCAGTGATATATCTGTTTTAAAGTAGCTGTTTCAAATCTACAGGTGCCTTAAACAGACTTTCATGCAAAGGATCTATCCCACAGCACTTGGCACTCCAGCTGCTAAACATCTTTCTTTTCCCCACCTCCCTTCCAAATGACTCTCTAATTTTTCTGATAAAGGATCCCTCTTCTCTCGTTTAAATTCTGCCAGAATGCCTGGAACCTAAGAAAAGGACTCTGTTACTTGTGTTGTAGGTCCACCAGTCATTTGCAAACTATCTGAGCTCCAGATCTGGATCACCCACACATTTGTTCTGAAACATATGTACAGGCCTTCCTTCTCATAATCCAAACCCAGCTCAAGTTGTTTATTTTGAAAACAAGTACTGCAAAGAAAATTCAAATGGTTTAATACTTGCAAGAAATTCCTCCAAAAGCTATCTGTTTAAATATGTTGTATATATATCTACAGGAAAGAGAGATCTGCATGCAATTTGACAGGCAAACTGTACATACTCCAAAGTTTCAAATATTTAACAAACTTCTTCAAAGGTAATGGAGAAATTGGGTGGATGTGCTGTAATGAAAAAAAAAAAATCCTGACAGACCTCGGTAAAAATTTGAAATAAAAAAAAGGTAAGCTGAACAAACTCTGTGTGAGCCTGAATTTATAGGAAAATGCCTATTGTAGAATATGGACACAAATTTACCAAAGCAAATTTCTTTAAGTACAAATGAAGATGCTGAATAAAGAGTGCGTGGTAATTGGGATTTGTGGACTTGACTCTGGGTCTGAGCTGCAGCACGTAATCTTTATCCCTAATAAAATTTTTAATTTCAAGTCTGTAGTTGGATTCTCAGGCTCTGGATCTTGACTTTGTAATTTGATCCCATCCTCCTCCTAATCAGATAAAGCAAGAGCAAGGTTAGACACAAAAACTGCAGACAAGGAAGATTTGGCATTAACCTTTAGAAATGGTGACCCTGAGCGAGTAACATGTAATCAAAGCTTGATTAACATAGAAATCCAATTACTGCTTCATTAAAAATCTTTCATTAATCTAGAAAACACTTGTAAAATGCTTGGGCCCCATTTCCCAACAACTACAACTTGGAAAAAATGTTGTTGAGGGGTCAGATTCAATGTCACAGCTGTCATCTCAAAGCTACTCCTTCTAAGATGGGGTTTGGGTGCCTTTCTTGCAGCATGTCCACCTTGGGCAGCCTCCAGACCCATTCCAGAGTCATGTCCAGCAAAGATGTGCTGGAATAAAAAGTCCTGTGTAATCCAGACCAGCAGACGTGGATCATCAAGAGCTGCTGGAGCCAAAGTTCCTTGGTAGTCTCAAGATCAAGTTGGCAATGCAGTCCAGCTCCATTGAGTGGTAACGCAGTAGCACTGAGGACTTGCTGGCAGCTCTGCCAGCTGTGAACATCCCCAGAGATCTCTGTCCCCACCTTCTGCTCCCTGGGGTGTGAGCTATGGGTCAGGAAGGCATCTCCCAGAGCCTTGCCTCTTGCCTGGCTGATGGTCTTCATCTCTGTGATCCAAAAATCAGAAACAAAACCAGGGGTGTGGATGGCTGCATTCCTTGAGCCAAAGAGCCGATCTGTTTGCAGAGATCCACAGCAGACTTACAGTGTTGGGAAAGTGCTTCCAGGAAAGCAAGGGCACAAAGCTGCCCCAGCCCCTCTGGCTGCCTGCCATGTCTGTCTTCAGTGCTTAAAGCTGGGTTGGCATGACTGGGTGCACAGGTTCTCCCTTGGCCTTTCCCGGAGACCCTCTCTGGCTCTTTATACTCTGTCACAGAAAGCACCTCTACAGGGTTGACTGTGGTTGACCTTTCCCTAGATAAAACCCCACCGGGTAAAAGAAGAAAACATTATTTTTGAAATTCTGTAATTCTGTTCAGAATACATTTTTAAACTTTTCCTCAGCGCTCATAAATTCCTGATCCTATGAAGTTTTATTTTAGAATGTGACACATCGCAGACATGAAGCAGATCTGATAAACACTTTAAAAGCATTTAGTGGTTCATTTTTGTGGGCCCCCACGCCATCTAAGCAAACAAGAAAGGAAATGCTATTACCTCATCTCATACACACAGAACTGAGTCAGGAAGAGGGGGAGTTATGAGATGTGATTGTCTGTGTCAGAGATACTTGCCTAGATTCCCTTTGTAATTAACGGAAATGGATACTTCCAGATTTGCGTCAACTCATCTAAAAGTAGGCTTCTAAAATAGGTCAGATTAAGTTCATCCTGATAGTGCCTGCTCTTGGCTAAGAACAGGAGCCAGAGCTGACCAGCAGTAGGCAAGCTCAGTCTTGCCTTAACTCTCTTGAGTGATACAGCCTTTATCAAAGCCAGGTTCAAAACTCAGAGAACCAAACCCCAGTCCAGATTAGTTCCTTCTTACACATTCTTTCTTTTGAGCCAGGCTTTTTCCCCCAAAATGCTATTAGTTGTATTTTGGATTTCACAGCTGCATTAAAATGTCTGTTTCACTACCCAGAAATGAGAACCTTTGATATGGGTATTTTTCAGTATATTTGGCATGGGCATCTATCTTGCCTTTGTTGTGCATTCCTTTCACTGCTAATTTTCCTCTTAATACCATTAATCAATTTTTTTTCACTCACTTCAGGAGCAGTGTGAAGGAATGTAATCAGTCCTTTCAGGGAGAATCTCCCTGGTTCAAAAAAATGGGTTTGCTCTGGCTTTAGACAACATTGCAGAACCATCTAAAACCAGAGCCCTGGGGTGGCAGGCAGACATGAAAGTGCTGCCGAAGCAGTTTGACCAGTGAGGTGGAGCTATGGGGTTGCTGGAATACTCCACTGATGGGGCAGACCCATGGACATCAACTCTCATTGAGGTTCGGGGAGCACCTGAACCTACCCTCTCCGTTGGCCGCCTGAGGGTAGAAGGCTCTAGAAATCCTCCAGCCTCCAGGCAACTGAACATCCCCAACTTTGCATTCCAGAACTCCTTTGTCATCAGCCCATCTGCCAGGCAGATGAGCTGGCAGAAGATCAGACACGTACAATGATAACCTGCTTGTTTTCCAGTACACCTTCCCCAGAATAGGCCCTTATCATGTGGCATCTCAGCTTTGTCTGAAATCCAGTGGGAATGTGTTCACCTGGAGCTTCTCCAGCCAGCACTACAGATTAACCCTGACCAACAGCTGCAGGCTGAGATAATGTTTGTGGGCGCAAATTTCTGTGCAAATACAAGTTTCATCTATTTTACACTTTTTATGAGTATAAACAGAGCTAATCAGTGAAAATACTACTTTGGAAAGTTTAAAGACCTGTTTTTAATAACCTTTAAAGTAGCTTCCCTTGAGAGGTTTTCTTTCACCAGTCTAAATATTTAATATTGTATTTACTGTCCTTGTTGTTAAAGAAATATTTTAATGAAGCAAAGTGGGTAATGACTTGCAAACCACTGATTGTCACAGGAGTACATTAGAGATCATTAAAAGGAATAGACAACCACTTATGCTAAAGGTGGAATAATCTACAGGACTTTTGAGCCTGCCCTGTAATTCCATACTCCTTGAAGCTGTCAGAATTTCAGGAAGACCATCGGATTTACATTTTCTAAGACATAGCATTATCAGATTTCTAAGATATAGCACTACCAGAATTTTATTTGCAAATAAGTCCTCTCATTTCTCCAGGCTGTACTTTTTTCCATTTATTTATTTTCTTAGTTTTACATATATATAAAACTAAAGAACCATGAGAATCATCTACCCATAGAACATAAATTATGAATCAAAATATAGTGATTTACCAGCATTAAAAAAACCTGTGCAATGAAGTTTTCTAATTAACTGGTATGTGACAGGCAGAAACAAAATGCAGCTAATTTATGGAGTTAGTTGGTTTGTAGAAAAGGGAAAATGCTAAATGGTTGACTTCGTGACTCCATATTTTGACTTTTTATCTTTTCCCTCTTTTCAACTCTGGTTAAATTGCCACTGTCAAATTTACAGTGGTACAGAGCAAAATTAATCCCTCCTCATGAAAGCCTCAGATTTGTAGAACAAAAAAAACAACAAAGCATAAGGAATGAGAATCCAAGCATGTCATTATGTGATGACATGGGAAGATAATGGTAAGGGGAAGGTTTTCAGAAAAAGAACATCTGTTTCATGAGATATGGAAAAAAAAAAAAGCCAACAAAACAAATAAAAATTTCATGAAATACCTTAGATTAGCACAAAACAAAAATTGAGGCTCTGATCCTGTTATTAGAGACGCGGAATTTGATATATCGCATCCTCTTCTTTCTGCTGTGTCACTCGCTTTGCCTTTGCTTCCTAGATGCTTGTTCATATAGAACCAATATCAAGAGAGAACAACAGGGTTTACCTCCAACAAATAATGTATCTAGATAAGGCCCAAATCATGCAGAAAAAAAAGCCATCTTGGGAATCCTGGGAAATCTGCTCTCAGTGTTAGAGCTATTAGTACCCATTCAATGGTTACAGGCTAAGATTTGGGAAAATTTCCCAATTGTGCCATTCACGAGCGTAAGTTTCATTGTGACATTGCTTAAAGTTAGCTGTCTTTCCAGAACTTGCTTGACTCAAGACAGATATTAAAGCAGATGATTTAACACTTTCCCAGCTGTGGTCTTTTCTCTCTCTCTTTCTTTTTTCTTCTTCCATAAAAGTGACTATAAGTTTTTTGCCATTCAGCATATTCTTGTCAGAACATAATTTCTTTCCTTCTAAAAGTTTTGCCTTTCCATCTAATAACTTGTGTTTTAGTAAGGACTTATACATCTACTATTGTATCTTAAATAATCCCATCATAAATCAGAGATCATTTCCTACCTAAAAATTATATGTCCTCTTAAAAACAATCAGCTGTCTTAATATGTATCAGATGAATCAAAGTACACAGTGAGGAGGGGTTCTCCTAGGGTTGGGAGAGTTTAAAAATGTCACCCCATCTTTCCAGCTCAGGTGGAAATGAGTAAAGCTTTTTCAGAATTATGGTTTGCTGGTTGAGAATAACTTCGAATTTGCCTGAGTTTTGCTTTAATCGGTGGAGTTTTTTTCTTTTTCTGAACGAAGTTACAGGTATGGTTTACTACCCAAAACATCACATGAAAGAGTCCATGTGTGTAGACTGTTTCAGTACAGCTCATTAGAATAGTCTATTTTAATGGATTGAATAATCTCAATCTGAAAGCAAAGAATTCAAGAATACAAATACTTCAAAGTGAACGTCAAGGGAGAAAGTGAGCTGGAAGTTTATCCTTCTAGTACAAGTTTCAGCCTGCCAAAACCTACAAAACTTTCCAGATCTGAATCTAAAAACACATTTTGGCATCTCAGACCAGCACTGCCTTCCACCTCAGGATCAAGCTTTACACAGAACTCAGATTTTTAACCCCAAATTTTCCCACATAGACAGGTCTAGGCACACAGGTCTATGCAGAAGAAACTTCATTTGAGGAGTCAGGGGTTTTGCTCCGGCTTATTCTTCTCACAATTGAGACCCAAAGCAAGAAGTACCTACATGAGGAAGCAGAAAACAAAGTTATTGGAGGTGATTAACTTTCCCCTTTTTCCTCTTTTATCAAGCAGTCTCCAGCTATTACTAACTCAAACACTCCTGGCATTATATTTGTACCCCAACATCTCCTCTTCCTCCCAAAGGTTATGCTCCCTGTGTCCAAAACTTCCCAGTGCAGCAAGATGCTCTAACCATCCCTAATCTGTCTTAACTTGCATTAACTGCACTTGTCCAGCAGCCTCAGTTTCAAAATCATAGCTGGAGGACCTACTGTCTACTTTTCCTACAAATCCTAGTGATTGGATTTTTAGAGCAGTAGAAGACTTGAGATCATATCTCTTTTCACTCTAAACAGTTTTGACACTGTAACTGCCACTTCACAGAAGAAAATCCAAGTTGCCAGGCTACAGGAAGGAAAACTGACCACTCTTCTTTCCCAAGATAAGCAGATGAGTAGCAAGAACAGGCCAGAAGCAGAGCAAGTGAAAGGTGGTATGATGTGGTAACATCATCAATGAGGACATGTAGAAATGAGCAGCATGGGTTCTCAGTTCCCTAGATAACTTCAGAGTTTAATTCACCAACTGAAATATAAAAATCAAATGGTTATATTAAGTGGAGCTGCATTAAATGTCTGAATTAGAATATATTATTTTAAGAGAATATAACTAGAAGTGGTAGTCTAACTGTAACCACACAAAATGTGCAATTGAAATAGAGCGCTGTGTTGGCAAAACATTAGGCTGCTTCCTAGCTCAAGGCTGCATGGATCAAGCAAGCAGCAATTGTAAGGCTTTTGCATTAACTTACTGAGCTCCTATCATAGCTTGAAGAGGAGAAGCCAGTCACGCTGTAGACAGCTCAGATAAGTGTTTCCTGAAGATTGACATGTTGTTCCCAACTCTCTTGTCTAATTAAAGACCCAAAACATTACTCTACTGCAGCTGATGGCATTGCTCACTTGACATCAAAGGGAATCAAGATTTGCCATTCATTTATGAAGAACTATTTTTACCATATGATTAAAAAAAAAGCAAGACAATTCACAATGCATCCCGTGGTAGCACTTTGTCTCCAGGTGATGGCAGATCCGTAGTGCCTTGGGGTCCCACCTGGAGCCAAGAGATCAGCTCCATGCCGAGGTTGCAGTATCTGAACCAAGTTACATTCATCTCCAGAGATCCCAGCTCTGGCAGGAGTCCCATCCTGCTGTTCAACTGGCAAAAATGCGAGAAGACTGAGGAGCTTGCAAACTTAATAGACAAGGATACAAAAATCTCCATTGTGCAGATAAGAACTGAGGCACATGCAGAGTGGCTCACCTGAGTCTCTTTGTTTTGTTTAAGACCATAACTGAAGATAGTTTACAATCAGGGCATAAGTTCTCTAGTGAAAAAACTGTGAAAACTTAGGGATTAACCCTGGGTCTGGAAAGACTTGGCTCCCAAATAAGTGGGGAAAAAAGGGAAAGATCTGCAACCTTACAATTGTGATATTATTAATTGATTACCATTCTCCAAATGAAATGCTGAACAATAAGATCTCTAGCATCTCTGTGGTAGTGATTGGGGTGGAAATGGAATCAAACAAGACAAAAGTGTCTTACTCCACAGAATTGTAGTTTGGATTTCAGGTAAGGAAATATTTTTGGTAGTTTATTTAGAGTTGCTGCTCTATGGAGACCTGCTATTTCAGTCCTAGTATGGTAAGATAAATCTAAATGGAAGGTCCTGTGTGAAACCAAACCCTAGAATGTGTTTTGTATTTTAATGAAGATTCTTTCACAACATATTCCATTCTGGATAATGAGATAGTAGCAATAAATGCACCAGAAAGGACAGATGGAAGATTGTCAGCTGTCTGAATCAGAAGATTTTCAAAGTGCAGTAAACAAATTATTAAGCACACTTTTCTGGCTTGAGGCCAACCTATACTCTAGGGAACTGGCCAAAGAGTGGATCATAAAAAGCTTTCTGGGAGCC
Organism: Struthidea cinerea; assembly: GCA_013397865.1. Taxonomy (NCBI): domain Eukaryota; kingdom Metazoa; phylum Chordata; class Aves; order Passeriformes; family Corcoracidae; genus Struthidea; species Struthidea cinerea. Next base: position 403,762 of record VZTI01004295.1, read on the forward strand.
TCTAAATTCTACAGCTGTGGTCTTTGTTTTTCTAGTACTTTGCAAGAACAGAAGGGGGAATTACGAAAGCGCCTATCGTACACTACCCATAAGCTGGAAATGCTTGAAACGGAGTTTGATTCTACACGTCAGTATCTTGAAATAGAACTGAGACGTGCTCAGGAGGAACTTGAAAAAGTAACTGAAAAACTGAGAAGGTTAGTAATGAACTTTTTGAAATAAACAGAGTTATTAGAATTTTAAAAGTGACTGTATTAAAGACATACGTAAGTAAAAACAAATATAGTCACAAACATGCATAATTTATTATTTATTGATTTTACATTGTGTTTCGTATTTAATATATAGATTTCATTTACCAGAATATATATTACATGCCACATGCAGCTATTTACATGTGATATGTAAAATATCTCTGTACCAAAAGCAGATATGCTAACAGAAATACACCTGTATATGTGCATAAATGGCATTATTTGTGTATAAACACACCTGGGGTAGTGCCACATGGCATTACACATACAAAGGTTATAAAAACACTACATATGTATATATATATATTATTTATACTTTAAATATACAGACAAATCTTTTTTAAATGACTTTGCTCATTTTCTTTGTTTAGACTTCTTTGCGTTGATACAAGAGAATAGAATTTGGGTCTCCATTGCTCAAAGCTGAGACTATGTTCAATTCAAATAATATTAAGGCATTTTGCATTATAGTATAGCAAATAATTTCATTTTTAGTCTCAAGCAGAATGGAATGATGCTGGAAAGCTATTATTTAAAACTGTTGTAGCTGTGGTACAGTGCTGTTGCAAATCGGGGACCGAGGTAGTGTTAATGATAGATTATGTTAAGCAAGCAGTACTGACATTCCTAGCACTGATTAAAATGGTCTGTAGACTTAGCCTAAAATTTATCATTGATTCTTAAGATCCATTTTTTCATTTGTTTTCAAAACTCCTGAAACTGGAATTATCTACTTAGGTGGGAATGTATTTGCATGTTTTGTGAGATTTTCCTAAACTGATATCTTAATGGAACTATATGGTTAATTCATTGGATGACTGAAATCAAAATTCAGAATAAATCATTCAAGGGCAATACCCAAAGAAATATTTTTCATTCCTTGCAGAAGGCAAAAGCCAAACCAAAACAATGGCAAAAACCACCAATAAACTGAGTCAACCGAACCATTTTATGCAAATTTTAAACAGAATAAGTCTGTAAGATCTCAATTTAGGAAACATTCTAGTGTGGTCTTATAACTTAAATGCTTCTTTAACTGGGGATGCATCTCAAAATGAAACTAAAATATGCAGGTGTTGTGATGATTTTGAAATCTATACACATCTATCAAGAACAGTCTGGAGGTTCTCTATATAGTTTTCTTGTCAACAATATTTTTCCTATCTTTTCACTTAGAGCAGAGCCACTGAAAGCAACTTCATTCTTGATGTAGTTTTCCTTCAGTCATTCCAGGACAGGGAACACTAGTACTCTTTTCTCTTGAAGCATGAATATGGGCAGCTGCCATAAAGCAGCAGAAGGGCTGACCATCCCACTCCTGTTAAAACAGAGGGGCTTCCTAGTCAGTAGAAAGCCTCTTATAAACGTCACTGGGCATTAATGAGTTAAGCACTCTTTGAAACTCAGGCCAGGGGCTCACAGCTGAGTCTAGCACTCATACTAGAACATCACATTAGCAGAACTGACTTTCCAATATTCTGATGGAACATTGTACCATATTATGAAGAAAACTTATATTAAAAATTATGTTTCAGGCAGGTGATTACTCCCCTGAAGACATATCATAATGGAAGCCAAAAATGTTTTACGAGGTGAGCTTTAAAAATGTTTCTATTGAGAATAGCAAGGCATCCTGCAAGTTGAACATCTAGATTTGTCAACCCAGAAGGAGAAGGGTAATGTCTGAAAAAAACCTGTCATCCAAAAGCATGTCAGCAACATGTCGCAGAGGAAAATCAATGTGAGGAAAACAAGGAAGTAGAATTAGTTCAATTATGTGCCCCTTCCTCTTTCCACTGCACAGGAAGAGAAATTCAACCCCTCATAAATAAACATGTAAATAAATACAAACCTGTGTAACAAGGTCCCACTTGTACACTGGAGAACATTTCTGTTATTAAATTTCTGTTTCTGTAAAGTGCAAATTTTTTTCCAAGAGGCTGCATGACTACCCTTTTCTAATCCTTTCTGAAAGTCTTTGTCTTAATTTACCCAGAATTGCCTGTGTTGTTGCTAGGCCTCCCCACTTTTACCCAGGAGAAGAGGTCACTTGTGTGGCTCAATGGTCAAGTTTTCAAACTCTCTACAAACATTTAGAGATGGTCCCTCTCTTTTTTTCTCAGTGGGAGAACAGTGCTGACTAGATTTGAAAATAATAACTGTAAAGCATATGTTCAGCTTTGAAAAGTGACTGACAAGAGATAGGGGGTTTCATACATCTCAGAGTGGTCCCTTATCTGACATGGTCAGCATAGCTTTTATAAGTTGAAATCTAAAAAAATTTCAAAAACCAAACTTGGAACCACATCTGGACTCCAAAGTTCACATTGGGTTTCTTCCTTGAGGCTCTACCCTGGCTAACAACTTGGCGAGGTCCCCATCCTATCTTTTAACAGAAAGTAGAGTTATTTTAAGGCATGAGAAGTAAACCCATACAAGGCTATATTTAGCACTGAGATTAGCCCACACATACAATTGTTTCACCAAAAGCAAGGCATTTCACCGACTGAAGAGGTGTTCTGAACAGGAAACCTGGAGGAAAAACTATTGTTTTCATAAGGATGTTGGTTTAACTTGTGATAACAGAGAGAGAAAAGTTTTTTGAACAAGAAGCTGCTCTTTCAAGAGTCACTTTTCAAAGCTAACTGCACTCTAGGAGAAATTCTCTTCTTTAAAGAAAGTCAGCCCAAGACTAAGTTTTACTTTAGATGTATTTCATGGCCTTAAGAGGGTTTGAGATTGAGTGGAAGCAGAGAAATAGGGGCTTTTGCAGCCTTCCTCTTCAGTGGTGATTTGCAGTCTTAGGGAGGAGTGTGTTGTCTGATGGGTTGGAGCACAGACACCTGACACGTTCAATATGGCCAGAATATTTTTCATTAGGCCCTAATTTTTTCAAGAATCGAAATATTTGTTTAATGGATGCACGTGTATGCACCTGAAGTTGCATGAGTATCTCCTAATGACATGAACAACACAAAAAATACATCAAGAAATGATAATAGGTTATCAATTCACATGAATTTATCCTTATAGCAGTTTTGCAGGATAGTGAAGCCTACCCTTCACCTTATTTTCAAAGAAGCCAGATTTACAAGGTTAAAATATTTCATACTTCACAATGTACAGGCTATCTAGGTGTATTTTTTTCTGCAAACAAGGTTAAGTTACCATTAGGTCATCTGATCATTTTCAAATTTGAACAACTTTCCCTACTCTTTATTTCCCCTTCCCTGTATCTTACAGTTTTGCCCAAAGATTGATCTGACTCTGTTCCTCTTTTATCCCTTTAACACTTTCTTCCATGTATTTCTGGGTCCATTTCTCTCCTTGCCACCTACATTTGCTGACACTTCTTTTGGCACAGTGAATTTCCAATTTGGGGTTTATGCATATACGTGCATGTGTATGTGCTTGTGTACGTGTATATGTGTTTGTGCTTATTTTGACTACCTTTGCATACTGTTCTCAATAGAAACACTTTTTGAAGCTCAGCTTCCTACTTACTGTGGAGTTTTTTTAGATTGGATTTGACTGTACTGGGAGGTGGTCATTTTCTCAGTGCAAAATGAATGTGCTAGAGAACTAGAGTTTGTGGGCTACTTTCTCCTAAACATACAACAGGCAAAAATTTGATGGGCAAAGGCAAAAGAAGTTACAAAGAGAGAAGGAGGTTGTGAAAAACTTGCAAAAGCCTCTACCACCATCTATGGCATGGAAGTGTTGTCATTGAAAAACAATTAATGATAATTAACCTTTCAGTCATCCATATCAAGAGAAAAAGTGGCAACAGAAGCTGAGGAACAAACCCATTGTTACCATAAGTGAGTCCATCCAAGCAGCAATCACTGCTGGTTTTATTCATGGTCTCAAAGTTATGGAAAAGGAACCTTCAGGGTCTCCCTTGAGCTGTCCACATCACTAACCCCTGCAGCACAGCCTGTGGTACAGGGACACCTAGAAAAGCCCTGAACCAAATTTTTTCTTCCCTTTACTTTCAGGAAGTTATGCAAGTGCTTTTGAACCCATGCAAACTTTTAGGGCCTTGCAGGTGCTAACTGTTTAAATCAGTTTTTACAACACCTCCACTTGAACCACAAACTTCCTGGGTGCCAAGCAAGATTAACCTGTTCTATTTTGCTTTACTACACAAAAAATGTCGACCATGACAGAGAAGATGCTGGGGCACTTTAGGGCTCAGGCATAAGTCACTATTTTATTTCTCAAAATCCTTTCTTCCTGCACCATGGCACACATCCTTACCAGCAAAACAAAATATTTGTGCTGAGTAACACACTGGCAAAGCCATTTTAATCCTCCTTGTATCATCTCTGCTTTCTCCTGTGCCACGAAAAGCTGGGTACAGAGTACCCTGAGATTTGTCTCCGTTGTGTTGTCAGCTAAATGGCTGGGAAAATCCCAAGTAAACCTAGAGCTGCACAAATCAATGTCTATAGAGAGGCTCAGTGGTAAATGCTGTGAGGAGCATGGACAATGCAGAGAATTGTAAACTTGAGTCAATCCTTTAAGTCATCTGGACACAAACAATGGCGCTATGAAAATTGGTGATTATTCACCAAGTCTCACAGTACAAGTCTCAGAGATTTTCAGCCCATTTGGGTCACCACCTCAGCAAACACTGTTTACCACAAATCCTCCTCACAGGAAGGAAGTCTCTGCTCAGCAGCTCTGTAAAACGTAGGCAACGCTGAGACTTCCCCCAGGCTTGCAATGCATATTGGAAATGGCTGCCCTGATTCTGGGCTGACCCTTGGTACCCCGAGGAGGTTCACCCATAGGGATGTCATTATTTATATCCACATAGCAGATGTCCTTGGCACAGACGTCCCCTCTCAGGTCCGTGCAGCAGATGTTATTGCATTGCTGGGAGCCCCAGCCAGAGCTCTGCATCCCTTAAGAGGGGAACTGCAAGCCACTGGCCTGCCCTGGATGGAGAATTCTGATCATTTAACTAGAAAGAAAATCTCCATGGCAACAGAATCTGGGAGAAGCATCACGTTGCCAGGAAGGGGTGGGCTGGACCCTTTGATTCAAAGCTATGGCATGTTTGGAAAACAGTTCTTCATTCTAATTTCAACAGCCACTCCCAACCAAATGAGAAAACAAAGAGACTTCTTTAATCCCAGTCCCATCCTGATAACCACAGAAACTACACCCAGATCCAGACTTCTCAGAGGAAGTGTGTTCTGCTGTATAAATGTGTGTGACATCTGAGTTCACTCTTACAGTGAAAACACTTGCACATTACCTAAAATCTCCTCACTGCTGAAAATACTTTGACCTGTTGATCAGTACAGACATATAGATTTGTTCAGACAAACTTTTCAACGCTGAGCTTCTAACATTTGCTTCACATTTGTTATACATCTTGCTGAGCTGATGGGTACTAATGAACAAGGAGCTATGCTCCTTAGGTTCTGTGAAGAGAAAGGCACAGCTACCAGCAAAATACCAATGTTTTTCCCACAGGCTATGCAGCTTGTTCATTACAATACCAAGGTCACCATCTAAGTGACCTTAAGATGCGCAGGCTGAAACTTTTCTTTGGTGTGTTGCTCTGGAATAAGCAGGGAAGCCTCATTTTCTGAGTTCATTCCATCCCTAAGTGCTGATAAAAATAAATACCCATCTTTTCCCAGCTAAGGTATCTAAATATACTTCCTGAAAAAAATAGGCAACTCCTTGAACTTTCGTTGAAAGAAGAAATATTCTCTTCTAAGTCACATGTTGATGCCCACATGTTGCTACAGTCATCAGGATTCTGCTGCAATTTCACAATAAATCTTTTATTTTTGTGCTGCCTAAGCCTACAGCTCAAGCTTCCTCTCTAACACACTATTCTTGAGCCTGATGTAAAACTATAATTACCTTATGCAAGTTCCTAGGCTGTAATGTGTGTCTGCACACAAGTGCAGAACAACCAACATATCTTCACTTCCTGCTGGAATTTGCTGCTAAATATAGTAAGCAAATATGACAAAGAAGTTTGCTTAGGAAGCAGGTGGTAATTGCATTTCAAAGGCAACCACTGACTGGTAACAGGAGTGATAAGCAAATAGAATTCAAGTAGTGCAAGCCAAGGTTTTGTACTGATGTGAAAATACAGGTAAAAAACAACACGAAAAGCAACACATTCAGTTACATGATATCATCTTTGTTTCAGGATACAAAACAATTACCTAGCCTTACAAAGAATTAATCAGGATCTGGAGGATAAACTTTACAGAATGGTAAGTTATCAGAAGTGCTTTTTTTTTTTAATATATTAAATGTGGTTTATGGCTCTTAAGTCATTGGAAAAACATGTATGTATCTGTCAAAAAAAAACCCTCAAGCTCTAAAAGCAGTGGAGCTTAGAAAAGACATCATGATGAAGATCTCAAGCTGTGTACAATGACATAGCTCCATCAATTTAAATAGAGATTGTCTTGCCTGATGATCTAGCTGAGTAAATTGTACCTTTAAAATAATTCTGGTAAATTTAGTTAATAACTTCATGGGTGTTAAATATTTATGTTTTCATTAAGTATCAAATTTAAATAAGGTAATCCAAGGTTTTCTCATGCTTCTTAGATGCTTCCACTCAGCTTTTGTTAAGTGATTTAATAGAGCTCGGATGGTCTGACTTTTAAATTCTTTTGTAACTATCAATCTCAATATATTAATTTCCAATCTGCAAGTGTCTGCCACCACAATGTCAATGTCACTGTCATGGGCCAGTTAATAATTGAGAGAGGAAAACACTGCAGCCTGTGTGGCCTCCACATTTCAAAACAGAGCACCACTGATTCAAAATAGCTTGAAGATGTCAAAAAGAAGTGGCAATGCCATTAGTGCCCTGGCTTGTTGCTAATGCTGTGGGGACATTGTGCTCACTGGTAGGAGTAAAATTACAAAGGAATGTGAAGATAATGTTTAGAGAGGAAAGAATGACAGTTTTGAATTTCCAAAGAACTCAGGTAGCAATTGCATGGATGAGCAGCTTGAAATGGGGGGAACGATTTATCGTGGATTTTGAGTGAGTACGGACTATAGTAACGTACAGGACAGGCAACAGCCTTTACTAATAAACAAATTTTTGAAAATGTCATTGTTCTTATCTCAGAATCCTATTTCAATAGCTAACAATGAATAGAGGACTGAGCTTTTGCAACTGGCTGACAACAGGGCAAAGTTAAAGCTGGGTTGTAGCTGACATTTGTTCATAAATATATGTATAAACACTGTAAAAGCATAAATAATATTTGGCCTCAGGTTACTGGGTTTTTTTTCCCCACTCTTCTTTTGTTGTTTTTTCTTTTTACCCAAATCACTTTAGGATTTTGTCTTCATCTGTAGCCCAACATTTATTGCCTATGCGCCGCAAAAGATAAATAAAATAGAGTCATTCGGGCTGGTAAATGAAATAATAATATTAGAAACACAGAAAGAAGGACTGCAGAAAATCCATGTGTTTTTATCAGGTATTTCAGATCAAAGCAAAGAATTTTTAAACTGCTGTTTCAGCATCCAGTTAAATCCTTGAGAAATTATTTCAGAGCACAGCACAGAAAGATGTAAAACCAGTCCCTTGGAGGACTGTGCCTTTCTTTATCCCACTAATATGACAGTCACTGAAGATAGCTTTAGAGGCTTGAAGAAGATCAATCAGGCTCTGAACACCACTTAACTCCAGACTGCTTTGCTTTCTGAAATATTGAAACTGAAGACACAAAACAAAACAAAACAAATGTGAAAAAGAAACTCTATTAAAAGGAAAAAGATGAGTAAGAAAGTACCATATCTGATTTAGATAAGTCCAACCTTTTGATTTTCAGGGCACTCCAAAAGCCCTCAATACTTCAGAGACAGCTGAACTGAACAACAGCTGGTCTGGTTATTCAACAGCTTACGGTGGACTGGGCTCTTGGATACCTTTCTCTCCCTTTCCTGCTTAGGAGGAACAGCTGTGTGTATTTTCTTGTTTTGTTTTGTTTAGTTTGTCATTCTAAAATCAAACACTTTTGATTTTTCTACCCTTATACAAATCCAAATATATAAACCATGTGTTTACTTCCTCCCTCTCTCCCCTACCCCATCCCTTTGTATACACACACGTACATATACACTCACACCTACACAGGCTTTGACTGTTCAGTGGGCTCAAATTCAACAAGTAGGAAAAGAAAGACACCCTGGCAGTGGTCCCTTGCTCCCCTTGTAGATAAAGTGGGATGCTCCCAGGAGATTAGTCACTCCCTGCCCTAACAGGTGACCCAAAATTCCCCCTCTCCCAGTGACTGGTCCTTCTCATCACAACTTATATAGGAGTCCATTGTGGCCTCCCTCTTCTAACATTTTTAGGTATCCTGAATGTTAAAGCTTTTCATGCCTGCTATTGGTATAAGAGATGTAAAAGAATAATCATTAATTCATCAGCAGTCACAGAAAAGAAGCTGATGTAGCAGTTACTTTTCTTCTAGGCTCTGCTTCCTTTTGGGTGCTAATCTATAAAATATTTAAAAATATTTGAAAGCACACTTCTGATCACAGCAAATGGTATCCAGCTGAAACCTCTGTCACATCAGAAGTTGAAGTATAAATATAAAATATAAACCATGGTGTCTGATTTGGCTAAGAGCTGAAAAATGCAATCCTGAAATCAGGGAGAGCTTGCTGTATTAAACTGGGCAAGGCTAAACACATGGAACAACAGAGGAATGTGGCACAAAGTCCTCCTGTCACTCCTCATAAAACTCCTGTTCTTACCACAGTAAGTGTCTTCAGTTGGAGAAGATTTCTTTGGTTTTTTTAAGCACTGGTTAAGAAGTGGAATATAGAGGCTGTCTTCCTAAATAATTAATCTTTATAACTCTTTTCTCCATTAAGATGTGGGAAAAGACTAGGCAGAGTCCTCACGTTTTGCACTGCAATTCCATCACAGCACTGTTCTGTCAAATAACTTTTTATAATATTAGTTCCAGTTGTCATCAGTAATCTTCACTTACCTTTACACTTGTTTGAGTTTCTGGAACATGCTCTGCCATGGTCCTGCTGCTCACAAACAGCAAGTACAAGTAGATTATGCAAGTCATCCCAACCACATGGTAAGAAATCCTTTATATGATCTCAATCCAGTTGTATTCTCCATATGATCCTCTCTGGAATTAAGAAACATATTTTAAAAAGCTTTTGAAGTTTTAAGGCTTTTGGCTGCAGTTAGTTCTGTAGATTTACCTTTAATGCCTTAAGCCAGATTTTTAATGGTATCCTCTTTTGGGAAGAGCTGGAGCCTAATAATAGCTGCTTATTAAACCCAACTGCTAATGAAAATTACACCCATTTCTCCTCCCCCATCTGCATTTTGAATGTTCTTGAAAACATGATCACAGAAATCCAGCTGCAAAGAGCTCAGGAGACCTTATTATCCAGAAACACCCTAAAATATGTCTTTTTCACACAGACTGACAAACAGACTGCTGGATGGTATCAGCTTTGGTTCCCACTTCTGCAAAGCCAGCACCAGCCCTCTGCACACATTTATAACCTCTGCATTATACATTTTATTATCTGTCAAGATGAAAACTCTTACATTTTTTCCATAAAAATGTACAAAGTTTACAGCTAAATTTTACCATAGAACTTTTACAGTATTACACACCAAATCTTGATTTTTCATTCACATTAAGGCAGACTGGGAGTGAGACTCTGCCATAAAGTTGGAAGAAATTATTATATAAACCAGCAGTGAAGAGGGCTTTGTGTTAAGGATGATCATGTCTGAAATGCTGCACTTTCTGAGCACTGCACTGATTTTTATACTGTTTCTGCCTCTGCCTATGAGCTGGAGGAGGACTAAGAGGTACAGCAAATACTTTATATTCTATGTTATTAAGAGTTATTTATCCAGCTCGCGAATATCTGGGGTTTTCCAGTTTGCAGGCCATAATATATACTTAAGTATCTCCAGCTCGGGAAATCCAGATATGAATTAAATATGAGCTGGGCAATTTTAAGTGGTGCTCTGAGACCTTGTGTCAGGGAAATGTTATTTTAAAAGAAGCAGATTGCTGGGTATCCAGGTCAGGAAGGTAAAGAATATGGAAAGTGGTGAGGAATTTGATAAACAATTTCAGTTAGGCATTAAAAACATCTAAGTACCAGCAGTTTGGCTCTGCAATTTGAACCAGTGACTAGATTGCACCTGAGTCTCCCATGATACCTACCAGTCACAACCCCAGTATGGTTTAAATCATAGGTGAAAGATGAAAACTGTGGAGAGAAATCCTTTTTCTCACACAAACATAAGGAAAACAGAAGCCCAGCACCCTTAGGTTCTTGAATGGAACATGATGACTTTGATAATGACTTTGAACAGAGTGATTTAAAGCCCATCTTTTTCATTTTCTTTCCTTTATGGAAGAAGAAGTTTCTTCTCCTCCCCCATGTCCCATGAAAATCAAATAGAGATGACCTAAATATACTTAAAAGGATTTGCATCCCAAAGACAAGAAAGTTTAGAGTCAGCTCAACCTGACAGGCTCATTTACTCACATTCAGTGAAGACAGCTGTGAATTTCAAGAGAAATTTATACTGGTTGGTTAGTTAAGGCAGAAGCCAGAGAAGGTTTGTGCTTTGTGGACTAAACAACTGCAAAATAACATTTCTAAGGAAGGAAATGACCGTAAATGCCACAGAAACAAGTAATTTATAAAAATAGCAGTTGGAAAACTGCATTTCGAGGAGGACTTAAGGCTAGATGGTTTCATGCTTACAGGCACTTTGTGCTAAAGATGTCCATTTCTCACTGACTCTTCACAATCATATTCCAGGTTAAAAATATTGCCAAGTAGGCAATAGGACTCACACAGGCTATTGCACCTGCAGCAACTACACAAGCTCAGACCGAGTAGGGTCATGAGTTTTGCAGTCAAATAAATGAATTTTCCAGGATAATTTGGGAACGTTAGCATGAGCACACAGGCTTTAAGACATCCTCAGTCCTTTTCACTCTCTCTGAACAGGGACTCATTTCCCATTGTTGCCCCATTGTTATGTGGTTGGTGATGGTTGCCCAATCCTCTTCCCAAGAGACACCTAAGGCAGCCCAGCCACTCCCTGATTGCTCTACATGAATATGACATCATGAGAGACTGTTCTGGAAACTACTTTCCATTTTTCCAAAAGGCATGAGACTGTTCTTCTGCTCTGTCTCTCCCTCTCAGCAGGACATCTTCCACAGCTATGAGAAGCCTAAGGCAGGTGTAAAGTGACAATGAACCCTTCTCACTTCCAACACTGTCTCTGTTGCATGATGACAAAACTCCTTCTTAATATGTCTTATCTCTTGGCCACTGATATGCATTTCTGATACCTGAGGTTTTCAGTCATTTTCTTCAGCCTGATCTCCATGTTTGGTCGCTGTCTCTTAGCAAAATCCCTAGGGATACCATATGGACCACCTGGGAACAGAAAAAGCTGTTGTTTTTGAAATAGCTGAAAAAACAGAAATATGTGTGGGGTGTGGGTATTTTTGACCTGTGTATTTCTTGTAAGTGCCTCGGTCCTTTGTGATTATCTCCTGATTCACCACAATGGCAGGGAAAGCAAGAACAAGAATAAGCCTGAAAAGGTGTTCTGCAGTGGGCATTTCACATCTCAAAGTCCTTCACAAAAGCTTTGTGTCACCTGTGAATGTGAAAAACAAAGCATAGAAGAGTGACATGTCTTGGACAAGGTCATCAAGAAGCAAGGAGCAAATTTCCAAATAACTTCTAGGTCTTCTCTACCTAAATCGACTGCCTATAAAAAATATCAGAGGACTTCCTAGGTTTCCTTAGATCCAAATTACAATTCCAGCTGCTTATCTCCCATTTCAAAATAAGTTGAAAATGGCAAAGACAGGGTTTATCAGAGAGAAAGAAAGAAAGAAAGAAAGAAAGAAAGAAAGAAAGAAAGAAAGAAAGAAAGAAAGAGAAAAGAGGAAGGAAGGAAGGTATACAAGCAAAGTACTGGTACTCAGTCAGTATATAGTATTTAGAATTTAGAGTATTTATTACAGATCATTATAGATCATCTGTTTCATAATCTATTAATTTTTTTCCTAAATAAAGAAAAGTACTTTTTGGAAATAGTACATCTGCAGAATCCAAAACCATTTCATTTAGTCAGTACAGGAGAGAATACAGAATTAATTGAGATAAGACAAAGACTTTTGTGAATTGAAAATCAAGAGAGGGATGGAGAAAGATGAATTAGAACATTTTCTGGTTGCATACTTTGTGCTCACAGATCAGTATTAAAGGTATGAAGGATGATCAACATCATAAGACCTTTTCTTTATTATCACAGGTGGCATGTACCTCCAGCAGAATCCTCTTTGCTCACTAGAGGCGTAATATTTAATCCTGTGCTTCTTTCTTTTCCTTTTTTCCTCCAGAAACAAACATTTCTTCTTTCAACCTGCTGTCACTAACACAGCCTCAGAAGACACTATTACATTGACTTCAGGGAATTAGCATCAGTCAACACCATATCTATTCCCTCCAGCTATAATTTATTTAGCATTTTCTTATGAGGAAGAAGTCTACCCTGGCAAGGCGTAGCACTGATGTGAAATGTGGGAGATGATAGGTACAAGACTATAAGCACATTTTGTCAACTTCACCTATAGTGCCAGGAGAAGGAGCACGGGCTGTGAAGCTGACTAGCTAGCTTAGAAAGGCTTCTAATGAGCTGATAGGAAAGACAACTTTTTCAAGCACAATTGCAATGCTGTAGGAGACCAAGGAAGTTGATGGCAAGTAAAACTACCCTCTGGCTTCCAACAAGTTTGTCCTGCTGTCAGTGGGGTTAGATAATGAACTGATTATGTTCCTTTATAAACAACAGATCCTCAGCGCTGCTGGTTTCCCAAAGAACTCGCCCTAAGTCAGCAAAATAAAACAGTTCTAAACTAGGAAAAACTTTTTGCCACAGAAGATATCTAGTGCCTGGAGCAAAGTCCTGAGAACATGAAAAGGATGAGCAGCCAGCTAATTCCTGCTTAGAGGAGCAATCAGTCTGTGTAGTGATACCCTGTTCATCCATATTTTATATCAAAGAGCGCATCTAAGCAGAACCCAGGCCAGGAATGGCAGGACCCTTGCCCAGCCTAGGGCTAGATTTGTTTGCATTCATCGAATTTAAGTAAAGTATCCATGTTTATAATTTAAATTTGCTGCTCGGATTTCCATTCCAAAAAAGCTGAATAAGAAGTGACAGGTGCCTTTATCCTGAGCTCATGTTAGACACAGAACATGCACTGAACTGAAAACCTCAGGAGTATTTCAAGATGACACTGTGACAAAAAGACCTTTAGCAGGAGGTGCAGGTGTTAACAGATTTTATTGCAATCTCCTTTTACAAAGTTTATGCCATGTAGGTTGGCATTATTTCAAATTAGGAGCAAACCCCTGCAGTTGTCAGTGCTAAGCTGAGGAGCTGTGTGAAGCGACATACCCTGCTCAGTCAAGGCAGGCTTGGCCCCATGAAGAAACATTAAAGATCAACACTAATACTTGTTGTACCAGGAAGAAAAGTAATCATCCTGCATTTCTTTTACAAATCACTTGCACAGAAAGAAAAGCATGTTTTTACTTCACAAGCAGAACCCTGACAGCACTTTGCTAAACAGATTTCTTTCTGCGATACGTTATTAATTATACACCAGTGTCAAAGTTTTTTTCCCCTTTTACTGCTATGGAATTACATTTCAAGCCTGTAACATGGGGTAGTCAAGGAAACAAATCTTTATAAGACCTTTGCTAATACAAGGTTGAATATGACATTAAGAGCAAATCATTCTTCAAGTGAAATGCCAGAGAGCAGGATATCAGAATCCTCAGACAAAACACTACAGCCCCATGATGTTACCTTTAACAAAATTATAGTATTGGGAAATCAAGAAGAAAAATCAGATTCTGCTGCAAGTTATATTTAATCAGCAACAAGTGTTGTTTACCAAAAAGGATAAATTCTGTATTTTAACTCTGATGGACAAATTAGATCAGGTCAGTAATTCAGACTTGAGACAGCACCTCATTTATCAGAGAAAAAGATGCTGCTTATTTCCATATCACTACTTTGCAGAATACTTCATCTAAATTGTTATGGGCACAGAAGATACATTGATAGCACATCCATTTATTCAATTCCTCTGATCTATCATAAAAAGAAGAAAATGCCAAGCTTGAAGCTCACACTATGAATTATATTGCTGTAGTTTTATTCTATCAAAAGGTCCACAGCAATCAGAAAAAGGCATTCAGTAAGTAAACCTCTGTATGCCTAAACTCTATCCTCCTCCTCTTACAACTCTTTTAGTAAAGGGGCAAAGTAGATTATAAAAATTTCAGCTGACAGATAAACTTCTTCCCTGAAAAATACCTTTATTGCTTTGTCTTTCCCTTGGCATGTCTTTTTGAAATCCATCCCCAACTCTAAATTATTTTTCCCCCACATTGAAACCAGGTCTTTTATCCTTTAGTCTTGGAATACCCTTCCTAGGCTCTAGACCTACCTGTTGGAAAGAGCTGACAATGTATACACAAGCACATTGTGTCCAGTAAAGTTTTTTCTCATTCCTCTCTTCTTTGATTTCTTAGGCATATCTTGGCTTTGTTTTCTGTGTCTTCCCTCTTATATCTTCATTCTCCATAACAGCATTTGAGAGCAATGGTCTAAAGTGACTTGCTGGTCACGTGGTATAAGGATTTCACTATCTGCGGTAGAAATTTGCTGTATTTTCTTAAAACTGGTTCCTTCCTAGTTGTATTTTAAGTCTTGTTGCCTCTATACACTTCTTAATTATTGCAGAACATTTGTATGGAAGAATAAATCTCTTTATTTTGGTAAATGATTGATATATCAAACTTTCACATGACTACAGATTTTTTCAATGGGCTTAAATTAACTGAATTCACGCTTTTGACTATTCTTCCCCAATGTACCATAGAATAATCTGGCATGAGAAGGATTAGAAAAGACTTAATTTAATTATATGCTCTGTCTGAGCAAATACAATTCAATTAAGGAAGATGTGATTATTAAATCTAAAATGCATTAGCATGCATCAATCAGCTGTATGAGCTTTAAATTAATAAATAGTTCTTTCAGTTACCCAACTACTAGACAGAGAATCTGAATTAAACCCTCTAATAAAATTAGCCCAAGTCTCTCAATGCTTTTTTTAAAGCATAATTTACTGAATGGATCTTTATACACCAACTGTAGTAATTTCAATTAAATTTGTTCCAATATTGGGTTGATGTTAAAGTAGTAATGTATTCTGTTTTGTCCCAAAATCTAGTTTTTTTCTATGAAGGGACTAATTGAAGTGAACATGGTACAACATTAGCATGTTTTTGTCTCAAATTAGCTGATAATTTAAGGTTTCTATCAAAACTTCTGGTACTTTCCTGTTTAAATATTTTAGCTATTTTTCTTTCAGATTTCTAGCATGGATACAGAGAGATATCAAATATTTCAGTGAATAAATAGACAAAAGATGCCTAGTAAAGTAAAATTATGATTTCTACACAAGATGCCAGGAAAGCAAATTGGAGTTCAAGTTACCAGTTATTGAATCTATCTTATTAAGATAGATTTAATTTCTTCTAACAGGGTGCAGCCATTCAATACCCAACTCAGGATGTTGGTGAAAGTTGTCTCAATGGGGAAGTCAGTTTTGTTAGATCTCCAAGTAAGCTTAGTAAGAAAATGTAAAGAATTCAAAATATGGGTGTCAACCTGCTGCACTAAGGTTTCTGACATGTAAAGCCCAAGCCATGTGACTCTATGGGGTTGACATGAGGAGGAAGATGAGCAAGCAAAACTCTCCTCTGGAGACACTCCAGGGGCAGTGGTTCCCCTTTGTCCTTGGCTGGAGTCCTGAGAACCCTGCAACCAAGAGCGACCCCTGCCAGAGGCTGGAGAACACAGAACTTTTCCTCCTCAATCTGAATGTCTCTGCTTATTTACTCCTTTGTTTTCTTCCAGTTAGATATTTCTTCCTAGAACACACTGAGGAGGGAAACAGTCTGTAGGCAGGAGAGATGCCGACAGTCCCGTGCGACATCAGGGAAAGCAGCTGTCTCCTCTTCCCTTCTCAGGGTGACTGGAGAATTATTTCCCCATTGGATGATTCCCCAGTACCTGCTCTGTTCCTCTGAGAATTTTTATGCTGTTATATTAATGTATCCTCATCTCAGTGTTCCCAGATACAGTGACGCAAGAGCTCCGTAAATATAACATCAAGGGAAGAAATTTCATTTGAGCAAGGCTTATTTTACTCCTTGGTGACACATGTAATTGGCTTTATCTGCTGCAACGAGATTTTTCATAAACCCTCACTACATGGTCTTGCTCAGCTTTCTATTGCTCAACTTCCAGGAATTTTTCTTTCAGTTAAATAGCCAGCGATAAATATTAAGAGTGAGAATATATTCAATGAGGAGGAAGAAATACAGGCCAGAAGCCCTTTTGGAAAAGAGTTCTAAAGGAGCATGAATCTGCCTGCTTCTTTCAACATTTTAACTACACATGCTCTCCCTTAAGCCGATTTAACCTGTTCTAAAGGCTCAGAGATTAGAATGAGGAATTGGAATGGTTATTCCCCCCTAGGTGCTAATGCCAGCTTGCTTTATTGTCTTTAACAGACTTCCCAGTAGACTGCTGAAAGACAGGAGCCATTCGTACAAGTTCTGGTCAGAGAGACTTCCTATACCACATGGAAAACAGAATAGAAAGCAGGAAGAGAGCTGATAGCAAGGCATGTGGCTTTAGGTGGAGAATTTGGGTTCTGTGGAATCCTCATCCATCTGCTGTGAGGAAAAGTCATCTAAAGCAAATAGGAAAGTCCTGCCTGTGCAACTGGCGAGCTGTACCAGCCAGGTATCAACCCAGATAACAAAAAGTGGTTGGAAGGTGAAGAATTTTGCCATACAATCAAGGTGTCAAGGATAAAACCAATCACAATAAAACCAATCAACCCACAGCCAACAAAGATGTATGAAAAGAGACTCTTTAGCTGTCTGTATGCCAGAACTAAGAATCTAGTAATAAACTAGGAGGTTTAGAAGCAATGTATACGTATTGGTGCTGGAAAATGACTTCAGCTCATGGAAAAGATTTGTGCAATTAAATGATTAACTTAGCTTGTTTGGGATAGGCTAAGTGGATTGCACTTAGCTTGGGAGCAACACTCTCTATTGTGCCTGACAACTCTAAAATAGTAGTCCTGAATATTCCTCAATTATTAATAGACAGCAGAGGTAGATCACGTGGTGGTCTCTGCCTGCCACAGACCATAATAACACTGCAGTGAGTAGTGCAGAATCTCTATAAAGAGCTGTTTGTAACACAGAGGAGGAAAAAATCTCTCATCTTTAGCTTTAATGACCTATGCTGATGGTCTCTTACAGCCACTACAGAGCTCCTTACCAGTGGTTAAAAAAATTACAGTAACAATCTTCTGATTATGAAAATGCTGCATTAAACATGAAGGAATTCTCTCCTTGCCTTCATTATGATAAATGCAGGGACTCATCTTTGAATTAAAATGAGTTGTAGCTTAAGGGAAAGAGATAATGAATTTGTTACATTTGGTATTGGTACATAGAATAAAGTCCAAACCAATGATATCTGTTTTCAATGCAAAGGAGTGAGTCTTGCAAATTATTTTGAGCCAAGCCATCTGGGAGAAAAGATTTCAAACACTTATCAATCACTGTTCACATTGTTTTGCTAAAAACAAATCTCACATCTAGGAATAAAAGACTAAAAACCTATGATTAAAATCTTTAGAAGAAGGAAAATTTGCTGTGTAAAATGGAAGCTGTACAAGTAGCAAGTAGACAGAAGAACTGATTGCAGTCAATACAAGCTATAAGGTCTGAAACATTGAGAATAGGTAAAGGAAGGAAAAAGATACAGGAAAATAACCTGTAAGACCCTAGGTAGGTATAATAATGCAGCTGGGGTCCATATAACTAGAAAAAATTTAA
The DNA here is from genome assembly GCA_013397865.1 of Struthidea cinerea. Taxonomy (NCBI): domain Eukaryota; kingdom Metazoa; phylum Chordata; class Aves; order Passeriformes; family Corcoracidae; genus Struthidea; species Struthidea cinerea. Next base: position 422,058 of record VZTI01004295.1, read on the forward strand.
ACAATAACTTTGATATTTTACCTACAAGTCATGGAGGAGTGTGCATTGGCTTTAGTTCTCTAATGGAACTGAAGTCAATGAGGTTTTTGGGTCAGAATTTAGGACAAAACTTGTGCTTCATGTCTCCTACTTCTAGCTTATTAATTAAGTATAACGACTCAGCTAGTGCCCAGGCTCCCCTCTGTTCCAATGAGAGACAGAAAACACCTCTACCGTGTGACTGCCACCTTCAAACAGGTGTCTAAGCACATAGGCAGAAACATCCTTTGGGCACATCTCTTCCACTGACTGGAGACTAGACAAGTTTTATCCAGTGTCTTTCTTGCTAGATGATGAGATGAATTTAAGGTATGGGAGATGAATATCCAGCTCCTGAGATGTGATGATACTCCATAATTCCCTATGAACCCTATGAATCCCTATGTTCTCCCTGGATATCTATGTTTCTTCTTTTTGTCCTACAGGAGAAATACAGTTAAAAGAATCCTTAAAAACAACAACAACAACAACAACAACAACAACAAACAAAACCAAACCAAAACCAAACAAACAAACAAAAAAAAACAACAGAGACTTCAAAAATTTAAGTAGAGTAGATAGTCCAAGACATTAAAAAGTTTTACCATGAAATCTTATTTTCTTGAAAACAGTGCATCAACCTGGGAAGAACAGCCACACAATGACTAAAAGCAAGTCAAGAATCGTTACTTAAATATGCAGAGCTTTTCCCAAGGGCGTGAAGATACTTCCTTTTCTAAATACAGCTTTCATATTTACTGTGCTCTATTAAGCACTGCAGAACTAGCAGACAGCTAGCCAGTGCTAGGGCATTTATGAAGAGAGTTTTCTTTTTACATAGATTTTCTAGACAATATAGTCATACTCCAGGTATGATTCTCCAAGTTTAATGTCAATAAGTGCTGGGTAACATGCTGGGGTGAGACGACATTGTCTTATATAGATGACAGTACCAGCAGCATTCCTAACATATTTTATTTAGCAGGGTACAAAGTTATATTTTGCTCACTCCTGGTTTAGCTGTTCCTGTAGTTCCAATAGTGTTTTTAAAACAGAACAGTTTCTTTACCAGGACTGACAGTTATAAAAGCTTTGATTCATTATGAAGTAGAGAGCAGATTTAACCTGAAGTGAACAAAGGCTTTACATGCCCACAGAAGTGTGTCCCTGTATCCTAAAGCCTGCGGGTTATTAAATCAAAATCTGATGAGCTCTAAGGGCTTTGATCATCCTCTCCTAAGGTCTCAACTGTTGTAGAAAGTTTCAGAGGAAGTTCATTTCTACAAAGGTCCTCTTAAAAATTTTCCAAGCCTCTCCACTTTCTCCCATCTTGGCTTGCAATCCTCCTTCTACAAAATACAGCAAAGCCAGCTCAGCTTTGTAGCAGCTTTTGCTAGAAAAAGCTAGGGTTTTGAAGGGAATTGCTGCATCCTGTGGTGTGTGATGAGTTTGCAGTGTGTCCAAACATCTTTTCCCATCCTACTCAGACTGTATTACCTCCTCCTGCATCAACAACAGATGCCCTAAGCAATTCTGCAGAGATCCCTAACATTGCAGGACGGGAAGCCCTTGCTCATGATGTCAAAATTTGCTTACACAGTTAAGAGACCGAGATTCTTGACACCGTCTTCTAAATGATTGACTACCTACTGTGGCATCAAGTGAGTTTCAAGCAATTTGCCTGAAGAAGAAGATCAGGTTTAATTGTGCCAATGTAGGTTCTGTATTATAAATTCAGTAGTTATTTTTAAACATATTCTATTGGATTCAATAGCAAAATTCTGGGTGATGGATATAGACACATAAGTCAACTTTCAGATGCAACTTTTTCATGTTGAAAATCACTCAGTAATCAGATTAATTCTTTTTAATGAGGTCCCTACTTCCTATTCAAATCACAAGCTTTACCCCACATTTCTCCTTCTGGAGTATGAAATGCTTTTATCAGCATATAGATGTTGAAGGAAATAGTAGGTTGGATGGCTCACTACAGGGGGTTGCTGCTTTTATCTTTTCTTTTCTTTTGCGGCATATACTTTGTTTGTATAGGCTGAAAAAGCCTGAAAACCCTTGCGAAGTTGCAGCACTTCTTATGGAGTAGGAAACTATGTGTTTTCACATTCCCCCTAGATTAGAAATTTATGCTGTATGTTTGTCCTGGTAACACACAGAGTCACCTGTGAGCAAGAAAGCTGAAGGTAGAGCATGAACCGCACAATAAAAATGGCCTCAGTAGGTGCCTAGTTACAAACAGGACCAGTTTTTGACCTACAGAGGACAGTGTGGATACAAAAGTAAAGAAATCATGCTTCCAGTGGGCTGAGGAGAGAGCAGGACTTCACTGACAGGGAAGAAAAAGCTCTGAGTCCAGATAGAGGGGTTGAATCCAAGGAGTCTTCAGATGATTGACAGTCTTAATGGAAGCAGCCTGGTGTCTGGAAAATGATAGCTAGAAAAAAAAACAGGAATGGCTTCTCTATGACCACAGGTTGTCAGTGGGAGGTCTGGTCTCACACTGGAAGAGTGCACTGGATTGTGAAGTGGAAAGAAGTAACAGGAATTGACAGTAGAAATGAAAAAGAGGCAGAATTGTGGTGTAAACTGCTGTCTTTACAGTCAAACAGGACCTTGGAGAGTAACCTGTTTACGTGGATTTTCTACTAGAACTCCTGAAATGCAATCAAACACCTGCAACAAATGAAAGGTGCCAGGAGGAAGGGAAAAGGCTCTTTTCTCATATCTTCTACTTTAAAGTGTTTAATAACTGTGTAGCTGACTTCTGCACAGCTTGGCTCTGGCAGCCAGGGTTATTTAATACCATAATAGACAAGATAACTGACAATTTTGTAGAAAACATTAACATTGCAAATGTTGAGATTAGCAAATTGGCAACTTTGATAGAGGCTGTATCAATCTTTCATATTATTGTTGCACTCAAACTTTTCTTCCCAGGATCCCTGGGAACAGTACAAAGAATTAAAATTCAACAGTACAAATATTTAAGCATGAGCCAAGTTAAACAGAGGGAGATCTTAAATCAAAACCTTCTCAGCAGGACATTTTGCTACCAGGAGAGAGTTTTTAACTCAAAGTAAAACTCTTAACAAAAGTGAATTTATACAAGCAATTAAGGATAACCAAAGGGCAACATCAGTAGATATTAAGGTGTAGATTATTACATCCTGCACTGCATATGAAATTCTGAACTATATTTAATTGGGATGCCAAGAATTTTAGACAATCACAGATTGTTTCAAAGGGAAAAGATACGAAAAGTCAGTACAAGCAAGGACAGGAGATGTATCTTGGACATGGCACTCAAAGGAACTTTGAAGGCAAAATTTTATACATGATCTAGCTGTGGTTTCAATAATTCTATAAATTTAAGCATATAATAAGTCCCTGAAGTGATCAGAGTAGGAATAAATTTTTAGCACCCAACGGCTACAGCAGAGAAGAAAGTCTAGGAACATAGCTGTTAAAATATCACAAGCATCTGTCAATCCTGTCTTGTCTGCTATGCCCATTGACACCAGAATTGCTTTTTCTTTCCCTGCTAAGGTACCTTATATCTATCTCTAATTATATTTACTGCAGGAAGACAGATGGTCTGACTTTTCAAAAATATATGTTTCCCTTATTATATCACAATTGGGTAATCTGCTGGTGGAAGGAAGAATTTGTATGCAAAACAGTGTGAATAGGATTAATTCCTAAATAAAATCTCTTCTGACAATGGTAATTAAAAGCAGACCTTATCCTTCTGAGCTAGGAAAAACCTTGAACACACTTTGAAACTTGCCAGAGCCCTTCCCATTAAGCTCAACACATGCTAACTCTCTCCCAGTTAATCAGTAGATACTGCCATCCATTCTCATTAGACTAAATCAGTTCCCCGCGGGATATCCCAATAAACTGGTGGTCCCAATTAAACTCATTCCAATTAATTTGCACTTCATGAGGATTTTAGTCTTACTTCACCTAAATCCAGTGTAAGACTTCTGCTATCTTGTGTGACATCACCAGCAATTTTCCTACAAAAAGGGCTAAAAATGCATTCCATATAAGGGATCTATCCTGTGGAGATGCTAGTTTGCAAAGCACTTCTTGTTATTTCAAAGCATGGGTGTTGAATTGCAAGCTGCGGAACTAGATCTGAAGAACCCCAGCCTTACTCTCCGGTTCCCATTTGTGGTTGTCCTTTCACCTCCACGGACTCCAGATTTATTTCTCCTGGGCATCTTCCACCTTTCCCCATGTCCACCAAATTTCCTTTCCAAAACCGAGCTCTCCAGCTGCAGTATGCTCACAAAAACTCCAACTTACTCAGTGCTTTTCAATTCTATAGTGCTGCATTAAGCCTCTGTTAAATGTGTTATAGACAAAACCCCCACCCTTTTCTTGGGCATAATAGTGATTACTCATGAGTGATTGGCTGTATACTGTCAGAAATCATCTAGTTTTTGGGCTGAAACTCAGACATCTGTTTTGCCATAACGAAGAATGAAAAATGTCCAAGATGGAAAAGGACAGTTTCATTTTCCAACCCCACAACTCCTACAATTTGTTTTCCAACTACATCTCCCCAAATTCCTTTTAATTTTTTTTTTTAGAAACAAATGTACAAATCAAATAATTCAAAAGATTTAGCAATCAGGTGTCTACAAGATTAATTTCTTTGTGATAATTGAAAACACACCTTACATTAGCACTACCAATAAAAGAGGATAATTTGAATATATTTGTACAAAAGCCAAAATAAAGGGGAAGTAAATTTTATGTTTCACTTGTCAAGTTAACATGAACTCGTAACTGGGAAAATACATTGAGTATAGAACTACAAACACTACCAAGAAGGCCAGTAGTTACTACCCTCCATTTTCTGTAGCAGCTGGCTTCTGCATCTCTTTGAAGCAATTATACAGTGATTCAAATATAACTCATGGCCTGAATGTAGAACCAGCTACCAGTGAGGTGCTCTTGCTAGTGTTCCTTATATCTGGATCTGGATACATTCAGCTATACACCAGAAATGTGTCTGAGATATGCATGGATTTCAGGCACATGATGTATCACTTCCCCATGTAAGGGGGGAGCACAGAATGCTCCAGTGGGGGACTTTGGAACAATATAGATTAGTGCATGCTTGGAATTGGATAGATTTGGAATGGTAGATGCAAAAGTAATTGGAAAAAAAAAAGACTGCATGACAAACAAAAAATCATCAAAATTACCATTTTCATAGGGTTCAGTCATCATTCCTGGTAAATAATACCACTGAGAGCAAAATTACCAAAACCTGAAGCCTTGCAGTCTAGAAAAGATTTGAAGTTTTCTGGCTCAGGATCTGGCTCAGGGTGCAAACATGGGAAACAGGAGATGCTGTACAGGGCATGCATTTATGGTGCGTCCCATGGAGGACGTGGGACAGTACTCAATACACTTCTCAAGAAGCCCTATGTCCCTGCTACTACCTGTTGTATCAGGATCAGGAAGCCTTACACACCAGCACCCTCCGCAGCTTCCTTTCTCCTCCCGTCCCTGCCCTTTATCTTTTTTCCCCTCTTAGGAGTCCCTGGCCTTCACCTCCTCCACCTTCCTTATGCACTCCCAGGAATTTGGAAAGGAAGGAGGGAGACCAAGGGGGCTCTTTTAGGAAGTGGTATGGATTGTCAACTACGTGGCAGTGAGGAGAGATGAAGTCCTGTACTCCAGAGGAATGGCAGTAAGAGGGTAGAAGCCTGAGACTCTTGTGTAGATCCCCCTGGAACACCTTCTTGCCTGTTTCTACCCCATCATCAACAACTCCTTCAAAATCCCAATATGACCCACCTCGATGAGATGTCTGGGCCAGACACTCGGATATGAGTCTGGCCTTAAATTCCCAAAGGGAGAGGGGGAATGGAAGACTGACTTGATGAGGGCTCCTCTGTCTTATTTCCCCAGCTCCCTTTTAACAGTATTTTTCTCTGTCCTGTCTGTAAATACCCTGTCTGGGAGAAAAAAATGTGTTGTTCTGTCAGCCCAGGAGGAGATGACACCAAGAGAGAAACATGTACACTAATGAGATATGGTAGCAGATGGAGTCAAAGTTTGATGACTGACTAGGGGTGATGATAAATGCCCAAAATTTTCAGCTACCTTTAAGTTCTGTGTCCGAAATACACTGTGTCTTAGGAGAAAAGAAAAAAAAGGAAAAAAAGCAAGAAAAAAACACACAGAAGAACATAAGGTTGCATGCGTTACAGATGTCCCTAAGCCAACACATATTTTGGTCTTAGTGCAAGACTGGAATCCAATGAACTAATTTATAGATGAGATTACATTAGCTGATTAAACATTGTCTTTGAACCCTAAAATCTATGACTCAGTCAATTTTACAAATCCTTCATCCAAAAACAAAGTACACAATGTTCACATTGTTCAACTATTTGCTTATACCTAAAGCTTTTCTTAATAAATGGGTTAAAATTGCCTTTTTTTGTTGTAGTAGTTTACCAGAGAATACAAGCATCAGTTCAATAGCCTTGTGATTTTTTTTGTCCTTAAAGGAAGAGCTTTGCTGCAGAAAACATTATAGAATTTTTGCCTGAAATTATCCCCTCAGGTCACCACTAATGCAAACCCAACAGATAAATTGCTCACTTTTGAGATGCACCACATGAGAAAGAAATAAGCAGTTATTATGAATTTCAGCAACATGAATAAAGCTTTTTTGGGAAATCCTCTGAACAACGTTTTAACTGCTCAATTTTAAAGTACTATTAGAGCAAGCAAACAAAAGGAAATTCCATTACTAGGGAAAAAAATAATTTTATATGAAATATTAAATTACCGAAAAGACAATCCCAGTGGTATATTGATTTCCACAGGGGTTTACATTTCATTAGATGTGCAGATAATTACCAAGGTAGTGTGAACGGTTTTCAGTAGCCTTTGATTCCAATCGCTTTACGTGTGCCACACTTACTTATCATTTGTAGAACTACACGGATCAGAATTATTTTTTACACTGCTACTAAGCAGTACTATAAACTTTCAAATTACCTTGGAGACTCTACACTTGTCCACTCATTACTAAAGCGGCTCATTCCATCAAGGACTGAGAAGATGTTCAGAGTTATTTTGGTACCCGGTATGTCTCTAGGGCTGAGGATTTCTATAGTGAAATAAAAGCACTCAAATGCTCTGTCTGGGAAATACACCACACAAAAGCCTCGTGTACAACTTAAGCTCCACAATGATGATTAAAGGGGTTTGAAGGCAAGAGTAAATAGGGCTTTATGCAGGCTCTTTGCACCTGCATGAACATTACACTAATTGCTTGGGCTTATTTACTTTTCCTCTCACAGCCAGAACCTAGAGATAAGCTTCCACTGCAAATCAGCCTGAGTAAAACAGTCTGCACCAGCAGCAGAAGGAAGTGAGCCCATGACTGTGTTCATTTTACTTTGCAGGCATGAAGAGACCATTATTGCACCCAATTATTCCTACTTCTTCTCCAACCAAACCCTATGCAAAACAGGGAAATTAAACCCTTAAGTTGGCAGTGCACGTACTCAATGAGAACAGGATATGAAGCAGACTGCTGGATCCCGGAGCAATGGCTAAAGACAAAGCTCCAAAATAAAAAAGCAGGGCGTAGACGCAGCATGACATAGACATCACACATGGACAGACATGACACAATTACACATCTCAGCAAACTGGCTGACTCCAGATCCATATCTTCACACTTGTTATCTCTAATTGTCCACACCAGAAATGTGTGATGTCCCTTATAGTGCTCACTAGCAACCACAACAAAGGCATTGAAGTTGTTATTGTTATAAAATCACTGTACCTGAAAGCAATGTTCCATGTAGAAAAGGTACAGAAGACACGAGTGGTTACATTTAAATTATGGTATTATTGGTAATGCTGGTTATAAATTGTGTTTTTCTCTTGTTAGGAGATGTTGAAAGGTTGGAAATGAAATGTATAAGTGGTCCATTTTGTCAGTGAAGAAAAATGAGATTTGATCTCAGGTCTGTGTGGGTTTAGATATGATCTGCAGAAATTAATAGATCAGTGCAATGACAGCAGTGAGATAGTCAGGGCCATGGGGCTAAAAGGTGATGGCAACAATCCACACAAGGGTTTCCAAGCAGTGACTGACAGCATATCAGAAACCCAGCAGTAACCTCACACATGCCCTGAGAGATTCATAACTCACTATTACCGCTCACGGGTTTGAGTTATAATAGATATTTCTGATAAAATTCCAGCTTAAAACTATTCTGTCTGTTATCATAGATTTCCAGAATAGCTTGGGTTGAAAGGGACCTTTAAAAGTCATCTACTCCAAGCCCCCTGCAATGAGCTGGGACATCTGCAACCAGATCAGGTCGCTCAGGGCTCCATCCAACCTGATCTTGACTGAAGGGTTGATTCCAGGGATGAGGCATCCACCACCTCTCTGTGCAACCTGTGACAGTGTTTCACCACCCTCATAGTAAAAAATTTCTTCTTTATATCTAGTCTGAATCTACCCTCTTTAGTTTAAAACCATCACCCCTTGTCCTGTGGCATCAGGCACTACTAAAATGCCTGTCCCCATCTTTCTCATTAAGCCCCCTTAGTAAAAGTCAGTGGTGCATCCATAAGCTGATGATTGTATGCCACTTAGGTTCTCCATCTCAAAGAACATATAAAATAGAAAAAACATAGTGAAGAGCAACAGGATGAGAACACTGTGGAGCGTGTTCCGTGCAAATACACAGACAGGACTCTCCAGCATGCTGGAGAAATGGCAGAGAGAGAAGGATCTCAGGAAAGACATATTAAATGCCTAGAAAAGCAAGGAACAAGTAAACTGAAATTATTTCTCATCATAACCAATAAAAGAACCAAAGACCTTCAAATGGCAGGGGCAAGTGATAGATTCAAAACAAAACAGGGGAGGCACTTACCCACATACCACCTCCACAGACTCCAGCACCTAGGTAAAGATCTTTCTGCCACAGGATACTATGAATATTAAAACGACATCTGGATTAAGAAAGTGATAAGAAATTACTACTTTGTTATAGTATCACATATAAGTAAGGAAGCACTTGAATTGAAAATTCACAGAGGCTGGGGATACCTGGGGAATTATGGATCTGTGCTTGGTTGTACACTACTCTGGGCACCTCTGCTCTCAACCAGATAGCTGGGTAGATGTACTCCTGCCTTAAGTAATACAGTTCTTTTCTTGTTTAGACCTTTTATTGGTTTCATTAAAATAACGTGGAAAAAATAACGTTTAGCCCAGAAGGATGAACCATGAAAACACAACAAATGTGAGAGATAAACAGCTTGTATTTCATTCCTTCCTGGTTATATGCATTACCAGGACATTTTTATATTCACCTCCCACAGCTTTTCCTGACCCATCCTTTTCTACACTGCCCGTTAGCAAATTGCAACTCCATTTATACTGAAGGGCTCAGCAACCAATTAGGAGCTATGCCCAGCTATTCACAAGAGGGAAACACATAAATAAAGGTATCAGTAAAGATTCATCACAGTTTGGATATGATTTAGGAACACCTTGTTCTCTGCAGGAGTGGGTAACTTTAACTTAGTGGGAACAGAGAATAAAAGCCTAGAAGGCTTTTTATAAGACTGGTAGAAAGGTTTTGGTTAAACTACTTTTCAGTGAAAAATTACCCAGTCTGATGCTTGATCTCCAAAGTGATGATGTTGAATTTTTTTCTCAAACAGTGACAGATTATTAAGGGCAAAATTCAGCTTTTCATCTAGAAAGTAGTTGAGAGATGTTCAGTTTGTAACTGCAGACTCACCTGAACATTCTCTGTCAGAAACAGCACCAAAGTGTCTCAGGGATTTGCCATTTGGGTCCTTGTCTGGACGACTTCTCTGCACCATCTGCCCTGAATGAACAACAGCTCCCATGAGGTACAACAGTGATTGAGAGCAAAAATAGACTACAGGACACATCAGCAGCCCTGGGATCCTATTTCACAAAGGAGAAACATGCAGGAGCTGTCTACACTGCAGCTCTCTGGAGGGAACCCTTCTGAAAAGGCATTGTTGAACAAAGACAGGGAGCTCACCTCTCTCACTCATCTTTCATTTTTGCAGCAGAAGTCCTGAATCTGTGGGAGCCTAAATGATTTGTCAGTGGTAAGAGGATATTCTTTGAAACCTTGGATGCAGAGGTTGATGAAAGTCAGTGACGAGTTTAGGAAAACTTAGGAGAGTATCTAGCAAGATTTCTCCACAGTCACTAAGTCATATCACCTGAGTTTTTAGAGCAGAATTCATGTTTCAATGAAGTTTTAATCCTATTACATCTTCTTGTTTTAATGGAAAATGAATTTATAATAGTCAACTGATTTTAATCTGGAAATATCTAACATTTTAACATGCTGTGCCAAAAGTTTTGTCTAAGGTATTATTCTTCTGCCTAAAATCAGGTTTTAAATATTGCAATTCTAAGCATTACCCTTCCACTTTGCTTTATTAGTTAGCATTTAGGTACTAAGTATTAACTAGAATTCAGTCCACTGGGGTTTGTCATACTCTGCAGTTTGGAGCAGAAGTAGCTGAGGCATCGTCCTTTAATAGTGGCATAAGTCCTTGCATGAGCAATAGAAGCTGCCACTCTCTTTATGAGCCAAGCTAAATGCTATTAAAATGATGGATGAACTACTTCCATTTTATTTGTTCAGCCTTTCCCCGTACTATTCCCACAACCCAATTTAAATCACCAGCTTGTATTCTACATAAATTCCTGTGTGCTTGAAATACACAGATGCCTGCATAGAACAGCAGTAAATGCTTCTTTTCCAGTGAGCAAAGAGTTAAAGAATTGAAATGGAGCTGAAATACAAATTCAAGATTAATCCCCCTGTTCTGAGACAGCCCTTAAGAGACTTTTCCAGGTAGTTTATGAGACCATCCTGTTTTGCAGCCAAGTGTTGCTGGGTATCCATGGAAGTTGAATCTCAGGCTGATCAGTCCCTCTGGACTGCAATACAGAACAATAATAGTCAAATCAAAAGCATCTTGATTAAATAACCTAATTAAAAGGTACACACAAGTGGCTTTATAGCAGACTTTTTTCCTCCTGTGAGGATGAAAAAATCTCCAAATTTACCTTATTTTCAAAATTAAGGGTAAACATTTGCTTCCAATGACATGTTTATGACCTATTAATTAGTTCCTACAAGCATAGCTGAAATCCCAAACCTGCTTTAACATGTTTCAAGGAGATAAAATTCCCTTCAGCCAAACATCCCAAGACACAAACTGAGAAAGAAATCACGTCTCACTGAAGTTTGACTGGATGATCAAATACAGATCTCCAAGGTCCTACCTTTAAATTCAGTGGAGAGGATGAAGGGAGTGAGGGAGAAGAGGAGGAGAGAGAGACAAAGAGCACGCAAGAGAACACACACCAGAGAAATTAAACTGTCAGCCAATTTAGCTGTCAACCAAAGCCCATAGCCCATGGTTTATTTTAAATGAGCATATACATCTGCTCTATGTCACCAGGAGACACAAGTCTGTTCCAAGCCTTAATCATACAGGATCATTTTTACCTCAGATCTTGAGTTTTAAAGGTCCTCCTCTCAGTCTCTGGTCTATTAGGACCAACACACATGCCTAAGGAGTGGGTAAGAAATTGTAAGCAAAAAACCAGAACCAGGATAATCACTTGCTGTGGATAGCACTATAAACCTAAAAAGTGAATCCCTAAATTTTCTAAGTCCATTTGCTGTTACACACCTCATAAGGTCACTGCAATTAATTCAATCTAGGTGCAAGTCATGCAGTTAGATGACTGAGTTCTGGGTAAAAAATACCTGTCTTTTATTTCATTCTTGCTCCACAAACACAATAGATATAACTTTGAGCTGTATTTATAAACTTTGAAGAAGAACTGAGAAATTGTTCAGCTCACAGTGATGTGAATGGCCTGAAAGAACAGTTCCCATGGTATAAGAGTTTTCTTTCACAATTCTCCCAATAAAATAGAAGAAGTAACTAAAAGCCAGTAAATAGAAATGCGTGGTAGTGGGAAGACTGAAATTAATTCACTGATTGTCATGGGAACAGTTACAACCACAGTTAGAAATGTGGCAGAATGCAAGTTCATTTCTTTTCTTCCTTACTTGCTACTAATTTTTATCAGTTTTGAAGGCTGAAGATGCTTTCCACGTAGAGCACAGAGTGAAGTTAAGGGAAGTTGCTTAGTCACTACAATGGCACAGGGAAGGTCCATGCAGTTGTAAGGGAGATATGATCCACCCCAAGGAAAGGTAGTTTGAAAATCTCAGCGAGTACTAGGTTGTGGAAACACTCAAATGGTTACCATTAAGGAAGTAATGTATAGAAAAACACTCTTTTCTCTTTTGAGAGATACCTCAGAAACAGAGTGACAGAGTAAACAGATCTGTATGTGCAGATCTGACTTTGGACTTTACAGTGGATATCAAAGAGGAATATTTATCTGGACTGATAGAATTCAGGGGAATTAAAAAGGGCTGTTTTACTGGACTAAAGAATTCAAGAGTCTGGAATGTGTAAAAAGTCTGAGAGCCCTTGAAATCAAGGATACAGGATTATGCTCTGCAAGTCAGAAGGAAAAATTGTCTAGAGCATTTCTGAGATTCACTGAATGAGAAACTTCCTTGCAACAGAGTATCTGAGAGGTTTGGAAGGAGAAACTTGTATGTCATAAATCATAGAAATAAAATTGCCAAAACTCAAGGTATGCTAGACTACACAAGGGAAACTAAAACATGTAGCAAAATAAACTTTGTCTGTGTAAATAGTAGCACAAGAATAAAAGTTCTTTAAAGGGGAGTGAAGAAATTGATGTTCAGGATAGCCCAAAAAGAAGTGAAGCGGACAGTCATACAGAAGATACGAAATAGAACATTACCACATGGAAGCAGGAGGTAATCATGCTAAGTGAAAAGGCAGCTGAACCATTGTCCTTCTAGGGAACCAAGTTTTATGGTCAGAGAAAGCAAATATAATAAGGCCTTCCTACAATCAGTCCTACAACAGTTCCATCAACTGTGCTAGTGGGAACTAGGAAGCACAGGGGAGAATGGATGCCCCTGACTCTTAGAAACAGGATGAAATTTTGTAGTGCACACTACAAGGGGTGTGTGTGTGTGCCAGATTCAGCCCACCTACCCAAGTTTAGGAATCAAATTTAGGAACATGAAATTCCCATGTTCCTTCTGTGGTCGATAGGGACAGATTAGCACTTCCAGCATCAGACAGAGCACGAATCAATTTCTTGGGGAAACTGGCTCTGTCACTCCACTGACTAGAGCCATTTTACTGAGCAGCAAAGGCACTTTGCTTCCCCACTTTGCTCAGATACGTGCCCACCCACAGGCCAGACAAAACTATGCCCTCGAAGTAATGAAAAAAATATGTTATAAATTGGGGATTGCCCACTGGAGGTGCCAGAAAGCAATAAAATTCTGGCTTGATTAGTCAATCATAGCTGGAAAAATAATTTGGTTTCAGATGTCCCTTGTGAGGCATTTTTGGAGAACAAGAGCATGATGAGGCCATCTGGAATACAATATGCAGTCTCAGGCATCCAGATGCAAGGAAGATTAATTTAGTCTGTAACAGAACTACAATAATCAAGGAAATGAAGAATTTATCTTCTTAAATGAGATTAAAATATGCTGGCTTGTGTGGCCTAAGAGAATAAAGGTTGTGGGGATTCTGACTGCTTTCTATAAACTCATCAGTCTAAGTTTCTGTAAACTTAGCAGAGGCTAGAAGCTATTTAAACTAAAAGACGCTTCTGCTTCAAAAACAAATGGATACTCATTACCCTTTAATAAATTTGGCCTGACTATTGGGAAAAGGTTGCAAATCCCCAGAGGACTAGAAGAACTTTTATTGGGATCAGTTCCGCTTAGTCACATTGGTGCCGAAGTGTGATCCATTTAGGATCAGGATTTCCAGCCCAGCTGCCTGCAACAGCAAGGAGTGGGAGTCATTAACTCATGGGCTCCTCTCTAGTCCAATGCACCTTTGGCCTCCCCCATTTCGCTTTTGGAGCTGAGCATTTTCTGACCATTGCTCTGTATTCAATGACTTTATGTGTGTAGTGACAGACTTCCAAAGACCTTCGTGCCTCACGGAGACAAAGGCCAAATTTTGGGAAGTGTTCTGCAGTTGTAGGGCTTCTGCACTTGGATTCGCACACTTGAGAGTGTTGACTCGGCAGCAGATGATGGCTTTCCTTTCATGTCATGTACTCTTTCAGGGACCATGTTCTGTGCCAGAAGTGACAACAAAGGCGTGTTGAGGGCTTGCAACAAAAATAATCTAAGCTAGAGGAATTCACAGAATATTTCACACAAGTCAGGGAGTCAGCTGGCTGCAGGCTGAGTCTGTCCAAGGCAAAAGTGACAGAGGCTGGTTCTTTGGAAAGAAGAGGTAGTGGGGGGAGAGAGAGCAAAGCAAAGCAGATAGAAAGGCTAAGAGGAGATACCAAGATTTACCAGCACACTTGGTTTTGATACAGAATTATTATATCCAGGCAAAGACAGAGAAATGGTGCCTAAAATAGAACACAAAAAGTAATTTTTCCTCTTTTGAGAACCACCACGTAACCACATTTTTAGATAAGCATCAGCATCTCTGAGACAGCACAGATCTCCTATGCAAGGCAGCACTCCCCACCTATCACTCTTGAGCTCTGTTCATACAAAATGTGTATATATTAGCTGACGAATCAGAAACCTGCCAGATTTTCCAGCAGCTGATGAGGCCAAAGAATCCTCTGTCTTTGGCAAGAGTCATGTTTTGAGGAAGAATTCAAGAGAATAATGCAGATGTAGAAGCACAAAGCCCAAAGGGCTCTCCTAACAAACAAAACCAGGCCCCTTTCTACAAGAACATGGGATTTGGCTCAGGTATGCTTAGGCTGATCCCCACTGACACTGGGATCTCTTCATTTTCCTTCTCTGCATGACATTTTTCTCTTTACTGGGGTCTTGATTCATGAATAAAACTCCCAAGCACTACTACAATACTAGGGAATGCAGTAACATCCCATCAGTAAATTTCTATTCGTTTTAGTAAGTGATCATCTTTGTATATGCCATAACACCATATGGCACCTGCTTTTTTCCTTCCAGTATTACTGTCATAATTGACATTGTTTTCAATTTTTTCTTGAAGGGCAAAATACATTTTACTTGTCCTGATCTCAACAGGCATTTTAAAAGTTAGGAGCATTAATCAGTTCCTCCGCACTCTTATGCCATTCATTTTCCAAATATATTCTGTGCTTGTTAACCACTGGTTTTCCGTAGTTAGAAATACCAGAGCAACCATATGGCTTTCAGGATCCTGCTCAGGTTAATATACAGAGTAACTTAGAGTAACTTTGAGAATGGGTCCTGGTGGTAAATATCATCAAGAAGTTCTGTTGCATGAAAAATGAACACATTTTCTATTCTGACTTCTTTCCAGTTCTGACTCTTACCCAGCATTTCTTCTGAGTAGTCAGGAGATGGCATCATCTGCAATCACTATAGAAATAGCCAGTCATATTTTTGCCCACTTTCAGGAGTACCATGAAAAGTGCCTTTAAAAATGAAACTTGAGAGAGGAGAGAAATTAACATCAGTGTTATGAAAAGGTTCAGGCTGGAGGGATTTTACTCACACAGACTCTCATGCACATACTTGATTCTTTAATTTGGAAATTTCTGTTCATCCTCAAAACAAGTAGTATGATAATAAAATGGTTCTCTCATCGACTCTGTTCTGGCACCATAATACACTCCAATGAGATTGTTGATTTGTAATCCTCTCTTGAAAGAAATGTGGTGCATCTCATTCATGTTATGAGCACAGGGTAATGCTTTTCAGTTTTAAGCCTGGAAAGCAAATTCTATCTTAAAACTGATTTGTCCATTGCATTTTGAAATACAGATCAGAGCTTTTATAGTGTTAATTTGAAGAAAACCTTATAGTAAAAGAATAATAATGTAAAAGGAGCCTTAGAGATAATCCCTTAAAATTTTAAAATGTTCAGGCTGCTTTTTTTAAGCAACACTACAACAACAACAAAAGAAATACACATCTGCACTAGATGATCTTTGAAGTCCCTTCCAGGCATTTCTGTGATCTTCCAGAGGTGTAGGAGTTGTTCAAGTGATATGAGATGTGTAGCTTCTGTTCAGTGGTTTATTGATTGAAGCTTGAATAACTTAAGCTTTTTTTCCTTCATCTGCATCACATAATCATTAAAACCCTGACCTGAGACAGGGTACAGGGCTCTGTCTTGGCATATAGTTTCAACTTGCAAAGTTCTGCTTCCCCCTTTTCCTTCCTATTCACAGAGCACTTGAGCATCTAAAACTGCTGTTCTGATGCTGCTCCACATCTTCCAGACAATCCCTTAGCAGAGTTTAGGTGTTCTTGAAATGTCTTTTCATAGACTAGAAATGCAAATATTATTCCAGCCTTCATTCTCCAAAATTAGAAAGGAGTCACCATCAGTCCTACTGTATATTTAAAACACTGCTGGAGGCAGCTGCAAAGGTGGATGAAGATGAGTGCAAACTGCAGAAGTCTCTTAGTAGGACTGTTTTCAGTGATTGCAATTAGAATTAGGATTTGTAAAGACGCACCTGTGAAAAGGGGAGGTATAGACTGCAGTTCCATAGCTGCAGACTGATATTATAGGACTCTTTAAATAATGCATCTGGAAGCTGAGTCACCTGTAGTAGGAACATTTTAGGTTGCTGCATAATTCAGGAGCTTTTGTTCCGGTAAAGAATACATTAAGGTTTTCAATTCTAAGCTTCTTACAGGTCCATGGTCACCTGACAGTGACAAACAGTGACAACCGACATGTTGCACAGTTCAAACACTCTTTGACTTACATTGTTCCTTTTCATTTCTCCTGTAGCCCTCACGCTCCCACCACCCTTATGACAATGACCTGACTCTAAGCCCCATTCAAGGGCAGCCTTTCTTCTCTCTGAGGCTGGCATGGGGCAAACCCTGACAAGGACTTCCCAGGGAAGACTGGACAGATTCATATGTCCATTCAAAGCAGACCACCTCAGCTCAAAGATTTCACAAGATGCCAAGCCCAAGGACTAGACAAGCTGCTCTGGTGATGACCTTCAGCCACGTGGAGCACTGATATGCCTCCAGGATGGTTCTTACTGAGCCAGGACATGCAGAGGACGCCTCGGACTCAGCCTTCTCCAGCTAGGCAATAATCACCTCATGAAGTGCCAGCCAGCTTTCTGCAGGTTCTTCTGGCAGTTATTTACCAATAGGAAACAAAATTTATATTCTTCAAGTGCAGGAATTGCTGACTGAAATGTTTATGACATGAGCTACATGGATCAGATGAGTGATCACAGTGGTCTTCTTGCTGGTATAGAAAAACTATTAAAAAACAAGTTGTTTTGAGATAGTTGGCTAAATTATTTATGCATGTCTGGATCTCCACAGAAAGATCTAGAGAACCCTAAAATCTGCCATGGCATCTCCTGCCAGCTCTTAAGCTGCATCTTTGTTAGCTATCAAATAGCAATTAAGACATTGCTTAGAATCAACCTTCTGTATCTAATCTGCTGGAAAATATGGACTCTGAAATCATGCCAGAGCGGTAGGAAGTGTTTCTGTACCTTCCAATAGCGCCTAGTTTTATCACCAAAAGCACTTAGCACAGGCTGTGATGAGGTTTAAATAGTACAGCTCTTCCATTGCCTTCAATGAAAGCGTTTTTCCCTCCTACCTATGTGGATTAAATTTTACTTCAAATTTAAAATACCTATATTAAGTTATATTTTTTTACAGTGGTAAAAGATAAATTGAGAGAGAACCAAACAGTAGTTTTGTTGATGACTTTATGCATTTACTGGAGCTAGATTCTGGAGCACACCAGGAATTTTCCTTACCACAGCAGGTTACAGAAGGAGATTTTTTTTAAGTTTTTATTAAGAATGTACTGGATCTCCTTATCTCTTAGAACAACTCTTATGACTTCTGGTGAAATCTGAGACTAGTGCAGAGACATTCAACATTACTTTCTAGCTCTCAAGTTGCCTGAAATTTGGCCTCTCGCTCACCCAAAATATACTCATGGATGGGGAGAGTATTCATTCTCTTATTTTGGAGTGGCATAACAGAAAGGATATTTGTTAAGATTCAAAGCTAGAGCTAAAAATTGGGATAAAAGAACCTTTTTAATAATCTGAGATTTTTTCTAAAGCCTTGACACAAATTTCTTATCACTAATGAGAATCAACACAGCTCTTCAGTGTCCATCCACATCAGCACATTTCTCTCAATAAACCTCAGTAGCTGAAAAACAAATTATATCTGCACTCCTCAAGCATAAGATGTTGTGACAGGAAGCATTAAAAAAGGACCAGTAAATTAGATGTCAGTTCTGAAGACAACAAGTACATGCAATGTACTACATTGTGTGGAGGCTAATTTCAAACAGAACAATGTGGAAATACAAGGCAAACAAAAGCCAATAAATCAAGTCATAAACAAAAGTCATAAACCAAAGGCTAGGGACAAAAATCAGACTAATTAGATTAAAAGTCTCACTGAATTTAAAGCTGTGTTCCCAGAAATACTTCTGAACAAGTGAGATGGAAGGAACCAGGAGGCAATCAACAGGACCAGAAGGATATGGACTTTTGTAGAGTGGTGCCTTTGGGTTTGGCTTCTAACCTTCAGTTTTCTGGGGTCTATTCTCTGTCAAATATTTCTCATTTCATCCTTAACTACGATTAAAAAGAGTCTCTCTGAAGTTTCTTCCTAAGATCAAAGCCCTAAGGATTAATCAGCGTGTTCTCAAGTGCAAGTCTATTCTTTTTCCTTCCTCTTCTGACAGGTTCAGGGGCCTAACATCCTGCCCAATACTCATGCTTTCCATAAACCAGTGAAGTTTTACTCTTCACAGTGAGAGAGGACTTGGTTATGGCATCTAAATCTCATTTTCTTAATGGCAGAGAACAGTTTACCTACCAGGTTCCCAGGGCTTTTGGTATTCCCTTGGCAGGAAGGAAATAGCTGTCAAATTACTTCAGTGTCCATGATTGAAGGACCATCCCTTAAAGAGGCAGAAAATAAACCCAAATTACCAAAAGAGAGAAAAATTAGCTAGTATTAATATTGTGTGTTTACCAAGAAGTTTTGGGGGTTTTTTTCATTTGGTTTTGGGGTTTGAGTTTTGCTTTTTTCTGCTTCCAGAGGGCTGTCTCTGAAACTAAATGAATTAGTTATTAAACAGTAACTAACTTTCAAATCAATGGCTGTTGACAGACACCACATTTTAAAAAAGAAATCAAGGGTGCCAAGGTTAGAGTAGAAAGTTTATTATGGACAGTTTTAATCTCTGATGTTTTCAAGAAGAAATTTCCAAAATCTCTCTGTGTAGTGCACAGAGATTTACTAAATGCTTTTGCTGTTAGGGTACCTCAAACCTCAGGGACTACTGTGCTGGGCAAAGCTCCCCCACGTTGTCCCTATGGCTCTGTGTAGTCCAAAAGTCCAGCAGCTCCCTCCTGACTACACAATATTTTTAATGCGCTTCTTGCACCAGCTTTGCAAAGAAATGCCTCATTCTGACCTAACAGGGCCGTTTTGCAGCACTTCAAGTCCTTGCCTTGCCACACGAGCGAGAAAACAGATGAGCACCTTTCCCTCTCCACTTGGCGGCCCTTAGCAGCAGGCAGAGTTCTTGTGTCACTCTTTGCTTTAAGGCCAAGCATTTTTTTTTGCTACTGATTGCAACCCAACTTCCAAATTCAATGGAAACTACAGACAATGTTGAGCAATGTGTCTTAGCAAACACTTGCAAAAGCCTTCTTATAAAAAACAGGAGCCTACATAAATTTCCACCTAAGGTTCCTAAAAGAACCAGCTGAACAGATTCCCAGCTTCCTACTCCAAGCTAAATTAGAAATACATTCTAATGTGTTAAGCTGTTATTCATTTTAAATAAGACTCTGAATGTAGAGATAATTCTGAACCAGCTGTATCAACATCCAAGAGGTCAAGCATAGAATGGGGCAAATAGAGGTTGTACAAAACACAAAGTCATTTTTTATGTTGTTCAGCTACTGGAAAATTAAATCAGAAGAGTATAAATAATGGAAACCAACACATTTTTGTGAAAAATTGTTACATAAACCACAATTTCTTTTGCAAAGGCAATTGAGTAGATATATCTGGATAGTAAGACTTGACAAGTGCCACTTCATATGATTGTGATTACTAAATAAACATGGTACAGTATCAAAAGCAGTTAGCAGAAGGGGTGCAGTAAAAGTCAACTCAAAAAGTACCAGGCACTGTGGTATTTCCATTTAAAAGAGTCTGTTCAGAGGGCTGGATCAGGACAGCTCCGTGATTGGTACAGGTCTCAGCACAAACCAATGTCTTCAACAGTGTCTTAGAAGTAAACACAAAATTATTGCTGATAAAATGAGATAAAAATGATTAGCAATGTTGTTAAATGTTGATAAGCAAATCAATTCAAATGACCAGTGCCTTTCGTAAGATGTTCCCATTCAGTCAAAATACGTTTTTCCACAGAGATTTAAAAGCATAAAATCTATGAGGGTCCTTTGCAGATGCTATTGAAAAAAATGGGAAGGAACAAGTAAGGGGAATGGGTTGTGCTCTGGAAAGGAGGGACTCAGGAAACGTCACTGACTCTGAAAGTCAGACTGGTTAAACAACTTCACATGAGCCCCTAGCAGCAAGGCATGACAAAAATAACAAAAGCAGTATTTGTATAACCATGAGAAAAGTGAATAGAGCAAAATGATAATTTTGCCACAGTTTCAGACAAAAGAAAATCCAGTTTGAAGACAGTGGCTGAAGTTCTGATATTGAAAAAATTTTAGAGGGTTTGTAAAATCATTCAAGTTGCGTGAGAATTGGAAAGACTGAAAAGTGAAGAAGCTGCCTCAGCAAGAGACTCAGGCAGCTCACAATTTTAGTGCAGAGAAGAAAGACAACTGACTCATATAAATGTCTTCACAGAGAGAAAATCCTAAATATCAGACAGCTTTTTAATCAGAAAAAACAAGAACTACACTCAGGATCCGGACCTGTTCAAAGGGGGAAAGCTGTTTGCACATGCAGAGGCACAGATACAGGCTCCTGGTATCCAGGGAAATAGCATATTCTTCATTTCTTGAGATTTACCCATCAAACAGGTCATTAAAATCAACTTACTGAAAGGCTGTCTCAGCTAGATTCACATTAGTTGCAAAATCTCTTCATGCTGCTCTTCCCTGGGGACACTTACAGACCCAGAAAAGCAAGCTTCCCATGAGTTACAAGATTTATGTCTTGGGAGATATGGATTCAGTCCTTGCCTCTGCCAAACATCATTTGTGTGTCATTGAGCTAGTTACTCAGAGTAAGCTTCGTTTTACCTACTTTTAGATATCTACATGTTAGATGTCTATTTAGCATTTTTACCCTCAGCATCTCTATCAGTCAGTGGAGAGAAGCAGGCACCACTGGAAAGCTGCTCCTCCAAAAAAAAAATCACCATACAATGAGGAATTTCATGCTTTGAAGAGATCTCTGTGCTGATTGAAGGAAGGCGGGAAGGTGGCTGGCTTAAATGTGGACAATGACACCCCTGACATATAAATAAGGGAGGGTTTGCTTTAGCCTCTTCTCAAGAGGATAGTAATATTTCTAAGCTGCTGTGAAAATAATGCCTTAGAGACTTAATATTATTAGGAAACATATGAATAGCTATAATAAATGGAATTAAGAAATAGCAGTGTTCAAATTTTTTCCAGGCTCCAGGGCAAAAGAAAACTGCATCTTGGGATAGCATTGGAAAATATTTAAACTGTGAGCCAGATTTCTGAATGCCATGGAGAAATACTGAGGCTATTGAATCCATGTACACTTTCCTTAATGGCAAAAATGGTTAAAAATATCTCTTTCCCAAAAAAAGGGCTTTTCAATTTTGAAGGGTTATTTTTGATCAGCCTGGCTTTGAGGATGGCCACAGAGTTGTGCCAGCACAGCTGATGGGGCCATGAACTGTTGTGCGGCAGCAAAGGCCCTTTAAACCAAATTCATGACTGAAAAAAAAAAGATTGTGGAGTTACAGTATAACTCAGGATAGTTAAGGAAGCAAATGAAATTCCAGCAAAGCTCTGAAATGGCACAGAGGAGAGCAGTGCTGATTCAAGGCAGTCAATCTTATGACATGGGACAAAGGTTGTGACATTGCTCTTGATCAAAAGGTAGAGTCTCTTCCGTCTACACAAACTCTGGAGGCAACAGCTGAAATTACCATCCTGAATAGCAACACAAGAAACACACAGCAGTGCATTTCCTATCTGCTTGTCCATAAAAATATATCCATCTTTAATTTTCCTTGGATTTGATCCCAGCAGTCAGATGGGAAGGAAGTGTTGCACTTCCCTCATAGTAAAACTCAATCAGTTACATCAAGCAATCCATTGCAGCTTTTCCTTATGCCAGAAGAGTTTACTCCTCAAGCACTGGTGAGCAGAAGGTGTCCTTATTGTGGGGATCAAATGTGGCTCTATCCAGCAAAGCCTCCCATGACCACAACCTGCAGCAAGCACCACTCCAGCTCTCCAGCACAGTCCAAACTGTCCCCCCCTGAAGGGTTCCTCAGCAATTCCCAAGAGTCACAATTAAATTCATATTAAAAAGAACAACATCCCCAAACTGTGTTAGGAGACAAAGACTTGAGTAACCTACTAGCAGGGTTGGAAGAAAAATTCTGTCTTTGTTCAAGCAATTTGCATAATGGCTATTTCCTTTTTTATACTTTTTTTTTTTTTGCAATAGTTATTTAATATAGTCATTATACCTGGTTATGGCAGTTTGAATTGGGATGCTGCCAAAAAGATACTATTTAGCAGGGTCTGAGGGGCTGGATATTTGAACAGAGTATTTTATTTTCATGAATTTCCACTGCTTTGCCTTGAAAAGAGCTTACAGGGATTTTCTCACAATGTTCTCAAGGATCTGGAGTTGATTGGGGTGGGGGGGAACACCAAACCTTAAATACCTTTACCCAACATGAGATTTTACAAAGTAAATATCAGAGATATATTTTAATAAAAAATGGAGAGGCTAATTCACACAGAAAAGACACAAGTACATTATGTTTATTCCCTGTACTACACTTACAGTTTTTCAGCCAGCTCACCAAATCCTCCCAATCAATGTCCCAGCTGATGTTTCAATGTACGTTAAACAGATATGAGAGATCAGGGGAGCAGAATACAGAGACATGCACACATTCGACACGGGCATATTTAGAAAGATCAAATTCCACAAGAGGAAGAGCCCAAGATGTGGAAAAGTGAGGAGGCAGAAGCCTAAGATATAACAATAATGCAGCAAAAGTCCTGATAGCAGGTTTGCCATTGTGACAAGCTCAGTGGGCAGGGCAGAGCTGCCGGGCTGGCTCTGGGCTCTTCAGGGTCCACCAAGCAGGGCTTGGGCACAAATCCTGCTCATCACAGGTCTTCAGTGCAAGAACGGCTTCTGTGCAGTCAAGCGCAAGGATGAACCTAGAGATGAAAAGTCAGCCTTACCACAGGGCTGTGATATATCAGAGAAACTTTTGTGAGAGGGAAGTACTTTAGCTCCCGAGAGACCATTTAGATAAACTGTTCTTTTAGTCACAGGGGGAAAAGAAGGGACTTTAAGTTTTCTTCTACACAACTAATTCCTAAAAGAAAGTGTCAAAAGGTGACAGGAAATGTGAATTTCAAATTCCTGGCGCTGAACAAATTATTAAAGAGCAAAGTGCTGTAAATAATCTAGCCTTTACTTTTTTTATTTGGTTGGGAAATTGTCCTTGTTTAAGTAGTCAGCTCTAATTAGAATTGACTTGCATATTAAAATAATCTGCAATGAATATGAATGAATTTAATATTCCAAAGGTCAGAATTCCACATTTTTCTTCCTAGACCATTTTACTTCTTTACTCAGAGAAATTAATGCCACCTCCTCTTTCTAGAACATCTAAGTAGTTAATTTAAGCAATATCCAGTCTCCAGTAATTTCTCCATTTCCACAGAGGAGCCTTTGTGGCTGTAAAGTTTGAGTGTCAGGCAATCAGTCCTTAGAGTGACATCTTCAAGCTACAAGGCTGGTGAGCCTACCTTGTGTGGCCTGCAGCACTGGAACTTCTCCTTTTCTACCCATTCACACAATTTCTTTTTCTCTTTCTTTTTGCAAAATGTTTTGCTCCTTACCACTAGCTCAGCTGAAGTCTCCATTCCTTTCATTTCACTATGACCATGTAACTATTTTAAATTATTTTGCTGAGCTCCTAGGAGGAGTGAAAAGATAAAATTAAAAAAAGATAATTAAGCTATGGGCAAGGACAGACAATCCAGTCTCTTCCTGAGCCTACCCAAGGGTCATAAATCTGTCACTTCCTTTTATCCCATGTGTTTATCATAAGAAAGGCCTGTCACATTGGAATAATGTTCTTGCCACTATCTTCTTTATGTGGAAGAACTCCAACATGACTTAGATTTTTGCAGTAGGTAAAGCCTAAGGCAAAAGACACATCAACAACATATTTTCTCTGACCTGCCCAGAAAAATGGGTGTTTTCAAACACTTAGTGCCATACATTTGTCTCTGAAGAATGCAGCCTTGCCTGCAACCTTGGCAGCTTGGCAACAGAAAATCACTTTAAATAAACATCTAATATTCCGTAGGATAAATATAATGAATTAGTCATTGCTCCTTGCCATAATGGAGCAGCATTCCTGAAAGCCAGGTTCTATTAGCATTTTGAAGAGGTATTGAGACAAGGATGGGTGTCCTGGGGATTACTGCAGTGGGAAGCAAAGATGAGACCATGGTAGATGATGAAGTGCAATCAGGATGCTGCCACAGCCTCTGCATACATCCCTACACATTCCTGCAGTTTTGTTTGTAACTTGATAAAGGATTACCTCATAAATCTGCTAAACATTTTGCTCTTTTCCTCTTTGGCTTGTAAAGATGCACATTCTTAAATAGACTTGTGGGTTCAGTGAATCTGTAAGTGAACATCTCCTTTGGATACTCATTTTGCTCTTAAACCAAAATAAGATTGTTACGCACAGAAGCGTAAAATTTAATATGTATTGTGCTGTTCTCATGCCACAATGATCAGCACCAAATCCTGCACCCCAAGGATCATGTTGTGAACTGGTACCAGTTGATACAGCTTCATTATTCATTGAAAAGTCTTTCATTATCATTTGCTCTTCTGATGTTGTCAGTTCACTGTTTTTATTACCGTTTCTGCCCATGGGTGCAAGTGAGTGTGAGTAGGAGATATCCACTGCTCTTCACGGGCAGATAAACTCACACAGAGCATCCATAAACAGGCACAAAGACACACATGTCGTCTGTCATAAAAACATGAAGATCTGCAGAGCAGAAGTTAACATGCTTAAAATCAGGGATTACTGGAGAGAATGTCCAGTAATTCCTGCAAATCTAAACCATCTTTTGCTTCTTTATGAGCCAACTGATAACACAAGTCACACATATGGCTTGCAGGGAAGTACTGCAAATAGAGCAGCTGTTAACTTTCAGAGTTACAGGAGGAAAAAAGGTTTTATTTCCATCACATTTCATTCTTGTTTTCTTTACCTTGTTGGCTATAACCCTGGCCTAGCCATGCTCACCACCACATACGTTTCTATTTAAGACTCTGCTTACAATCTAAGCGGTCCCTTGGTTTGAACACTGTGCCTTGCTCAGCTGAGACCATGACACACCTGGATGGGAAGAAAAGTGCACATAAGCTTGAACTAATCCACAACAGTACCCTCTGCAACAGTGAGAAGTTTCCACACCTGGTGGGAAAGACCATTGCATAATCTCCCAGTCTTCAATTCCACAAAGAATGGCTGTTTTTATTAATTTCTCACCAGGATACGAGACATGTACTGACAGATGCTATAAAACAAATTCATCCTCACTCATCACTGAAGTGTTGTCATTGAACTATCACTGAGAATGCACAGGGCATCTGGGGGCCCTTTCTGTGTGATAGATAACACACTCACATCCTCCATGATTGCTGTAATTATCAGTAGATACTTGCATCAGTAGATGTTGTATCACTGACTCCAGAAGACACATTCACAAGCACCAAGTCAAATCTGGGGTCTGTTTGGAGTCTTGATGGAATACCAGGGAAAAACATAAGTGAACTTGTACCATATTCCATGCATCCTTGTTCTTGATTTTATTAGGACCTAAAGATGTATTAATCATATATTAAATCATCTCTGCAAAACAATAAAAGCATTTACTTATATGCAAATATCAGGATTTGCTAGTAGCAGAAATTTAAACTATCATATCATAACGCCACTTATCACAGCAGTCCAGTGAGATGTGGTTGCCATACATTGTTACAGAACTCACAAAAGGACAGCATGGTTGAGGTTGGAAGGGACATCTGGGCATTATCTGCGTCAAATTCCCTGATCCAACACCTACAGCAGGTCATCAAGGACCATGTCCAGGCAGCTTTCTAATATCTCCAGGCATGGAAACTCCACAATATCTCTGGGCAACCTTTTTCAGTGCTCAGTCACCCTCAACAGTTAAAGAGTTTTCTATGTTCAGACGGCACTGCTTCAGTTTCCTGTGTTGTGCTGCTGGTATTGTGCCTGTTGCTTCTTGTCCTGCAACTGGGCACCTCTGAAGAGAGCCTGAATCTGTCCTCTTTGCACCCTCCCTTCAGATGTTTTTCCACATTTGATGAGATCCCACTCAAGCTGTGTTTTCTCCAGGCTAAACAGTCCCTGCTCTCTTGGTCTTTCCTCAAAACAGAGATGCTCCAATCCCTTAATCATCTTCCTGGCCATTTCTTAGACTCCCTCCAGCATGTCCATATCCCCCTTCACTGAGGAGCCTGAACTGGACACAGTACTCTGGGTGTGGCCACAGCGGTGCTGAAGGGAAGAATCATCTCCCTCAGCTCGCTGGCAACACTTTGCCTAATGCAGCCCAGGGTTGGCCTTCTTTGCAGGGAGGAGCCACATTGGTGGCTTGTGTTCAACTTGGATTCCACCAGGACCTCCTGATCCTTTCCTGAAAAGCTTCTATGTGTGCTGGGTGGCCCCAAGCATACATTGTTGCCAGGGTTTGTTCCTCCCCAGGGCAGGATCTTGCATCTCTCCTTGCTGAAATCCATGAAGTTGCTGTCAGCCCGTTTCTCCAGCCTGTGAGGTCTCTGTGGAGCGCAGCACCACCCTCTGCCGTACCAACTACTCCTCCCAGTTTGTCATCATCAACTGCTCCGTTTTTGTTCTTCATAAGACGATTTCAATGAGGTTATGAAATATCACCATAAAATATACAGACTTTGTTTTGAAACTATATCACCTCAGCACTTGTTTGCTGACTACAATCCACAGAACAGTAAACCCTCTGCATTTTCTTAGCAGATACCTTAAAGCATAAGCAGTGAAAAGACTGTGACTGCTGTTCTAGAAGAAAAGTACTGAGTTAACAGTGTTGCACTGGTCCACAAAGGTGGGGAATTTCTCCTGTCAGTGTTGTGCTCCTCCTGGACAAGTAGAGGAGTAAAGAAAAAAGGGAACAAAGTTCTGCCTGTATTCCTCGTCCAAAAACATTGTAGTACACGTCTGGCAAAGCATTCAGGATGGGATACCAGTATCGCTCTGGTGGTATTTGTAACAGAAAAAGTCTCTCTCTCTCTTTCTGTCTGTCATTTGGGCATTACTTATTAAGAAGTATCTCCAAAGGAATACTGCTGGCTACTAATACCTTGCTGGTCAGTGCTACCATTACATTATTGTCACAGTAGCATCGAAATTGCATCCACAGAAATGTTCCTTACAGGAACATCAAGAACAGATTTACTTTGCCATGTTTGAAAAGTCTGACATTTCCACAGACCAGCACTTCCCATTTGCAAATTTGAGGCTGCTTTCCAAAGGTCTGTACACATCAGGGCTCCCACAGGACAGCAGAGACGACAGGAACCAGCCAAGCCTTGACTAATAGGCTGACACTGCTCTGTGGTAGGACACCCTCCAGCTGCTGGAAAGCAATGAAGGGAGACTGAAACGCTACGAGAGAGAGAGAAAGAAATTTTAGCCTGCCCATTTCTGCTGAAGGACTCAAGTAGGAACCTTTATGGATCCACAAATATGCAAGATAAGCAGATCTTTTCATCCAGCTTTTGTTGCTTTTAAAAATACACTTCTCAATTATTTCATGCTGAATCAATCTACCAAAATTCTTTTCACCCCACTTACATCACAGATTTCAAATGTAGGGACACAATGGCACCAAACACTTTTGAAAGCATCAACTTATATTTTTATGGATCTGTAAATATATGAGGGATGTTTTCACCGTGATAGATACAAAATATAAAAATGGCCCCAAGGTTCCAGAGAGAGAATATATATTTTATTATATCATTTGGTTCCTTTGTGAAGAACAGATATTCAATTCCTCCCTCAGATCTGATAAGGAAGCACTGAGCACATGCTAAATCCAGGATAGGAGCAAGGTGCCCTCAACATCGGTGCTGTGATTGCTGGAGTCACCCAGCAGTACAAATTTGATCTGACTCAGATGTGGGCACATGACTGTAGTTTTCTCTTGTGTTAGTCAGACACTACAGAGCTGTGTTCTTGTGTGCTGGCTCTGTGTCAAGGGATGAGGGAGGCAGAAGATGCACAGAGCTGACTCAACAAAGATTTCTGGACAAGGACCCACCAGCCGCTCAGCCCGCTGCCGTCTATAGCTACGGCATTTTGGAGTGGACTTCAGGAACCCTCAGCCCAGCTGCAAGCTGTTGGCATATCAATAACACCATTGATTTAATTCGCTACTGGGTTTTGAGAGACAGGGTATTAGCACCTGCAGAGCAGAAAGCAGCGCCAAAAGGAGGGAGGAGGGGTCACCAGCCTTATGGAAGAGTAGGAGGACCAACCTTCTATAAGCTACCAAAAATAGAGGGATCTGCCAAAAGTGGTTACAAGTAAAATAAGCACTTACATTTGTAACTCGTGATCATAGCATTGATATTATGATTCCCATCCTTCTTTCGTGCCTCTCTGACAATCTGATGCAGAAAATATGATTGTTTGACTGCAACTGGGGAGCTCAAGGTTGCAGTCACCAGTGACCAGCAATCCTTCTAATGCAGTGACCCAGCACTACCATACTGTCTCGTCCAGCTGCACTCTTCTCCCACAGGTGGTGTCAGGATTAAGCCTTTGTCCTCTTGTTGCCACCACTGCACCACAGTAACGTCTGGCTGAAGCTCTGGACTTCCAGAAATGGACACACGGTGTGTGGCCAGCATGGCAAAGGTTTTCCAGTGTCCTGCCCACCCTTAGGCTACCTCATTCTGCTGCATTGAAACAGACTCCTTGCTCATGTCAACAACACTGATTTCAAGAGAAAGATGTGAACTAATAATGGTGGACAAGACTGGGACTGGCCTTTCTTTCTTATTCCCCCTTATCCACAGCACTACTGAGATGTTTATTACTTTGGTGTCCACCAGCTAACCTGTATACCATAAATTTGAACTGAGGCGAGTTTTACAGTTCAAAAAATATAGAATATCTTTTAAAGTTACTCTTGAGCAGATACAAAGTCTGGGAAACATCATCCAAAAGTTATCATAAGCGAAATAAAATGAAATCATAATTCAGCCAGATTCAGGATTACTCAAATGCAGTGGAAATTAGTGCTTCCAGTGCCTGAATCTGCTGCCCTTTTATTAGTTTCTCTCCTGAAAACTATAAATCCTTGATCAGATATTCTCTCCTGAACTGCAAAATAGAATGAGTAAAGTTCAATTTGGCTAGGCAAGAGCAACAGTTACTGAGATCAGAGAGATTTAGAGCAACAGAGTTCTACAAATCAGCTGTCCTGGCATGACAACTTGTCATAAAAGGACTGATAAAATCTTCCATATGAATGGTTATTTGGAAGATTAAGTCTGTACACAGTGGACCTGGATCCTTCAAAAGCATGAAATTACTTAGAAAATTGAGGGGACACATTTTTTGTGAGTACTTAGGTCGTCATTTGTCTACCTCATTACACAGCTAAATACCTCTGAAAATGTAATTTTCAGTCACAGTCTCAAAGGAGACAGATTTTTAGAGGTGCACAGATGGTCAGGAGGTTTACAAAGTGCCTAGTTGTTTAGTTCACTATAAAATCAATGAGAGTTAAGGGTCTCATATAAAACCATGTTGATCTGCCTAATGATAAAAACATCCCTGTGTCTGGTTAAAATCAGTAAGGCTGGAGCCTTGCAAGCTCTCAAAGCTGCACTTTGGCCTTCCATGAGGCAGTCCTCAGGCAGGAGTGCCTGATCAATGGGAACAAGGAGGGGAGAGGTGTCAAGCTTAAACCAGCCTCCAGACACAGCTGGAGGGGTGGCAGACAGCAGGGAATAGACAGTCCATAGAAGAACTGACAGTAAAATAGGCCAGTCCAGGCCTTCACAGAGACACTTCAATCATATCTGCACAGTTTAAAGCAAGCTGTGGGTTTGCTTAGACCATTTGAGAAGGTGTTTTTCTTTAAATAGCAACTTAGGATGAGAGCTGCCACTTCCAATTTAATCACCCTCCTTTAATATCCTTTAATACAGGCTGGTGTTTTGCAGCTGGATAATTAACCTTGATATTCATTGGGACTTCAAAACACCCAATTCCCATTGCTGTCAATTAGCTGACAATGTCAAGCGTGTGTTGATAGAAGATTTTTGTGTGACCCTGGCAATATGGCATTTGGGAAATTTCAGTCCTTTGCAACCAACAATTTTAGAATGGGAAGTGCCATTCACAGAATTACAGAATGGTTGAGGTTGGAAGGGACCACTGGACGACATCTAGTCCAATCTCCATGCTCAGATAGGGTCCTCTGGAGCACTTTACTCAGAATTGTGTCCAGGGAGATTTTTAATACCTCTGGGGAAGGAGACTCCTCAGCTTCTACAGACACCCTGCTCCAGTGCTCGGCCACCCTTACAGTACAGAGTTCCTTCTTCATATTCCTGTGAACTTCCCATGTTCCAGTTTCCACCTGTTGCCTCTTGTCCTATTGCTTGGTGCCACCGAGATTATGAATTTGTCACTGGATTGAGTTCACTAAACAAAACAGATGTACATTAGGGTTCACCCTGCTTTCTGCTCTTATGGCAATGCAACTTTCTAAAAGACCCTCAAGATAGTTTTCAAACCTTCTTGTTGCAGCTCTGAGTGCAGAGAAGATGCCTTGATCTCAGAGCATTCAGAAGATTCCATACTTTTTAACCCCAATGTAAGGCTGGGGGCAGGCTTATAAATGACTGGTACACAATGATTTTTGATATAAGAGGCAGTAACATAAACACTGCATATCAAAATGAGACAAAATATGGGAAGGGCCAGTGGCATTTCATTCTTTCCACTGATTTTTTGCATTTATAATAAAGAGTTACAGCCTACTGGTAACAAGATTAAATTAGAGGGGAGAAAGAAATTTGAATCAGACTGTTTTCCTGATATGCCACAGTGGGTTGTGTTCTGCTAATGAGTGTTAACCCTGCAATCAGGTAAACATTCACCTTGAGAAATGAGCAACCTTAATCAGGGGTTTTAAATCAGCCAGAACAGTCAACAGCTAAAATGAAATTGGCTCAAACACAACTGCTTTTTTTTTAAATATTGTTCTTCCTTCCTTATGAGAATGGGAAATAATAGCATAAGTGAAACATTCTTGTAGCAAAAGAGCAGCTCCAGTCCCTTCCATGTTAGAAGCCCTGTCCTGTGATTCATAAGGGATGTATTGACTGATGCTCAATACAATACTTTTGCACAGGCTAACTAAAGCCTTTTGTGAAGGTTCCTAATGTGAGCTCAATCTGACCTCCATATTTCTAAAGGACTTTACCTCATCTGCTGAGTACAAATAGCAAAATAATGGAGAAAATAAATAAGGGGGGGTGGAGGAGAAAGAAAAAAGAAATATTGGTCTGTTGTGCTTTTCTCTGGATTTGAGAATGACATCAATCTGCGGGCCTTTATCTGAAATATTCTGACAGTAGACAAAACACTGACTACTCCATTTTCTACACAGGGTCAGCATTACGAAGAGGAAAAACGGGCTTTGAGCCACGAAATAATTGCACTCAATAATCATTTAATAGAAGCCAAGGTGACGATAGATAAGTTGTCAGAAGACAATGTAAGTATTTAATTACGCGACTGTATTATTTTTGAGGTTATATTCAGAAACAAATTAGGTCTTGCACTTCCCATGAAATTATAGAATAATTTTTTATATTTGTATAAAATATAACTTGTCACCTCGACAGTTAAAATTTGTTTGTTTGTTTGTTCCCATCATTTCGTAAATCCAGCTGTCCTTATGCTATGAGGTGAGACTTTTCACTGATATTTTTTTCTTTATGTCTAGCCTGAAACTGATGAAAAAATATTCTAAGAAATGGCAATATTCCCACATTGATTTTGCCATCAGTACAGCAAACTGGTGCAAGCACATGGTCAGAGCTGTTGCAGGGACACGTGTGGAGTGAGGACTCATCAGAAGGATTTTAGGCACAGTGTAGACCCCTACATTTCCTGAAATTCTTTGATCTTTCAGTCTCTGCTCACCAAAACCCCAGCACAAGGGAGCTCTGCTAGCAGAAGGTAGGAATTATCCAGCCTGGTCACTCAGATCACTCCTGCAGGGAGCAGGAGACAGCCTTTCCCCAGCAGCTGTTCATGTGTAACAATTTACCTGTCTCTGTGTGGGACAAAACAGGGAACATCTCTGGCGATTGTCACCCTGAATCTCATTAAAAACTGCTGAAAAATGGCATGAGTACTGCAGCTGGCAACAAGCTTATTAAATTCTTCCTGAGACAAACCTACAAAGACAGCAAAGAGAGGAATATTGCAGGCATTTAGTTCATTATTGTGCCGTTCCTTCCACACTTAATAAAAAATTCATCTATAGACGACATGTTTCTGTTAGCACTTATTTTTCAGCATCTTACATTCAATCTTCCCGTATTTCACATGAACTCCTAATCATAGCTGGGAGCATTTGATCCCATTAAAATGCCTGCTGATGCGAACTCTGCCTGTGCAATTAGCAGCTTTCCAACAGAAACAAAAAGTTCCCAATCTGACCCCTTACTTTTATAGAAGTTGAGTTGAAAGAAGAGTTACTTCATAATTCTACCAGCTATAAGTAATGGAGCGTGGTAAATTTAATGGGCTACATTCAGGTTTTGGAAACACAGGTATACCTCCAGACTAATTCAGCTGGAATTAGTGGAGTTATTTCTGCTTTAAAATACAGGTGGAAAAAAATTGCAGAACTCTCCCTTTAAGTGTACATGCATTTAGACTACTTCATGGAGTCAGGTTTGAACCCACATTTGAAGTGTTTTCAACATTCACAGTGGTACTCTGAGCATTAGAATATGGTCCAGAGGCCTCAAATAACAGTACCACTTCTTCAGACTTGAAGTTGGTTCACAGACAAAATTCTGCCCTTTCAGGATTCAAGAAAATTGCATGAAATTGAGTCAGGGGAGGGTTAGGTCAGATATCAGGAAAAGGTTCATTCCCCAGAGGGTGGTTGGGCACTGGAACAGGCTCCCCAGGGAAGTGGTCACAGCCCCAAGCCTGAGAGAGTTCAAGAAGTGTTTGGACAATGCTCTCGAGCACATGGTGTGACTCTTGGGGATGGTGCTGGGCAGGGCCATCGATGATCCTTGTGAGTCCCTTCCAACTAAGGAAAATCTGTGATTCTGTGTAGCATTACTAATAAAAGTAAAGGTTACATTCCAAATTTTAAAATAAAGGACTATGAAACAAACCACTAGTATTATACCTAATAAGTAGAGAAGTGATAAACTGAAGAATCCTACATGGGGAGAAAGTTTTTGTCTCAGCAAGACCTCTTCCTTCAAATCTATTTCCCCTCACTCTTCTGACAGAAATGTAAAATGATGCTTTTGATACAAAAACATATTTCAAACTGTGGGAATCACTTCTGGCATTAGTTGCCGGTTATTGTTCTAGTTGCCACAGATATGGCTGGTTTCCATTCCGGCGAATATTAAAGGAGAGAAAGTCGCTCCAGTCACATGGCTCGGCCCAGCAGGCTGAGAACAAAGTGCATGTGGCACATGTAGCTCACATGTAATTTTTCTGTAGTAATTTTTAAAGCTGCTAAAAATAAAGTGTCAGAAATGCTTTTTGTACTCTCCATGACAACCGCTGCGCAGAAAGAACGGCACACAGCTTTTCAAGAAAGGATTAGATTCTGGAGAGAGTTGATTTCTGGGTGCCTGGAAATGCCATATGGGACTCAGGGTCCCTGTCTGTGCTATACATTGTGCAGCAATATATTATGGGTTTAATGTGCATGCAGCATGTCAGAATCACATGCATGCGAAACAGATTTTACTTCTAAGTTGAATTAATGAGTTCTTACTTTTTCAGGAATGAAAATAGTGTGTCCTGATATAAAATTTAAGACCCACTTAAATGAATATGTCTCCCCAGTACATGTGAGGCAGAAGTGGCAAGTATAAAATCTCACAAAGACACAGAAAAAAAATCACAAAATAAAATTATCTAAAGGTCCTTGAATATGAAGATATATGAACTAATGTTCATAGGAAAACTATCCCCATCCCTCATAGACTTACTAGAACATCTTGCTGCTTGTTATTACAGAAGACTTTAAAATGGTATTTTAAAAGAGAGGGAATTTCTTTTTCACAGA
This sequence comes from Struthidea cinerea, assembly GCA_013397865.1. Taxonomy (NCBI): domain Eukaryota; kingdom Metazoa; phylum Chordata; class Aves; order Passeriformes; family Corcoracidae; genus Struthidea; species Struthidea cinerea. The sequence continues at coordinate 456,934 of VZTI01004295.1, forward strand.
AAATTTCTCTATCAGTTTTTAAGAGAATAAATGAAGCCATAAAAATCAGCATGAAATAAAATTATTAACACCAGAGAAAATCCAAATCATATAAATATTCTACAACTTTTTGTCCATAAACGCATACTAATTTTTACAGCTTGACACAGCCCAGTGCCCATAGCACTTTTATGCTTTGTATATTTCGTTTCTGCCCACCTGTAAAGTCAGCTTCTGAAGCCAGCCTTGGTTTTAATGCAACTAGATATGGAAAAGGAAAAACAACATACAACTCTTACCTTCAGGAACCCAGAGATACTGGTTGAAGGATACAGTTACACAGCCATGTGTGCTAAATTAAATTTAGGTGAAGGGCAAATCTGTGTGCTGAATTTTCCCATTAAATAGGCTGTGGGAGCCATTCACTATGACGATAGTATAAGAAGCTTGCTTAAATTCTCTCCTTCCCTGTGTGGAATTCCCATGGTATTTTCTTGCTTGGTGCAAATGCTCTGTTCTGCAGCATCAAATATTTGCAGTGAGATTTAATATATTTCTATAGCTGTGTTCTGCAAGACATTAAAGGAGCAAGGAACCAGCAAGAAATATCAAAAGGAGAGTCTCCCTTTTTAAAAAACCAGCACAATGTATATTTCTGTAATGAATTTCTCCCACAATCTCATAAGATTATTTTAGCATTTTCTAAAGCAGTATTTTAGTGCTGGTCTGGATAATACTCAGTAAAAATTTTCCTTTTTGCTTAAAAGATCATGGTTTTTTAGCCTTCACAGTACCATGCATGTTAACTGTATAAAATTCAGTTCTTAATGGTAAGTATCCATCTTCTGAAATGCAGATTACTGTTCTGTTGTAAGAGGTCTCAAAAGTTTATTCTAAGTAATTTTATCAGAGCAAATGGGGAAATATCTCTGGGATGTGCAAGAAGCACAGCATCTTAATTTGTTTAGAAGTTAAAGTATGCTCCAAATCTTCCCAAAGTGAATTTTGAAAAGATTGATCAGGCATGGGGAAAAGACTGAAAGCCACAAGCACTTTGCAAACTTTAAAGAAGAGGTTATTTTTTGTTTTATTCCAGGAGCTCTACAGGAAGGACTGCAATTTAGCTGCTCAGCTGCTCCAGTGCAGCAAGAACTACGACAGGGCACATAAACTTTCAGAGGTAATGTGACCAAACCTCTTGAATATTCAAGGATATAAATATTGTATGGAAAGCAGGCTATTTTGCCCATATAAATTCCAGAATTTGTTTGCCCTTAAGGCTTTTATTCCCCCGCACACCCTCCTTTAAGCCCCAGGAGGCCTTGTGCACCTGCTGGTTGTTCTGTGCAGTCGAGGGAGCTGCTGACAAAATCACGGCCCATGGTGGAACTTGAAGGTACTCTCTTCCCCAAAACCTCTCCTATCCAGTAGAATGGGCCTGCACTGACTGCCTGTAAAACAAAGGTTTTAGCAACACTGAAGTGCTGTGAACACTAGAATGCAAAATGCTGGGCAGGAGCAGTGGTGTGAGAGCAGGGAAATGACAAGCTACAGGCGTCAGAGATTCTGATATAATCAATTTTCCTCCTGAAGCTATTTTCCAGCCCAGCTAGTTTCCAAACCTGAATTTTAAAATGGGCTGACAGAACAAATATCTCTTTCTAAAGAAACCAGAGCACTGAATGATTGATTTCCAAGGTGTAAACTTTAATTAATAATCCTTGCTTCCAAGGAAACGAGGCTTGAGAGATAGGCTCCTTAAAGGGGAGGTAAATATTATTTTAGTGAACAAGACAGTCTTTAGGGATCCAGGCCCTTCACAAAGCAATAGCACCTTCCTCACATATATTGCTTCAGTGAAGGTTACAGAGGATAGCTTTTCCTTCATCAGTCCCATCAGATCAACATTCCCCCAAATAGCCTCTCATGCAATTCTGCACTGGAATATTGCAAAATTAAATTTGGAATGTACAAACCATTTATAAGTCAGTAAATGGCTTCCGAGCACTAAACAACCCTGTTAAATAAAGATGGAGCAAGATTCTTCTGTCAAACAGGCAATGATTTTCTGAACAGAGACAGAACTTCCAAATTAACCATTATCTTGGTCCTGTTGTTTTTTCCTGTTAACTGACTTCCCTTAGCAAATTGTATCCAGGAATTATCGTTACATTACTCACATCTGAAAGCACCCGACGTGTTACAATTAGGACTTTAAAAGCACTTAGTTGTTCATTTGCAGAGAAGAATCACAAATGTGAGCTCTCCCCACAATTTCCCAGACTGTCATATACTCAGTTCAATAGGCAGTCTCCACTCGTAAGTCCAAGTATTTATTAGTTAACAAGTGTGAATGTGCTGTCACAGCCAATAAATTCCTTACAAATGCAAATATTGCCTGATAAACTATTGTATGATAAACCTAAACTCTAGCACAATATAGTAATGTGACAGCAGTATCTAGTAATTCCAGTTTGCAGTGCAATGCCCAGAAAATAATGTTCTTTTTAACACATTTCATAATACTAATAACGTATATAAAATAGATCAAACAGTGGTGCTACAGGATACTGAAACAAGAGCTGCCCCATACAGCACTTTCACACTCAATTAACTGTATTTCTTTTCCTCATTTCTATGGCAGTTTACACCAGGCCTATTTTACAACCTGTTTATTCAATCTTTTTTGCATCTGTACTTACTATGACTAACATTGCTGTCTGCCAGCAGGCTGGCAGTATCATTTATTTCCAATGGAAGACATATGAGTTAATTAGCAACATAATGATTAATCCAAAATATCCTGGAAGGTCTGTTGATTCAAAAAACACTCGTACTACTTCAAATAACAAGAATGCCATTTCACTACATGCCCTATTTTGAACACACTGAGGTTTGAGGATTAAGCCAGCTTTAAAAACTGCCCAATGAGGCTAAAAAAGGAGCTCCATATCTTACACAATGTGAGACCATGACAAGGTGCAGGCACCTTAAATTTCCTTTGCCAAAAATAAAGGGGAGGGGGACAATTACAGTTATTTGTAGTGTTCTCTGCTCTAGAGGAACAAATTTAAGGAGGAAGTGAGATTGCTAAGGTCATAAGGTTAACCACTGATTATTTTGTAAAGAGGAACTTGATTTCTAGTTATAAAAAGAAAGTGCTGAGTAAATCAGAGTTCAGCCAAGCATTGAAGGGATAAATTCCCTAGTGGCATAAATCAACACATATTAAAGGAGCTATCACAATCACAAACTCAAAACTTATTCCAAACATGAATTCTTCTGATTTCCAGAAAGAAATCTGAGAGACAACCCCTCTCATATTGCTGTCTGATCATTGATAGAGATCTGAAGTGAGCAAGGCAGATAAAATTTGACAGGAAAGCATGTTCGGTGATACCTGAGTAGGCATCCAAGGAATGTCATCTCTCTTCTGGTCCACATGACAGAATGGCAGGTGAAACCACCATCCACAGCCCTGGTCCTGACTTTCTAAAAAAAACCTTATGTGATTTCTGATGCATAAGAGACTTATTGATCAACTCTGTCACAAGAATCACAATGTGAGTTCAGGTCCTAGTGCTTATTTCTGTCAGCGTGGAAGGACATGTCGAGGCTTATGTGGATGGTTGATCTGACAAGTGGTGTCCGACTGAAGGGGCAAGGAAGCCAGCTTGATTTGCTTCTTCCCAGCACAGGAACAATCCTGTCACAGCAGCCACTACCACTTCTATAAGTGTCAGCCAGCTTTTCTGCATCTTCAAACAGCATTGTTTATCAAATGTGATGCTGGAGGGTAGGAGCCAGTTTGGCGTGGGGTTGTAGGCAAGATGAGCTCGAGGAAAGGCAAAAGAAGAACAGAATAGATCTGATCTCTTCCTCCTCCTTCGTCACCCCCGCAGAGACCTCTGCACACCCACACTCCAACTGTAAATCACACCCAAGCACACGGTCTGGAACGTGGTGCTGTAGGCTGTAATTCCCTACCCGCCTTTTTAGGATTGTTGTTTACTACATACTTTATTTACATCAGTTAAGTAAACGTGGAAGTGCTGGGTTAATGGCTGGACTCAGTGAGCATAGAGGCCTTTCCTGACCTGAGCAATTCTATGATCATTCCTACCCAACCTGAATTAATTTGGAAGGAAACATTTCGGTTTCACATATTATCCATGAGGGAGAGCAGATGAAGATGTACAAAGGTTAAGTAAACAAACAAAGGTCATTTGGTTACATTTGTTTCCAGAAATGCACAAAGATTGTGGCCATCACATTAGCCAAAGAACTATGCATAGTGAGCTATGTAATGTCATAAACATCACTCATCTGACACATCTATTCACACGTACCCTTTTCTACTTTCTCCTTGCCATCCCTTTATGTTGCAGTTGCCAACTGACTTTCAGGAAAGAGTCAGCATCCACCTGGAAAAACACGGGTGCAGCCTTTCTGTCCCCTTGTGCCACACTTCTTACGCTGATACCATTCCCACTTGCGTCATTGCCAAAGTGCTGGAAAAACCCGACCCCAACAGCTTGTCCTCACACTTGTCAAGCCCGTCTATGAGGGATCTCAATTTTCAGGACTCCGCTGGAAAAGTTGGACAAAGACCCCAGTACAAGTCCGACATCTACTGCAGTGACACAGCCCTTTACTGCCCCGAGGAGAGGAGGAGGGAGAGGCGGCCGAGTGTGGACACGCAGGTGAAAGATGTGGGGTTCCTGCGGTCCCAAAACTCCACGGACAGCACTGTTGAAGAAGACGGTTTCCATTCCAGCTTCTCCCACGAAGCCTTCCCAGAGTACATTACCTCTCTGCCAACCTCCAGCTCCTACTCCAGCTTCAGCGTCACATCCGAGGAGAAGGAGAACGCCCAAGCCAACACTCTGACAGCCTCCCAGCAAGCGATCTACATGAGCAACCGAGATGAACTGTTTGAGAGGAAGTCACCCGCGGGTTACGAGCATCAGGGGAGCCCCAGGTTTGCCAAGCCCAAACCCACACAGCACATGGAGCTCGCTGACGACAACGAGAACTCACCCACTTTTACCAGGACTCTGCCTCCATATGCAAACGAACCTTTTCATTTCTCAGCCATAACACCACAGCAGGCTTTAGCGAACCAGAAAATGAGGAACGAGTGCAGGAGCACCCACCTTTCAGAAGAGGACTTGCCAGGGCGATGGAGGCAGCTGAGCGTGGAGGACATTGGAGCGTACTCCTACAGGAATGCTGGCAGGCTGTCGCCCTGCAGTTTCTCAGAGCAGTACTACAGCAGCCCCATCAAGAAGGGGGACAGTCGAACAAGCCCCATCTATGCTAGTTACAAAGCAGACAGCTGCTCAGAGGGAGACGACATCTGCCAAAGCAGACTCGTGGATTCTTGCTTCCTGAGAACAGACAGTGGCCTGAACATTGACATCAGCACAAGCTGTAAACAGGACAAATTGCCCACTTACAAAACAAAGGAATCAAGAGACCAAAAAAACGAAAGGATCACCGTCCAGTTATGCAGTAGCAAAAACATCGAAAATAGCCCAGCATTGAAAAGAGAATATGTGGATGTGAGCCCCAACAGCTCAGCAGAGTCACTCAATCAGAGTTCAGTGGAGGCTTCAGAAATCCACCAGTCTTCCATGGATCAAGGAAGCCATTCGGGTATCCACAGCAAACAGCAGCAGTTTCAGAGGACTGGGAGCACTGGTCTGAGTCGGAAGGACAGCCTTACAAAAGCACAGTTATATGGAACCCTTCTGAACTAGGCATCTCCCCAAACGGCAATAAGACAGCAAACAAAAGGAAGGAAAGAGCATTTGATACTTCTAGTGAACAATAAGGTTCTGAGAAACAGGATTATTATAAAATATATATTCATAATGGTACTATATGTTTAAAACAAAATCTCTTCAAAAACGTTATACAGCACTTTTCACTTGACATCCTTTCCATATGGGAGACTGTCCCCTCCCCTCTTTTATAAACCTGAAATATTTTTATAAACAAAAATGTATTTATTAGACTATCCTAAGCTATTTGAGCAGAATTCTTTTCCCTTCAAGCAGGTTTCTTATTTATTTTTTTGCATGAGGCCATCTGTGCCTAAATTCTTGGAGGAAAAGGGTAAAAATCCTGATGGCAGTGACAAAAAGAAATAAACCCACCTGAAAAAATACCATAAAATGTCATGTGAAATCAAAACAAGAATATTGAATTTGAAGAAGTATATTTTTTAACAAGAATGGAATTGTATCTAAAGTTATTTCATACAAATGTATTTATGAGTGACTAATGTATGCACAAAGTGATACTAATATTTTGTTCTTTTAATCCACTGTGTTTCTGCTTTCATATTTTTCCTTGTATACTACCTCAAAAGTAATTGAGGGTTTCTTTGTCACATTTTCTGTAGGCTTGCATTTATATTGTCTAAAATGCATGCAGTGTCATAATTAATACTGTATTTTGCATAACTTAATAAAAGACACCAGTGGATATATTTTGGGGTTGTTTTTCCCTTCATTCAATAGAACATGGAATTGCTTTGAGGGGCATCAGTTCAGCAAAAGTTAATGACTAAAGCTCATGAACTGGATTGCTTTCTAAAGGAGTGTCTCTTTCTTTGTAAGCTCCAGAGAAAACTGGTTCACAGCCGGTGGCCTCTGGGTGTAGGAGGATGACTTCTCATCAGCCTGTTGAAAGTAAGCAAGGGAAAAAAAAATGTTTATCCACAGTCTTGAGGTCACTAGAGGGTTCTGAATTTCTGGAAAATTACTCAAAAACCTATGATGTAAGCTCCTCCTCTATTACTCACATACTTGACACAATCTTTTGTGTCTTTAGGACTGTTATACTCCCCAGTTGCCCTTTCTTCATATGTACTTGGTATTTCTAACAGGGATTTTTCTAAAGCCTAAGGAAAGTCTGGCTGTCTGTAGCCATTACCCCTGAGTCCAAGAAGATGTATTTTCACCTGTGCTTTTGGCATTTCCTCCACTGATTTTTCTGTTTCTCACCATTTCACCACAATGGAGTGTACAACTGGGACAGGAGGAAAAGAGAGAGAGCAAAAGGAGAGGAGGAGAAAAACAAAAAGTAGAGAAAGGGAAATCCTGTGGATTTTATTCCTGTCTTCAGTATCCCTGCTTGGTAAGAGGTAGAATACAGCAATAAATATTTAATAATTATTTTGTGTTCATATATCCTATGCTTAAAATACTGAATCTTGACAGCTCATGTATGGGGGAAGCCCTTGCTTAGTGCAATGTGTGGTAGTACTCAGTGAGATTACTGTGGAAATGTAAACTAGCTCCTTGTAAAGCTAAAATAATGGTCTATTCAGTAGCTATTAAGAAAATACACTTTTTCTGCTGATTTTCTGAAAGCAGTTACCTGGCAACTAACTATGAACCAGGACTACAGAACAGTTCATTTCCCACATAAGCATCTTCAATCATGGGGCCACAGATTCAAAGCATTTGGCATTAATATCTCCCATTGCTCTCCATTTTCTTCATGGATAATATAAAAATTTGACCATTATTGATGTGTGCAAGTACTTGCTGTGCTGTTTGATCAGGCATCAAGTCCCTGCATGTCCTCCAGGGTCTGTTGCAGCCCCATGGAGAACAATGGTAGCAAATAATATCACACAGGTAAGGCACGAGATAGCTCCAAAGTGGTGCCCATTTCAGTACGAAAGCTGTCACAGGCCTTGTGGTTTTACACTCCCAAACTTGCTCACAGTGAGTGTGAGAGGTAGGGCAGGCTGCAAATAATTCCATGAAGTCGATAATAAACACATACAATGAGGTTTCCAAAGGCCAAGAGCTTCTTATGGCAGGATGTGACCTGCAGTAAATGGACTTGGAGTTACAGAAGAGCTGTTATTTCCCCTTCGAAACACCACGATAGAAAACAAATGTGAAAAAATCCTCACTGTTGACTCATCCAGGTATGTAAAATTTAGACAATCCCTAAGGCAAGGTATTCATTTCTCTGGTCAATGAATACAAGGATTTGTATGGAAGAGGTGAAAATTAACTGTTATCTCACCAAAGAAAATATGTAAGCTACAGAACAGTAAATTCTCTCATTTATGAACTGGAACACAGTGTCAGACTAATCCTTTTATAATATTGTTCATTATTTGACCTAAAGTACTATTTTGGCAATTCCACAAAATTACATTTTTGCTAGATATTATATCTCTGATTATTTAATATCCTGTTCTATTATATTCTTTCATACCACTGCAGTTTCAAAGTCTGCTTCTATACTTCACTTGAGTCTTTTTCTCAGTTTATGTGAACTAATACATAGATTAAAACCAGCCTTTTCAGTCAATTAGTACTGGGTTTTTTGTAAAATAGTCTACAACCTTGTAACATTTTTCTGTAATGAATTCTGTTATAGAACAATATATTACGCTGTAATTAATTTCCACTTAATCAATCCAAATGGCTATAAAGTTTTTTAGCTTTAATGTGTTGATTTAAATTTCTCCTTAATTAGAAAAACTGACAATAACTTTGCTAATTTTCTATGAACATGAGAAACTTTTTTAATAATTCACCAACATTTTCTCAGATTTACAGCTATACCATGGTTTGGTTTAATTTTTCCAAACAAAAATAACTTTGAAAGATTACAATAAAGGATTTAGTCCTGGAATTTTGGGGTTAATTTTGTCACATTCAGTTTAGATTTATTGAGACATCCACAGAGAGAGATCTGAGGCATAAGGCCAGAATGATGATAGGTGTTTTCACAATAAATATTTATTTGTACTAATGTCTTAATTTTTTGCTTGCCTTCAGTTTTCACACCAGGAGAAAATAATCCAAAAAAATCATGATGAGTTTTAGAGTATGTCATTGGAGATATTTACAGCAGCCTACAGAGTTCTGCTGTGCCATCAGACAGTCTGTTTGTACAGACTTACAGTCACTGAGATTTTAAGAGATTGAACCTTGTTAAAAAGAGACAAAGGCAGAGAATAAGCTTTAACCCAGATGAAAGGGGTAATAGATCTGCCTGCCACCGCGTTCCTCAGAGCACTTACCTTCTGTAGGACATTTCTGATAGAGAACAGCATCTAAAATCCTTCTCAGAAGAGCTGACTTCCCTTTTTCATTCAAGTAGATGTGATTTGATAAACTTAACTCTACTCTTATGCTCATTTAATGACAAGTGTCTCCAGAAATGCAAAAGAACAGATCTTCAGCCAAAGTGCCACAGACCCCTCCACTCCAGTGGCTGAGAATTTGCTGTGAAATACCTTTTCCCAAGGACATAAATGTCAATTTTCTCTTAAGCATTATAAGAATGCCAAGGTGTCTCCATGCTGACACAAAAACTACATCAAATTCCGCATGCAGGGTTTGTAGGTAACTATGGCAGGAATTTTGATTTGATTAATTATTTCATTTGCCGTGAGTAAGAACAGAAAGGGTGAGTAAAAGAAGTGGCAAGTCCCCAACAGTGCAGTGAAGCAGAAGATGAAAAATGTCATTTTAAAGAATGAAAACTGAAAGCAGAATGTAGATGACACAGAACACTGATAGGGGGAAAACAAAAGGGGCTGAAAGAAATCAGAGTGAGGCATACTGAATCACATATCAAAGCAGACAAGACTACCAAAATGGTACTAGGGATATGGGGTACAATGCACCAGGAATAACAGACCAAAACTATCATGAAATCATGGAAAGCAAATGCATTTTTGACATGTTTTCTCACTCCAAATTAAGCTTAAAAAAAGGCACATAATCTCAATAATTACGAATAACGCACGTCCCTTTTGTTAAACTTTTTAGAAGTCTAGAAATAGCTAAAATTTTTAAGTTTAAATCATGGCAAACCATAACATAGGTCATTTTCAACTCAACAGTTTCTAACTTCTTCACCCAAACTAGAAAATTATTCAAACTAAGCCTTTCCCCTTCCAACACTTTTAATTAAAAAGAATTTTCACTTTATAATCTATCACAGAGCATGATTATGCAGCTACTTAGATTAATTTCCCCTTGTTTAATTTTAAAGTACTAATTGGCACCCTTTGGACTTTCATATAAAATTCTTATCCCCCATTCATGTTTGCAACCTTGTAATCTTTACATACTATTACTATATGTCTCCTTAAATATTGCTTAATTTATGTAAATGTAGTCCTCTCAGATTTTTTTCTTGGAAGACACTCCTTTCAGGACACTAACTGCTTCTTAACCTCTTTAAGAAACACCCTCCTCACCTTTCTACTGCTGAATACCATAACATTTTAATATGAACCTTGAGCTGTTCAAACCCCCTGTACAAAAGTGCAGTACAAGGAAAGGAGAGGACTGCACAGTTTGGAGCAGCTTCTAATGACCATACCTGCTGATCTGTACACATTAAGTCATGGCATGTTGCCTACATGGTCTTGTATCGACATTACCAGAATTTTTTCATTGTTTTCCCAATCTTCCCTCCATGTCTTTGGAAACAAACTTCATTGTTATAAAACAGCTCTGGCTATTCAGTCATTCTTTAACAGACTGTCATTCATTCCAGCTCCTCTCACATTATTTTCTCTGTGGTATTTTCTTTTCATTGTGTTTTAGGAATTGAGAGGGTTTGTTCAGCTGCAGTTAAAAAGAATAATTTGAACATTCATGCAATGAAAGGTTTTGCTGCTTTTGTACCCCACAAGACCTTAGACAGCAGCTTAGTGTCCAAGGCACCAAAGTTTTGGAAGGCCGTTGTTCCAAGCCCCTGAGGTCTCTCTTCCCCAGGCTCCTGCAGCCCCCATGCTGCAAAGAAGGGTACTCTGCTTTCTGCCAGGTGGGAGCTCCTTAGGGATGTTGCTGGCCCCATATCCCACACCTGCGGCGAGTGGTAAAGCCCCTTCCTGCCACCCTTGCTGAGGCAAGGATCATCCCTGCAGACTGTTACTCTATCCCAGAGTAGGGAGAGCATCCTCATCTGCAAGTGCCAAAACAAGAGGCATTGATACAAGAGGCAACTGCTGGAAAATATCCCTGATGGGAGTTAAATGCCTTCTCAACAACACACCAAATCACGATACATATACACTAATACTCTAACCGGGATTATTCAGAAAAATTCTAATTTTTGAAGTCAGCTCTAATGAATAAACATTTAAATATATTCACCCATCTCAATTTTTCCTTTGCAATTTATGAGTCAGAGCAGACATGCACGAGCTGCAGAGACACAGCAGTATTTACTACACCCAGCCGAGCAATGACAGCTCTGTGATTTAGAAGAAGAGAAACAGCAGCAAGTCCCAGAATAATTAAATTTTTAATGTCAATGTCAGCCAGCGTCCTTTCCCATTCCAGGTCTTCACATGTGACACTGCAAAACAGATCACAAAGAATAAAAGCTTCCTCAGCACATAAGGGTTATAAATTTCAGCGGGGTCCCACTCAAGAGGTTTTTTGTTAAAGTAGAGCTTTTATTGTTACAGTAGAATTCCTCTTATTCTGGAGACCAGTTGTGTAGGGTGACATGAGGAGGAAGACCTACACTGAAAGTCCAGACAGCATAGAACCTCTCACCTCAAGAAACCACTGTGCCACTGGCCTGAGGAAATGGGGACAACAGCAACAGCACTTCTAACTGATAAATTACTGGTGCCGAATCTGGAGGGATTATTTTTGGCAGGGAGATAAATCCAGGCTTATGTTCACTTGACTTAAATTTGACAATTTATTTCAATGGGCCTTCAGCACTTCACAATCTTTATCTTCCACAAATGAGGGAAATGCTCTTATCCCCAAAGCCCTGGGAGTTACACTAAGATGACATGCCTAATCCCAGAGAGATAGTAAGGAGCTAGCTAGTTTAGTTTTAGCAGATTTTAAGGCTCTTGGCCTTTTGCTTATGTTATAACTTGAGAAATAGATAAAGAACAAAAGCTCAAGTCTCCAAGCTCGGCCTTAGCACAGGAACTGAATCATCATTTTCTGATTCATCCCCACTTACCTGTGCTTATGGAGTCCACAACAGCCTGAAGGTGAGGAAGGAAAGACCTGACACTGGAAAAAAGAAAATTCAGAAATTAATCTGTGCATCCAAACTATTAAAAGGCCAAATTATTTCTAAGACAGTAGGGCTTGTCTGCAATAAAACTGGGTTTTTTTCTATATTTTGCCCAGAGAATACATAGAATGCCAGAGAAAATATGTAACTGAGCTGAGAACTTGCATTTTGCATCTTGTTTTGAACCAACTTGGATTTTCCTGACAAGCAGCAAGGATAGATTAGGGAGTGGAGGCAGAGCAAGGATGATTGCTCTGTCAGCACAAAATGCAGTAAAACATTCCAGTCACAACATTTACTGTATTCCCCTGATTTTTAGGGTACATTATGAAAAAGTCCCGGGAAAAGGCTTTTAGAAATGCAGATTATTTTCTTTCGATCTTATTTTGGCTTTTTTCCCCCACCTCTTTTTAAAGAGAAAAAAAAATCTTGTTCTGCAAGCTGCAGTTTTTGCTAGAGCAAAAAATATGGGGGTTTTTGCCAGAGCTGTCAGTCCTGCCTATAAAGACCTGACTTGTGTCAGTAGGGAAAAACAATCCTGAAACTAAATCAGTTGAACAGAATAATATTTGCTACTCAAGGAGAAACGGTCTAATTGAAAAGAATGCCAGTAAACAGCTCATTACTGAGATTTCAGAGCCCAGAAAGCCAAGGTGTGGGAACACAACAAATCCAGTGAAGTCGCACTTTGCAAAGACCATGAACAAGTATTTTATTTAAAATAGGTTTGGACTGCCTTTTCTTTCATTCTCTATTGATGATGAAGATGAAATGCACTTTTTGGCACTCTAGATGACACCAATTAAACTTGATTTCTTGCTTCAACTCATAACTCCACTTGTCTCTGACTTCTAAGACTAGTTTGTTTTGAGCTTTAAATTTCTGCTTTGTTTAGACAGAAAGTGTTGCTCTGACTCAAACAACCTAACTTGCAACTCATGAAAATGCACACACAACTCCCAGGCCCTATCAAATAGGTAATTTGTCCAACCTTTGTATTTTATCCTTATAAAAAGTTAGGATAATTCTTCTATCTTTTTATCCTTTAAGCTTATGAGGGATGGATTGTCTCTCATTACTTGATTATATAGTACTTGACATAATAGTCTCTTGATTATAATTGCATATGCCATGCATATTGCATTACCTGCCTACCATTACCAAATACTATGTTTTCTTATCCATAGTATTTTTTTCCCTTTGGATGTGAAATCTAGCATTTCCTATTCACAGGTCAGTCCCTGGGTTACAACACCTCACCTCACACCTATGCATGCCTCATACAGAGAAATGAAGGGGACTATTTGAACTACCACTCTTTGAATAAAGTCCATCACCCTGGGCTCTCCCTTTCCCTTGCTAGGCCTTTCTCCTTGCAAAGCTTCTTAAACTGAAGGAGCAGAAGCCTCAGCACACAGTATTTGGAAATTACTACAGAACAGCTGGGCTCCACCTCATTTTTCCACAGGCACTAACACTGCATGTATCAAACTTCTCAACACTCTGCAGTTTATCTTTATACTCACTTCCAAGCCAAAGCTATTTATCAATCCTCACAAAAAAAAAGATCTATGCAAAAAAAGTCACCACCCTGGCCACACCTGCATTTTCCCATTAGTGCCATCCACACTAGCTAGACATTGATACTTAGGAATTGCTCTAGATATTCTCCTGCTGAGTGGATAAAACCTCACACAGCTGTTGAAAGAAATAGCTCTTCCCGGAGAAAAATAACCCAAACAAACAACAGGGAAGACTTCAAAGAAGCAAGACTGCTCAGAGATCGCATTGGACTGGACTGGTACAGCTGCTGAGCAGGTGATAAGGAAGTACCCCCCATCTGAGAAAGGCTTTCCACGGCATTGCAGAGCACACCCACTCTCCGCAGGAGCTGCACAGCTGGTGAGAGCCTGGGAGAAGCCTCAAGACTGTAACATTGCTGGCAGACAGCAACTAGCAAAGTCTCTCAGCTACTCTTCCAGAGGCTGGTGACAGTCAGATTCTGATCATGTTTGAACCAGCGCAAGTCTCAGATGATGCCTTTAAGGCTCTCAGTTGCTGTACAGACACTGTAGTAATAGTTGTATCCACACAGGAACATTTTCTCAGTACATCAGTGGTGGAGATTCCATGGGCTGTCCAGGCTGGTTTTGAAATCTGTGGCATGAATAGTGCAAGGGTCTGGACAGCTGTGAATACTTGGTGGGGGTGGGAGGAGGTAAAATGTAAGGCAAGAGCACAAGAGAGACGCATGTCTCCGTTTCATGTCTTGGAGTACACAGTCCTAGCCTAGGACTGCATAGCAACACAAAACAGACAACAGAATGAAGTGAGACCCATCAGAAAGTAAGGGAAAAACAGCAACCAAGCCTGGGAACCTCCCAGACCCTCAGGATCCAGCCTACAGTTATCTTTGCCATTATTATTGCTGAGTCTGCTGCCTGTTGTCCGAGAAATAGAGACTGGAAATCAGGAGAGGATTCTGTTTTCCTGCAGGATCACAGGGCAGACCTGAGAAAATCATGGTGCCCCCTGATGTTGCAGAACCGCATCTGCAGAGCAGGCACCAGGGCAGCAGCTCCTCAGAAATGTCTAACAATGATGAAAAAAACATATGGCATAGCTTGACTTACCTGTCAAAAATTTTCCTATTTAATGGTGGTGCCAGAGTCAAGCTTCTCCCTCATTGTGCTGGCTGCATCAATCAATTTTTCTCTGCTCCAGCCCTATGTGTGTCAAGCAGGAGCTACCCACTGCATTCAAATGTTATGGTTTCGACATTCATCAGCATTTTCTCTCCTCCCTGGGCACTAGTGAAAGTTTTCACGGCACAGTTTATTTACAGTACATTCAATTCATGCCTCTAGCCATTCTAGAGACTTCCCACACACCAAGTCTTATAAAGGCTTTAAGGCACATTTTAAACTTACTGAAGACATATAGACCGTGCTCTCTGGCTGTGGAACATCACCTTTAATTGCCTTACACATTTGAATCACATTGAAATTATTCAGGAATTTAGACAAATTAGAATACAAACTGTAGATAAACTACTGATCTTGATCCTTGTCAGCATAATCCTCCCAGCAGCTACAGCGACCTGTTCTGAATTCTATTTAACAAATGATTTTCCATTGGACTGTTACGTTGGGATTGTTTGCCTAGAAAAATAGCAGAGATTTTTGCTGGGCCAGTCACTTCTCTTTGCATGTGTGCCCATATCTTTAATAGGAGGAAGATATTTTCCACCATATAGCTTGCAAATGTATATGTATTATTTCCGATGCTTATGTTATACACATATATTATTATATAATTACATTATGACAATTTCATTTCCACTGAAATTATTTTATTAATAATTTATATGAGTTTCAATCAATTCAATGCAGCAAGAGCATTTGGTCTGAAACCTGAGACATGAATAGGCTGTACTATAAAAGCATGGTATACACTTCTTACTCCAGCCACAGAAGAGACATTAAATTCAGACCGCTAACACAAAAATAAAAGCCTAATTTAAAGAGAGAAAATAATCAGTACAGAAAACTGTGCAATAACATTACAGTGGGAAACAAGTGCATCTGTTAAGCAGTGTAATTCCTTGGAAGGTGAGGAACTGGTTCCCCTGGATGCTGCATTCCTTGCTGGAAGTACTCCTGCCTCAGATGGTTGCAGCCCACAGCAGAGATGCCATTATGTTAGGCTGACATCTCATGTGTTCAGCCTCCTGGAATATCAGACCTGCTTATTATTTTCCTTTTCATAACAGAGGTTCAAGGCAACCTGTTAGCTCAATTTCTTTTATTTATTGCACTAAAGTGTTCAAAACACCTCCTGAAAAGAGTACTGAAATACGAAAGTGGATAGCAGTTTGCTTTCCTTCTCCAAATGGTACCCTTTGTTTCTGCTTCCCAGCATTTCTGCAGAGGGACTGTTTTGTCACAGGCTTAGATGCTCCTTGGTTAAAAGTGCGTAAATAAACACCTCACCATGTGCCTGTGCCTTGGGACCATGTAGACTACACAACTAGTGGTGATGATGTTGTGGTTTCAGCAGAAGAAAGACATGGACCTGTTGAATTGGATCCAGAGGACAGCCATGAACATTATCCAAGGGCTGGAGCCGCTGAGGAAAGGTTGAGAAAGCAGGAGTTGTTCAGATTGGAGAAGAGAAAGTTCCATGGAGATCTGTGCAACACTCCAGTACTTACAGGGATCTTATAAAAGAGAGGAAGAACAGCTTTTTACACAGTGATAGGACAAGAAGGAACAAGGGTTTTAAACTAAAAGAGATTTGGATTAGATATTAGGAAGAAATTCTTTACTGTGATGATGGCAAGGCACTGGCACAGGTTGCCCAGAGAAACTGTGGATGCCCCATCCTTGGAAGTGTTTAGGGCCAGGCTGGATGGGGCTTTGAGCAACCTGGTCTGGTGGAAGGTGTCCCTGACCACAGCAGGGGATTGGAATGGGATGGGCTTCAAGGTCCCTTCCAACCCAAGCCTTGCTATGATTCTCCAAAAACTTGTAAGAACAATGTCCAAAGTAAGCTTGAGAAATCCCATGCAGATGCAGCAGAGAGACTTTCAATTACAAACACCTGTGGCCAGCCCAGTGGAGGGTCTCTCCTGTAGCCATCACAAGGGTATTTCAGCTGCCTGATGATGCAGAGGATGGCTGAGCACTCAAACCTTTACCTTCCAGCCTCCTCTGGATCCCCCTTCCCTCTGCACAATGGTGAGGAGCCCTGTGAGAGCTGTCCAGGCACAACACATTGCTCAGACAGAGCTGGCTCTGCTGTTAAGAGGACACTGCTCTGCCACGCAGCCTTCCAGCACATGCAACCTGAAACGAAACCCCACATCTGGGAAGCTACAGAGACGAGTGGCAAATGCTTTATGCTTTTCTCACCCTAATGGCTTCTCCTATGAAGTGGAGTTCTGTGGCAAGACTTCAGGACCTCTTATTCTGTAATCAATCCCATAAAATAATACATTATTTTACCTTTACAGTGTGTTACAGGGACAAAATAGAAGAGGTTCAAGCCTACCATCTACATCCTAGATGCACCAATAGTTAATAGAGGTATTAAAGAGAAACCAAGCTTTATCATCTCACTGGCTGCACATGTCATAACACTAGAAAATGTTCCTAAAAAGCTGCCTGGATGACGGGCTATTTTCTGGAAAACAAGGCACCACACCTATATGAACACAAAATAATATGTTACATGTATGCCTTCTTCACAAAGTAGCCTCATGTTATTTCTCAGATGGGGGATGACATTCCAAACAGAGGGATCAGAGATGTCTCTGTTGTGTTGATACGTACTTAACATCATTCCAGCCACAAATAATTCCACCACACTTCAGCATGTTCTCTACAGGCCAGAAAAAACTGATGGCTGAAGGTCTCCCAGCTTCAGGTTTCTATGTAGTTGTGCCCATGAAGGGAAATGTGCATCACAGGCATTCAAAGATGTCCTGAGCATTTGTCCTGAGGAGCAACTGAGGAATGACAAACACAGAAATAATGGAAGCAGCAGAGGTGAAATAAACCCAAGGAAAATGAGGCAATTTAAATCAATTCTTGAGATGTGTTGCAAAAGTTATATTTAAAAGCAGAAAGAAGAGGTGAGCGTAGGGTGTTGTGATGGTTAGGCCTGCACAGTGATGTTCTGTGGAAGCCTTTACTGGAATTCCTGCACACTTACAGTGACTTCATGGATGGGACTGTGTCCTGTGTGAACGTAAAAATAAATCACCCCGATAATGTCATAACACTTCAAATATACTTAATCGTCATGAATTTTTCTCCCAGAGATTCAGAGTAGTATGTTCTCAAAAGGGAATGATTGTAGAATTTGAAATGTAAGGATTCAGAGAGCAAATTAATGTCTAATTATGAATGCTAAAAATAAAAACAGAGCTATTAATTTCAGAAGCAAATGATGAGCCCTTATGTTATGAAGAAAAATAACATCCCTCTAGAAAATATCTGAAGAGTCCATCGATATTTTTTCTATAATTTATTCAAACTACTGCCAAAACTTTCCTCTGACAAATTCTCTCATGAAACTATTTTGTATTCAGTCATGCAGTTGCCACCTTTCAAGAAGACCTCAGGTTCAGGAATAATTTATGCAAAACTAAATGCGAGTTTATTAAACTAGAGGAGTTTGGTGAAAAGCTAAGTACAGCTAGGCTTCCTAACTCAAATTGAAATGGTACCATCAGATCTCAGCGCAGATTATGAAGAATACAATTTCTCTGAAATTACTCCCTTGACAGACACCTAAGTAAAAGGCAGTTTAAAACACAATGAAAAGGTCATTATTCTCATATTTTAGGACTGCCGTTCCCAAGGGAATGCTTAAGCATCCTTTAAAATATATGGAAAATGGGAGGGTAGAGAATAGGGGGAGGAAAGGAGGCTCAAGGCTCCCTGTCACGTGTTCCTGCAGCAACATAACGTGAAGACCAAAGCAATCTCTGTAGTGCCAAGGCCCAGACCCAACAAACAGACACACTGCACCAGGAAAGGAGGAGTTTTCATCTGGTGGAACATCAAGTCCAGGGGCCACTTCACATGTCAAGTATTTCATAGAATCACAGAGTCACAGAATAGTCTGAGTTGGAAGGGACCCATCACAATCATCGCGTCCAGCTCCTGGCAGGACACACGAGTCACACCACGTGCCTGAGAGCACTGTCCAGACACTCCTTGAAGTCTGTCAGGCTCGGTGCTGTGACCACTTCCCTAGGGAGTCTGTTCCAGTGCTCGACCACCCTCTGGGTGAAAAACCCTTTCCTGATATTTAAACTAAGCCTCCCCCGACTCATTTCTATGAGCACATCCAAATTTGAACGCAGGATTTTGTATGATAGACCCTTAAGTATTGGCCAAAATGCAAGAATTTAAGCCCAAGTCCACGTAACTCTTTTCTTTTGTAAAAAAAGGACACATTTTCTGTTACTACAATGGATTTAGTCCAATTGCACCAAAAACAGCATTCAACTTATTATAAGCAATTGGAAAAGTAAGAGGAGAAATTTCTTATTCCCTCAGAGAAACCTTGTCAGACTTGCAAACCTCCCTCTCTCTGAAGGGCATTCAAACTGCACCAAATAACAAAAATCCCCAAAGATGCATAATTAATGTGGTAGTTCAGCTAGTATGTTGAAAAACAAGGAAAACATTGTATACATCATTAATAAAAAGATTATTTAAAATTGCACTTCTGAAGCAGAGACCAGAGGTCCAAATGTAAATTATATCAGATTCTGGAGTCCCAAAAGCATTGTCTTTATTTTAATAATGACACATTGTCTCCGCTGCCTTCTCTGTAAAACTCTCAAAATGCCAATTATCCAAGGAAGTACACAGCTTCTCGGGTGAATTTTGCAGTTCACCTGTCGCTGAAGCAGCCGTGACCAGACTGCTATAGCAGTGCCAGAGTTACGAACAGAACACTAAAGTGCTGAGAGGTTGTCCTGCAAGCACAGCCACAAATTACAGCAAATTTTTGTTGGTTTTTATAAGTAGGTGCAGTACAGGCCAAAGAAAAGCTCTTGGCTGTGGCTAGCATGGCAATGCAGCCTGAACAAGTTCCAGAGCCGAGAGGCAGGCTCATCAGCGAGAGGCTGTCCCAGCGCCAACTTGCAGCTTCACAGCTCTGGCAAGATCACAGTGCAGCAAGGTTTGCCCATCTGAAAGGAACCATGAAGTTGCTCCTAGATGGTAACTGGAGACTTTGACACATGGACCCTGTGCTCAGATCACTCCAAAGCCCAGCCAGGCTGCTGCCCAGAGCAGTGCTCAGCTGGCAGGACCTTTCCCAGCTTCACCAACTTCAGCCGGCACAGCCCCAGCCCATGTGAGCTTCCCAAACAGCCACCTCGTGGCCAAGGGCACAACTGCGTCTTCACAGAAAACACTGTTCACAAAACCACCACATCTACCCAGAACTAGATCCTCCTGCTCCTTTTATTCATGTCTCATATTTTCCCTCACTTTTAGGGCCAGGTTTCTTTCCCTGA
The DNA here is from genome assembly GCA_013397865.1 of Struthidea cinerea. NCBI lineage: Eukaryota > Metazoa > Chordata > Aves > Passeriformes > Corcoracidae > Struthidea > Struthidea cinerea. The sequence goes on from VZTI01004295.1 coordinate 476,999, forward strand.
CACAGCTGTGCTCTGTACACCTCTGTGAGTGGTGCTAAACCCTTCAAATCTCCTCCTCAAGCTCCGTGATCAGCAGCATCCATTCCTCCCTGCTCTCATCTCACCTTTCTTTGCTTACCTTCCCTAACACCATTTTTCACCTGACATTGACACTCATTCTCCAAGCACATTCTCCCTTTTCCTCCTAAGCTTCTACTGTGGTACAAAGCTTTCACATTGTGCTGCCACTTTTCCTCCCACTCCAGGAAAAAAGTCACACATGCTCCATGCAAGTGCTACATAAAAGTTCTGCAGAACTGAGTCTTGGACTATGGGATGTGGGGGGCTTGCTATTTGATAAGCAAATAGCCCCTGATTAAAATATAATTGGAATTTCTGTATATATTCAGATTTGGGCATATCACACATCCTTATAAAGAGTAGGCAATGACTCAGGAATCTTTATACACTGGGGTGGGATTCACCTGAGTACACCAACAGCCATTTAGTTCTTGAGACACTAAAAATTAGGGAAGAGACCAAAGTGAAAAGAGTTTGAGATTAGAACCAGTGAACTGAACAGAGAGGTTACTTCCTTTGTACTTGTAGAAGGAAATCCATGTCTCTATCCCTCACCAGTATTATAATCTCCTAGGAATTTTTTTATTTTTTGAAATCTCTCATGTTTGATGTTTGAGAAGAGTAAGTTTTGGATATGATTACGATTTCATTTAATGGCTTTTGCCCAAATCCCGAGGTTACCTATCTGGCCAAAACATTACCTGTTTGATGTTGCAACAAAGAAAAATTAGTCTGTGACATGCCTACAGTTCATAGCTCATACACTGCATGTTTCATATTAATGGCATAATAAATATTTTCTTTTTTGTACTAAAAGCAGTACGTGATTTGAACTGATGTCTGCATTTCAAGTAGCTGCATGCATTAAAACAAATAGCAAAGATGTGCAAACTATCCAGACTGGCTGGGGCTAATAGATCTTTTATCTTGTTTTATAAGAAATTCGTTTTGAAAACAAGAAGTTGCCTTAGCAAGGACTTAAAAAGCAAGGAAAGGGAATGAATCAAAATAGTTTGTTTGCTTTATAATATATATATAAATTATAACGTGTAAGTTATGACACTCTTTACCTCATACTCAAATAATTTCCTATGGACCGTGAGGTGGAAGAGCTCTGGAATTTACTTATAACTCTTGTAAGTCAAGTGTTGCAAGCCAACAAAGGAGGTGGTTATGCAATAAAACATGAAAAAACCCATGGTTCATGGTGAAGATATATCTAATTTATATTCTGAGGCAATTCTTTGCTACTTGCTTATAAACAAGTGGCAACAATCTGAACGCAAGGAAATTGCTTTCTCAATGTAAGCAGGTTTTGACCGAAGAAGGTACACTTAAGCACAAGTTGTTACATAAGTTGCTCTTCTAAGGATACACTTCAAACAATTTCTCAGTAGAAATCTGCCTCAGAATGACACCTGAGTTTTGCTGTCCTGGTGACGGAAATTGGAGACAAATGGATCTAGCTGAAACTATTTGGACTATAACTTCAAGCACTTTCAACCTTGGTGAGCTTCAACCTTCTGCAAAGTCTTCCTACAGAAGTTTTTAGATTGATTTTAAGAGGCACTTATGCAAAATCGTGAAAATGTAGTGAGAACTACGTTTGGATGAAGCCTTATCATTTCTGTGCAGTACCTAGTTGCTTTCTGGTAGGCTTCTAAATAAGCTTGTGTAGGATATCCAGGGACTGGGAAAGGGAGGTGAATAAGCTGAGTTCCATTAAACGCCCACCAAATCCAGTACAGGGAGTCCTACCCCCTTCCAGAGACCCATCATTCCCATCCTGTGCTGGGCTGCTCTGTCCCAGCTGGGAGTCATTCTGCACGCGTGGCAGGATTCATCACGCTCTGCGGCAGCGGCCAGCTCGTCTTACTGCCACTGGAGATCAAGCACCTCTAAAATTGCTTTCTTTTCCCTTCATAAATTAACTTCCTGCATTTCCATTCTTTGAAGTGTGAAAACATCAGACTATGACCACTCTGCATAGAGAGGTGAGTCATGAAGAGAGCAGTGAGAGAGCAATTTATCAAAGAAAGGGGAAAACACCAAAGGCTCTTTGAAACTCCTGAGGCTACATTCATGCTTGCACGTAGTAAGGCCCAACAGGAGTAAATGTGTCGTTTGTTTCACTTCTGAAATCACAGTGTCTAACCTACAAGCATTTGGGGGAGTAGTGGATACTCTGAACTAGTCCCAGTCTAGTCCCACCAGCCAGGACATACTAAATATGGTCTTAGAGCACATCTCCTCATTTAAATCCATTTGAGGGCAACGCAGTTTGTGCACTCTGTGAGCTCAAGCACAGTAAATTGCAATGACTCTGAGGGTTGGTGGGTGAGGTTTCTTTGATATTTTTTTTCCACGAAAGTGCACTCCTGACAAGGTAAACCTTGTAGGACCTGATATGATAGAAAGGATCTGCAAGACAGTAAAGCAATAATCAAAGGTAGAAAGAGAAGCAGACAGAGGAGAGGCTAAGAAAAGGGGAGACTCTCCATAAGTAATAAGCCTCATTAAAACTGGAAAACAGGCAAGAATGGAGTGCAAAGTGCTCTGGGATTTCTGCCTGCCTTTCTAATGACAGCTGGAATGAAAGCCTGAAAGTCTCAAGTCAGAGCACAGAAGAAAAAAAAAAAAAAAAGAGAAGATGAATGTAGTGTAAGCACATAGACTGCTATACCTTTAAGTGCAGAAGACAAGGTGCTGAAACAAGGACAGAAAAAATGAAAATTAAATGGTGAGGATGCGAGCAGTGACTAGGAAGAGCTGGGATTAAGAGACCAAGATCAAGGCTAGCTGAAGAAAGCAGAGCAAATATTTTCCGTTGAATGCAGGCCAAACCTTTATGTAAGGATAATGGGAAATTTGAGATCCCACAATTTTTTGATCTTCCTGTTTTGTTCTGTTCTGCCACAGTATTGTAACTTTACATTTGCCTGTCCCCTACAGAAAGAGTAATCCCATTGTAATGCCATACCTTATTTTCATGATGAAGCTAGTAGCTGAAATATAGTGACTCACCAACAGTATTTCAGCTGAGTGAACACAATGATTCTAATAACTGTCTGCTAATTAGCAGGTTTTTGAGATAAAGACAGTTGAATAGCTTGCATCCTCTGACACCCCAAATTAATAATGCTCCAGTAGCAAATAATAAAGTGGTAGAGACTGGCATTATTACTTTTTGGTACAGTACAAAATAGATTAAAATTAATCCGGCTTGTTTATCTACACAGTCTAGACCACTTCAAAATGCTGGAAAACTCTGCCTTGGCTCTAATATATGATGCCCTAGAGAGTTCTATATAAAGCTAAAAGAATTTCTCCTAAAGCAAGATGCAAAAATTTATAGATTACAATTTTATGAATAAAATTAATTAATCAACAATTCATTACATTCTAAAAGCTTCATCTGACCATAATAATCCTTGTTTGCAGCCCAAACAGTATTTGGTAATTGCAGAGTGATGAAATAATGTGGATATTTTTTGATTACAGTTCATTACATAAGACAACAAGGAAGAATTTGTGTTTGAATCATAATGAAAACTTAATTGACACCACTCTTCTAAAATATTTTCAATGACTAAATTTCAGTCTGTGTCTCAATCAGTTTTATATTAGAAAGAGATTTTAACAAGATAATGCTGTGAAAATAATTTCATTGCATTATAAAACCTTTGACTGGATCTTCTAAGTAATTAAACTCCAGCCATCTTGGAAATCTGACACAAATGCAATTCTAACTTTAATATTTTTTAAGATTATACAGTTTCAAGTTTCTTTTATTTTCTCTACTACCTTTAATCAAATTTAAGCTCTTCCCTTCCTCTCCACCCCTCAGACAGTCTACAATTTATACCTGCGAGATAATTTCAGGAGGGATAGATGCTAAGACACCAGAACCATGCTTCAGCACACAAGTTAAACTTAAGCAACAACATGGGTAAACTTACAAAATGCAGTTATTTTTCTCTACAATGATTCCCAAAGACTGCTCTCTCAGGACCTTCCCTCTATCCAGATGTGCTCCCACAGAGGCTGAGCGTGCTGAGAGCTCATTCAGATAGAGAGAAGCGTTCACATAAGATGAGGCCTCATCCAAGAAGGCATTCCTACCACAAGCTCACATTCATTTCAGAGGCCTTTCTCAAGGCTGTACTTAACAAAATAACAGATAATCTCCTACGGACATACCACGTTGTAACAGGAACAATTACAGTGCTGCCCATCCTTCATATAAGACACACCTGGCTGCCCAAAGTTTTAACACAGTAACAGTACATTTTGAATTAAAATACCAGCAGGGAAGAACACAGAGCCATCCCCTTGAAAAACACTGTGCAGTTGAGATTCAGCCTACCCACCAACAAGCAAGGGCTACTTCCCTTCCACCTGAACTCCTTCTGACTTTTATGAGGAGCCCACAGCTTGAATTAGGAGTAACTCAAAACCACTGAACCGTTTCTGTTTAAAGGTGCATCTTCCATGTATACTAGAGGCACAATCAAGAGAAGTGTAAAACTCAGGCTGCTGTTGAACAACTCATTGCTGAACAAGGAAGCAGGAAATTAGGGGAACAAAGAAAAAAGTTGCTTTTGCTACATTGTAAGGCTCACTAAAATTTAATGCCCTATGTTAAAACCTGTCACAGCTATTGATAAGATGATTAAAATCATGCAGCCACAATATCTTGGTCCAGACTTTATACAATACAACTGGACCCAGAGACTTGGTATAGGCTTATTTCTAACTACAAGCAATAAGGAACATAAACAACAAACCAATGGAGCTCATTTTGCCCATTAATTAATTAAAATCTGCTGTTCACAAGGGTGTTCTGAAAATTTTTCTCTGAAGAAGCTTTTTTTACTGAGCATGCGAAAAATGGATAGAAACCCCTCGCATTTGTGCCAGTAAGAAAAATGAGAAGAATAAAAAGATGCTACAGAGGAAAAATGGTTTCTGGATTCCACGGCAGAGAAAATTTACTCAGTACAATTATCCTGTGTATTAAAACACCTTTACAGACTAACCAGACCAAAGACAAGACAAGCTTACAGCACTCACTACAAGGTAATACATGTTTCTGTGGAGTCAAGATTAGGAATACATATGGTTTATGTGATGCATAGACATATTATTTTTCACATATATACAAATAAAAGATTTTCTAGAACCAAGCAATACAAGTGGAGGGAACACAAATTTAAAATACACTTACAAACAATCTCTATATCTGTAAATACACAGTAATGGGCTAATGAACTTTATATTTGCTGAAGAATAGCCCAGCTCCTGTCTGAGTGCCAAAGAACCTCCCCTGCACTAAATAGCATGATGATAATTTTCTGTGTCCAAGGGACATCAAGAAGTATGGAGAAATGCATATGTGTTTGCAATAAATTAGTGTAACATGTTAATTGTTTTCACCCCCAAGCATCGATTCCATTGTAGGCTTGGGTACTAACTTGTCAAGAATAACAGAAGTAAAGTAGTAAACAGAGATAGCATGTATTTTAAAAAAAAGTTTATTTTTTCCTTAAAAATATTTATACATAGTTTCACTTTGTTTATATTCAGCCATAAAAGTAAGTTTAAAACTCAAGTTTAAACATCAGGATTTCAAAAACACAAATGTATTGACTTCAAATTAAGGTTCAAGCTATCTGTCACACCTTTCCCTGGAACTCTCAGACGGCATTTTACAGTAAGTTGAGCTGATAACAGACTATCCATTATCAGAAGAAGCAGTCCCACCTGCCCTGTGACCTTCCCCCTTCTTGTACATAGCAGCTATTTTGCCTTGAACTACTGTGTTGCTTCTCTAACCCTTCAGCGATTAGGTCAGCGAGCTAAACTAGTTCAAACAAGGGGTAAAAAACATCCCAGGAAGATGGAATAGATATTAACTGATCTGAACATCATCCTCTGTTAAATAGTATGTCCTCAACTTTTGGTGAGGACGAGAGGAAACAGTCTTATATTGTGACACAGGAGGTTTAGATTGGATAGTAGAGAAATTTTTTTCAGCGAAAGGGTTGTCAGGAACAGGCTGCCCAGGGAAGTGGTGGAGCCACCATCCTTGGAGGCATTTAAAAGATTTGTAGATGTGGCACTATGGGACATGGTTTAGTGGTGGACTTGGCTGTACTGGGTTAAAGCTTGGACTCAATGATTTTAAAGGTCTTTTCCAACCCAAATGATTCTATGATTCTAAGATAAACCCTGGTGTAAGGAAGCTGAATTGAAAAGATACATAAAAAGAGCAATAATTTTCTTAAATTTATGTACTCAAAGCAGAATGGGACCAGAGGAGCACCAGAAGATTGACACAAAAGGGTTAAAAATTCATCTCCAGGGCTGAGGGAGAGAGTAGGACCACTTCTTTGCTCCTCAGTTAACCACAAGACCATCTCAACTGCATTATGAAAGCATAAACGTAGAGGTCATAGAAGAAAAGACAACAGTCTCTCTCCTGCTTACAACATATCCCAACAGAATTTCACATTCCATACTCTGGCTTATTTCCTAAGCCTTTGACAGACTAACAGGAGAGAGACATCCCGAAAAGTAGCTCTGCTTGTTATTGCCAGATCTTGATTTCTCCAGCCCAATCACATGTTGCAAGGAGCGATGGCAAGACTGGGTGAAATATTGCGCTCACACAAGCTTCTTTATGTGCAGACAAAGTGCGAATAATCCTTGAAGTATGATAGTTGTAGAAAAACACTTTGCCATCTGAACTTCCTGTCACCAAAAGTGTTCCATCTGGAGAAAATTCACAGCCCACTGCAAATCCTTCCACCTGTGAAAAACAATAACAGGGTAACTCTTGACGCTGATTAAAAAAGTTCATTGTGGTATACTGAACATTAATATAGTACAAAACCCACGTATCTTTAAATAAATATACACTAAAGACTTCTCCAGGTCTTTATTAAGACACAGCTCTATCAAAAACTTATTTAATCAAGCTATTAAGCATTCATAAAGTCTTCTAATAACTATTTTCTTCAGAGTGCATGATTCAAAATAGACTGGCACATGGGAAAGCAAATGAAGCCAATTAGTATCTATCACTGATTCATAATAAAACACTGTTAGCAGACATATTAAAAAGGAGAGGTGCTTTGCTATCTATCTTCCTTTTAAACTTGGATACTGAGTTCCTGGTGAGGAAGGATACCTTGTGTCCTTCATATCTTTTCTTTTTGTTGATTCGATAGGGTCGCTGGGCAGAAAACAAAGCCATGTAGTTCCCGTTGGTCTGAGCAACAAACACAGACTCCTTTGGGTGCAGGGTCAGACTTGGGCATGTGTAACGCTCCTGAAAATGATTTTAAAGGAAGTTTTGTTGTATCAAACACAAAATTTGTTCAAATTATTCAAGTTACCTGTTGACATATTTGAGAGCCCAAAAAGGGCATGATAAGGATAAGTCATCTCTATAGTATACTTTGTATAAAGATACTTAACTCACTACAAACCACTGGAAGTCCTACATCAAGACAAATGCTAAATCAAACCTCTACCCCAATTTCCTAGACCTTGACCAAAATCCCATATGTCTCTGAGCCATAATTGTAACGCAGAACAGCTTCAGAAAGGTAACTCCAACCAGATGGTTCTCCATCATCATATTCCTGCCCATGGAAACCCAAACTTTGAACGTGAAAGTCAATATTCTTCTCCCATATCCCTTCCACCACAGCCATACTGCACTTTCAATGCTCCTTTGTACAGTTCTCAAATCCTCCATCCTCCCAGTTCTGGCCACGCCGACAGGAACAGAAAACACCTGATTGAAACAGATGTCTTTCCCCATCCCACTCTTACAAAAAATATAAAGAAGAAGAAGGAAAAAAAGGGATCATTATCAGCCTCCTTATGACAGTGATGTGGGCTTCTGCTGGCTGCAAACTCATAAATACCTGCAGTAATTAATAAGACTTGGCTTTACTCTACAGTTCCTATTTAAGACTGAATTAAGATGACTTTCAAAACTCTGCATGGTGACTCCATCAGAAATCAACTTTCTCACGAGGCTTCCACCAGGTCCAAACCTCTTCTAGTTTCTAGCCTAACCTAAAGACAGAGTGCTGAGTTTTGATGCCATGAATACAGAAAGAGCTTTGGCTGTAGGATCCATCTGCATGTGAAGAACACCAGGATGACAGTGACCAGTGGACACCACGGGCTGTGTGCTAGAGCGAGAAGAACATCAGACTGGTTTTGCTGTGTGATTTGGAAGTGAAGGACTGGAAAAGAAGTTCTGGGTACTGTAAGGTATTGGACACACTGCACTGTGTGTTTCTGCAGAGCAACTGGGTCTGGAAGTATGGGATCAGAAAGTATAACATGATCTGCAGGAGCAAGGTGCTGTTATGCTGGGTATGCTGTAGTAAAGGGTTATTTTAGAGCTCTTAACTATTCATTTGTTAATGCAGACAAGCAATAGATCAAGTCCTGCTGGGATCTATTCTGTTTGGAGAGCTGAGGGATTCTCTCCCACCTCAAAGGTTTCAAAGGTGAAATTCAGAAAAGAGAAGCAGAGTTTGCAAAATCATCACCACATTTTGTTTATTCACAGTGCAGAAAAGTGCAGGGGGGAAACATCCATTTCAGAGATGCTGTAGTCATGTTTGTTTGTTACTCCTTGATGCTGAACCTTTCTAGTCCGTAATTTACATATTCACAGCTGTTTCTTTTTTCCTTTCCTATTGTCTATCCAAGGAATTGATAGATCCAATATTGTACAAAGACACAATTCTGGAAATTAAATATGAAACAATCCCATTAAATCATCAACTATGTGTCCTTGTCAGCAGAGTACTGTTCATTTCAGCCAAAAAGCATCTATATACAATCCAATCATATTACATTACATAGGATATTAGACCTGGGTTTTCAAAAAAGACCCAGGGAGTTGAAATTTTCTATTAACTGCCTTGGTAATCTCCTTTGAAGCTGTCAGCTTTTCTAGACAATTTAGTCCATTGAACCTCTTGCTGGATAGATGACTGAGAAATACTGCACCTGCACTGAAAAACGCAAATTTTGCCTCCGTGATTATGCTGTATCAGGTATCTATACGCACGTATCAGGTTGCTATTACTGTGTGAATATTAAACTCAATTTGTCAATAGCCCTCATTGCAGCTGATGAAAAATGTATGAAAAAGTGTGGGAAAAGAATTGTGGCACTATACCAGCTACTGCCATGCACCACTGGCAAACCACAATGACACTGCAGAGCCCTTGCCTAAATATAGCTTAGATGTCAATGAATTAGCACTGAAATGTAAATATTTTAAACACAGGGAGACCTCTCAGTCTCCAAGGTTATTTTTAAATAACAATTAAGTGTTAAGTATAACAACAAAGAAAGTCGTCATCAACTGACATGAAAAGCATCTTATACATCACAAGACCTTATTGAAAATCAAATACTTTTTTTTTAACTACACTGACAAGTATGAAATATTAAATCATGACCCAAACAACACAAGTTGTTAATCTTACATGAAAAATCTGATTGGAGATTTTGGCAGCACTTTGGAAGTCCCACGCAATGATGGTGCGATCAGCTGAGTCTCGGCTTACTGCATCCGTGCTTGTAAGAAATTCTCTTCCTTCAGGGAGGAAGAGTATATCCAAAGTCTGTTGTACTGCAGCTTTGTACACTCTCAACACCTAGTGGATAAAAGAGTTTGTTATTTTTTGATAGATTAGAACATGATAACCTATGTTTACCCTCTTCATATTAATAAATATCTCCATTAAATTATATTATTTTTAAACATCAAAAGGTAACTCAATTTAAAATGTTGATGTACCAGTGTTTTAAATAGCTTGGTCAATGTATATAAAGATGTATATACAGGAAAATTAAATTATATTTTAAAAAGCATCAGTTTGTACAATTTATATATTATACTTATATATACATAAGATTCTGTTATAAACTACCAAGGAATTAGAGAAAGATCCAGAAAGAGCTTTAGACAACACAATGTCGTGAAGTTAGGTCTACACAAACTCTCTTCAATGTTATGAACTCTTCTAGATTCCCTAGAGGAGGCAAAAGAATCCTTGGCAGCAAGCTGGCCCACATTGTGAGCTGGGCTTTAAACTGAAGGACTCAAGGAGTTTGGCAGTCCAAAGTGTCAACACTAAAGAGACCATTACGGGCAGCTGGGGATAAGCCAGGCCAACCAGAGCAGCAACAAATGTAGCTGCCTCCCGAGATGAAAACCAGCAGACCAAGCACCTCAGGTGTCTGTACACCAACACACGCAGCCTGGGAACAACCAGGGGGAGCTGGAACCGTGTGCCCAGCCAGAAAGTGGAAAGGGACCTGAGGGTCCTCATGGACAACAGGTGCAGCTGCAGCAAAGAAAGCCAGCTGGGTGCTGGGAGCCATCAACAAGGGCATCCCTAGCAGAGATAAAAAAGTCATTGTCTTACTCTAGTCAGCTCTTTTCAAGTCCCACCTGGAACACTGTGCTCAGTTTTGCCCATGCTATACAAAAGACGTGGAGACAGGAAGAGGGACCAGAGAAGGGCAACGAAGATGATCAAAAGACTAGGAAGCTGCTGCATAAGAAAAGGCAGAGAGAACTGGGCTTGCTCAGCCTTGAGAAATAAAGGTTTAGGGGAGGCCAAGTTCCAGTATTTAAAGGGTGGCTACAAAGATGATGGTTACAAAGAGTTATGTGGAAAAGAGGAGGCGTAATGGGTACAAGTTACACCTGGGGAGATTCCGACTGTACACAAAAAGTGGGTTAGATCCATGCAGAAACGGTTATCAGCCACAGGATTTTGAATATTTTAACAGCCTGTAAGCTGGATCTTAAAAAGTAAGAGATATTTTTAATTATTCTAAAGAATACATGAACAATTTGAATTTCCTTTCTTTCCACCTTTCTTCATGAAATTCTGTATCTATGTTGTCTAATTTGAATTTTGCAAATCAATACTTTTCCTTTCTTTTTTCTCTGATTTGCCTCCAGTGAAGAGAAACTTCAAGGCAAGTGGCCAGATCAAAGCAAACCATCTCTCTGAATATGGTGATCCTTGAAACTAGGACATGGGAAGACTCCTAGTTATTAATATCTGAATCTCTTTCTCCAAGATAGCTAAAAACATACCTGCCTGCACTTCCAGTGGGTGTTCAGAGGTTAGTCCTTCTAATGTCACTAGAAAACCAATACAGTGGAGAAAGTGCTTGAAGCATTATCCTGAAATGACTCCCAACTTTGTGAGGTATTTCAGTGCCTACCTGATACCCCTAATATACCTAGTGACACTGACTTCAGGGCCCAGGCCATTTGCAGATATATTTTTTTTTTAAAATAACAACAAAACAAACAATTTTCAGGTCTCACAGTGAAATATCTTGGATTATACCTCTGTTTTACACTTTCACCAATAAAAGAAAAATCATTTCAAGTACCAAACACAGCATGAGAACTTCTTGATTTCTTGCCTCAAGCTCAAAAATTAATGGCTGTTGGCAAAATGTTCAGAAAGGTGATCCCACTTTAGGGTGGTGATCTACCAGTGGGTGTCCTGACGTCCCTTCCAGATCTGCTTCCTGTGATCTCAGCATGTAAAAGGATGGCAGCAGCAGCTGCTCCAGTTGCTTTTCATAGGTTTTGTGAAATACACAGTTTAGAAACATAATGTTTGCATTCGGTGAAGAACCTCAGCCATGCAAGCCCCCTGCACACCCTGTAACAACAGCAACAAGACGTAAACCTGCACACTCAAAAAACTTGCACATCTCTCAGCAATCTGCCTGCATTTTTAAGACAGTGAATATACAAATGTGTTACTTGCTCTCATCAGATTTTACAGCCTCAGAATCTGCATAATATACAAAGCAATTAAATTTTGTAAAGCCAAAAGGGATATTTCCATATTTATAGCCTCCACTTTCTCTATGGAGAAATCACCATGCCTATTTCTTCACAGAGTTATAAAAGGAAGTCTATAGTTCATTAGTAAAGTAGAAAATGAAGCTATTTTGCAGGAGTGAAAATGAAAAATAAAACCCCAAACCAAAAAAAAAAAAAATCCACAAAATATGATAGCTGCCTGGAATGAGAAATGGAAAAACATACAGAAACCTGACAGCTGTAGGAACTGCAGGAGAAGAATGAAGTTAAATTGAGGGGACTGGACACAAAAGGCAGAACCACCCCAACAGACTGAGGAGGCAGCTACTTAGCAGCAGGCACCTTCTCAGAAGTGACAAGTCCCAACCAGACAGTCAGCAGGAGCATGAGCATGGAGCAGCACAAGTGTAGAAACAGGGACAAAGAGCCAGAAACAAAGGCCAGTTAGTGCTGGGAAATGAAGAACAACAAAATAGAGCAATAAATGATAACAAACTTCCATTCATGGTAGTGATTCTTTAATATTTTCCTATTTTAAAGATGAAAATCACAGACATACTCTTTAGATCTTCATCATCTAGAAAAGCCCCAATCTTGTGAAAAGTGGGTACATATCCATATATACATTGTGTCCAGCTTTGTAAAGAGTTTAGGTTTTGGACTTGTTCTTAACAGTCTCTGGGGCAACAGACATCTCTTGGTAAGGAAAAAGAAGATACTGTGAAGTTGGTAACGTGCAAATACTTCTAGTGTTTGCTGAAAACCTGTTGGGCTCTTACAAAAACTGCCACTATCAATTTAAACATTTTCACCAGCAATCATTAAATAATATTTGTTTGTCTGTTATTTAATGGGATATTTAACCAAATTACCTGTGTACCTTAGCTTTGTAACAGGAAACTGTCTATCAAAATTAGTACGAAAGACCTTCTTTTTCTATATGTTTGAAACATACCTCAGAAAAGCATGCTGTTTTATCTTCAAACCACATAGTAGGAACTGACTCAGAGAACAGTAAATTAACACTTTGAATAGCAGCTGGGAACTTGATATACATAGTATTTCAATTGCCCCATAAAGACAGCCTTCAAAAATAACTAATTGCAACATCCCTGCTCAGAAAAGTACTCATAATTAAACCTGCTGTGTTCTACCTTAGGCAATTATTTCATGACATGCCTGAGGAACTTGTCTGGGGAAAGCACCAGTTTGCCTACCCTGCTGGCTTTAGTTTGTTAATAACAGCTTCTGCTCTTTTCCTATTTGCAGATTTATCACCCATCAGCACTGGAAAACCACAGTCCACTTCTTCAATCTGAGCATTTTCTGGACATAAAAGAATTAATTCCAAAGGAAGGCCTAATAGTTTCTGGTGTCAACACAATCCAACATAATAACAAAGCTTCTTCAATAAGGCAAGAGTTCAAGGCTGCAGGCATTCTAAAAGAAAGGTAATTCAAGCAAATTAAATCAGTTTCAAACAGATTCTTATGGTACTGGTGATTTGAAAAGCAAGCTGTGATACTAAATTCAAGGTATGTATTTCAGATGGGTGTTCTATAATACTTCTCTGCATAAAGCACATACCATGCACATACTGGTATTCTGTTTGTCGATAAATCTCAAAGCCTCCACATGAGCAATTCAGAAGCTGCTGTCTGCCCCGACTCTGGGGTGGTCACTTGTAATCTGTGTGCAATGCACTTGACAAAAAACACCTCACATTTTATGCTAGTGATGAGAAAGAAATGTGCTTTTATAGTCATTGTCCTGGGCATAAGGAGAGGAGGTCTCAAAACAAATCTAATAGGACTACAGGCAATATGGCTGGTCATCAAAAAAACCCATTAATCAGTCAGATCCATGGCTTCCGACCTTAAAATTCGGAATATTTTTTCTTTCATTTCTTGTCCTATCTTTTTAGATTGTGTGATCTGGTATGGACCTGCCTCTTCCTACTGACATGTTGGGTAATTAATGCAATGGGGGACTGATTTAAGTTTCCTCTGTGAAACAGTACTACACCACTAACAATAATAAAAAGTACATTTTAACTTAAAGAAAAGCTTATTTTTCTTATTTTTCTTAAAATAGATGGGGGTTTTATCTATTGCAGTGGAAACCATTTGTGTCAATCTATTGTATTTCTCTTCATGCAGTTAAAAAACCCTATTTTTCTTTTCTATATAAGTTTTTTCCCCATTTGTAACTGCTCTGTTTTCAGAGATACAGCTTAAGATTATCAAGGGATCTTGAGAATAATTAAAAGGAAAGAAAGGCTGTTCAAGATGAAGAAGTGGTTAACCTTTATCTGGTATTGATCTCTAAGACTTCAGATATGAACAATATACACCGGCTTTTTTTAAAGTCAATTTCAGATTGCTTGAAAAGGCACAAGAATCTTGTGATGGAAATTGTCAACCATTTATAAGAAAAAGAAAATTATTTTCCCATCAGATTTTTTTATTTAAAATTATCTTCCCATCTCAAATAGGATAAGAAGTGAAATCTGCATATAGAAAAGATACAGGAAGATACAGAATGGCTTCTCTGTGAGGAACTCACAGATCTTTTAGTACAAAACCAAGGAATTCTTACTCTAGAAATGAGATGACTGAGGAGAATTTGAAAGAATTCGAAATAAAGTCTGAGCAGCATGGAAAAGGTGAGTGGTTTCCTCCAGTGTAAGACTTCAGACTGCAAATGAGCAGAAGGCAGCTTCAAAACACACAGAATGAGATGCTTCTTTCAAACACTACATATTTAAGCTGAATTCCTTGCTACAGGAAGTTGCAGATGTAAAAAGATCAAGAACAACCAATTCCACAGTTTGAAAACTCAGAGTGATCCAAGAAAGACAAAGAGGCAGGAAGCCCCCAAACTCTAAGTTAGAGAGGCCTGAATAACCATTGCTGGGAGTTGTGATAAAGAAGTTTGCTGTGCTTCTCTGTTCTTGTTCTTCAAAAGTGTATTGGTCACTGCCGGGTGTGTAAATCGTGTCTAGAAATGGGCTGAAACTGGAACAGCCATTCCCTGACAGCTTCTCACTTGAGTACTTCCACTTCAAAAGAAGGAATGTTTCATTCCTGGCTCGTTTCAGTCCCTCTGGGAGCACAGGAGTGATTGTCCACAGGCAGGTGTGGGATTCTCATCTGCCATGCCACCATACGAGGCTCCCAAGTAAACACAGCAGACTGCTCACCTCTGTGCCACAGACACATAACGCGTGTCTTCACACTCAGACAGGACCCCTGAATGTTAACATTTAAAATCAAATGCCCTCATGCAAGTACAAATATACCCCCACCATATTTCTCTGAATTTTTTGTCCATGGATTCAGGAAGGATTTCTCTGAGAAGAATAACTTGAGTTTTCTAAAGCACTGAATAAATCATCTTATTTTAATTACCTTGTTCTTCCTAATACCACCAGTACATGACAATGTATTGGCTGTTTCTATAGAAACCAGAAGTGCAAGCAGCTCTACCAGTTTCTACAGCCTTTTTTCATATTCATATGTTATCCAGAGACAAATTCATTAGGGTCTCCTAAATACATGCTACTTAAAATGACTGCATCTCATCTGAAAGAAATTTCAATAGAATGTTTCCAAGGAAACAAACGCAGTGCATTTGCACCTATTAATTTTTTTAACTGTGCTTTAACAGCTTGGGCTTATTTCTTTATAAATTCAAGTATGGAGAAATAGGTCAACAGCATAAAAAGCATCTCTTTATTTTTCTTCTTTTTAAGCATAAAGTTGTAGATGATAGTTGCAATTTTGTAGCTAAGTAATGTTCAGAGTAATAAACAAAGATGGGGGGAGGGAAAAAACCCTGTTGTTACTCTGCCTTGAACTCTGTTGTTAATAAAAATTTTGCAGTTCATTTCAAGACTAATTTTAAAAGCTTGAAATAGGAGCTTCCACCATTTTTTTCTAGTTAATTTGTTTATCTTATAAGATCTTAATTTCAAAATTGAGAAATTCTGTGTAAATCTTCAAACCTACATTTTCCTTAAATTTGCCTTCACTTTATACTAATCTGTCTTCAAACTTTCCTCAAAAAAATTTTGTTATTAATCCCAAATGTCTGAACCTTCATATTTCTTTGTACTGTTTCAATTTCTAATAAGTCATTGCCATTTTTCCTGCATAATATTCTATTGCTTTTCTTATTGATTGTGCTAGCACGAGACTTTCCGTAACAAACATTTTCCAAAAATAAAATAATAAATGCTGTCTCCATTTAGTGCCATGCCTGAAGCACTTCATTAAATTCCTCCCAGTCAGTTTTCTTTTGTGAGACACCCCTTTTAGCCAGTTTTCTCATTATACAGTACCTAGGTTAATTCCTTCCTTCTCCAGCTTATCTAATTGCTCTATCAAAGTCCAACATCATAAAGTGACATTAAGTAAACTTCACACAATCTACCTTCACTTAAATCATATAAATTTTATTTTATGTCTTTTATTCCTATATCTGTAACTAACCTTTCCTTCAAAGTCTGTTCTGTGGCTGTCAGGTCTTATTTTACTAGGTCTCCTCTACCTGACACCCTTCCTCTTTTTCCCTCCTTGTTTAATATAAGCAGTGGATTTGCATTTATGGAGGTCTAAGAGCTTCAAATAATACTTTAGGATCAGAGCCACAGCCCTGTCACCTTCCACTTATTCCCTCTCCAGATTACTGTGTGGTGCTTCATCAGGACTTGCTGTTCGGACAGTGATCACAAATAGCTCTTGCCAAAGCTCCGACAAACCTCACTAGTTTGTGACACTAGACACATGAACATCAACAGACAAGAGATCAAAAACAGACTCTATCCAACAGTTGAATAAATTATTCCTCTATTCATAATAGAGTCCAAAAAAAGTAAGTGATCTCCACTTTTAAAGTCCCTTGCATTTCTGTATGCACACAATAACGAACCAGTTCCTGAATGCTTACAAAATGTTAATTTCCATCAAAGCAGAATGTAAATAAAAGGTAAAATATGCAAATCACAAAAATAATTATATGGATACATTTAGAAACCTTAAATGAGTACATTCAGATGTAAGCTTTGACTGCTGTACGTCCTTTCACCAGAGCTAACAGCATCCCTGCTATACACTATGCAAACCTTCCTGACACACGTAAATACATTGTTTCAATGCAGTTTGACCATTCCCCATATAATGAACTTCAGCTCCTTTAAAAGTATTATCAGTTGTAGACAGCTACAGTTGTAGTCTTGCTCTGACAGTACATCTGTGTAAGCTCAGAAACCCAAATTAAAAAGAAAAAAAAAAAAACATCTGTAGTCATATTTACTTTAATGAACACATTGAGGTCCTTATCGCTGAATCAAAGGATACAAGTCTAAACCTTTTGTTCTCTTCGGTATTTCAAGGAATATTAAAATTTCAGGTAGAATAAGTGGTTGGAATATATTTTGTATCCTGCCTGAAAAGCTAATGTAGATCAGCCAAAATGAAGGGTGACTGTGCTGGCTTGTGCTGAAAATCTTAAGAAATTCTTCCATGGCTCAGAGAAAGGAAACACTTTTAAAATACATAACTACTTTAAGGTCTTGGGGTTATTTCACATTTCTTTTTACAGGGTTTTACAGGGTTTATCTAGGTTCAGCTCCGAGGTCCAAAGGTCCCATGGGAGCTGTTCAATATGATGCCCTCCTTGGTCAACACTGCAGATTCTTTTTTTTCAAAAAACCACAGCAGCTCACTTCCAAGTTTTCTGGTCTTTTCATAAAGTCTCTATAAACATTCTCCAAATTTTTCATAAATTTAATCAATGTGTTATACAGTAATATAAGATTGCAGAAAAATCTCTTTATCAGAGAGACAAAACTGTGTTTAACACAAACAGAAAGAAGTACCACTATAATAAATCTCCACAGGCTATTCGTCTACCTCTTTTATTTTTTTTTCAGGCCTTGATTACTTGTGTCTGTAATTTTGAGATGCCTGTATACTTTACATTTCACTGAGCAGTTAACAAACCGTTCCATCCATTTATTTCTCTGAAGCATATTGCTTAGCTTTATCTTAAAGAATTAAACTTCCTTATTGTTCTTTCATTCTTTGTCTTGCTTAATACCCAATGCCACATTTGAAACTATTTTGCCTATTTGCTCAACAGAACAGGGATAGCAGTAAGTATCTTTCAACATTCCTCTTTATTTTTTTTTTTTATATCTGCCTCTCTGATTAATAGCCCTGTGCACATTTCTGTTGTGGTTTAAACCCAGCCAGCAACTAAGTACCACGCAGCCACTCGCTCACTTCCCTTGTACCATGAGTGAACTGTCAAACTGAATTGAAAAGATCATGTACACATGTCAGCAAGGTTTGCATTGTGTAAAGCACGCATGCTATTAGCTCCCCTAAAATTTCTCAATGTTTTAGTACCTTAAAGGCTGCCTCAAACCAACTTGATACATTTTCTCTGGGACTTGCAAATCCAATTTTTGTACTATATTCAAATCATGAATAAATATTAGTAATTAATGCTCATAAATTCATGGCCTTGGTCAAAAGTACTAATTATTTTAAATACCACTATCAGCTATCTTACGTCATTTTCCATCAGCAGAAAGCATCAATGAGGCACACTGGCATAAAGCAGCCCATTTAAACCACTGCATGTATGGGTAATTGGACAATATTTTTGCAATTTCTAATTCTCTCTATCTCTGTTATGCTTAATGTTTTGCTCTGAATTTCCACGAATAATCCCCTTATTTCCTGATATACAATTACCATTTCACCTCACAGTTAATTTTAAGATGTGCAAGAGGATAGCTTGTTAAAACACAGGAGTACATCCTAAAGAGTGACCCCTGAAATTGAATTACCAGCGAATGCTGAAATTGAGTTTTCAATGTGCAATGAATAACAAGATTCAGATGCCTGATTTAGGGTGTTCACTCTATTGACAAAATACGCTGCAAAGCCTGAAAAGGCTATCGGGAGTATGATGATAGAAACAAAGAGAATTAGTAGTTCACCCACACATCATTCCAAGCTGAATGACAGGTTAACACACTTGAAAGAATAGGCAAAACAAGAAAATCTTGTAATGAATTAGGATGAAAGAATTTGAAAGGTAGAAATGCTGTTTGTGTCAAAATTGAAGCAAAAGTGGTAAGAGGCTTTAGACATCTATTCCAGTTAAGAGCAAATGGCACTTACAAGAACAGGATAAATTTCAAAATACTGGCCAGGACACTATCCAGTCTTAACTATGGCTATAACTGTGTAAGATGGAAAAGATATGTGAATAAAGATAACAATATAAACTGAAAACAGGAATATCTGAAGAATCCACTGAAATCGCCCAAACTAGGGAGTGGCAGACACGACATACTGATGACACTGATAATTCATGCCTAACAAATTTATGGTTCTGTGCCTGAGAGTTTGAAATGTAACTACAATATTTTGCAGTAATGATGCATAGGTGACACTAACCTCCATCTCAGCATGTTTGTCTGTTCCTCGTTACTGCCTCATGTAGCGGTGTTCTACACCTCTCTATTTGCCTTCTCCCTGTTGCAATTACACTGTTCGTTGGTGAAGGACATGTTTCCCCTCTCCCACCAGTTTTCAGGAACAGTTTCACTGAGGAGACTTTCCAAGACAACCAAACAGCAAACTCTAGTCCACAGAGATGCACATATTTCTGTGGGAGGCCCATTCTCCGGAACATCAGGCTGAGGTGGTTGGCAATATTTGGCAATCACAGCTTGGGATGCTTGTGCTGCTTTGCAGCCTCTGTCCAGGTTAAGCATCATGTGCTGTTCCATGCGTGCTCCTCTTCACAAGGAACTGCGTTCTGAATCTACTTTTATGCAGGTCTGAACTACAATCAGGTTTGCCAGACATATCAATTGACAGTTTCACTGTGGTTAAACTGAGGCAGTGTCAGAATTTAAAACCTAAAAGGAAGGAGCTGCTTTAAGAGACAAACATTTATTGTCTTCATTGCTGGGAAGACAATACTGTTTGATACCTTGACTGGTGCCAAGGGAAAGCACTATTGAAACTCAGACAATTCACACGGGGGAAAAATGGGCCAAGAACAGCATTTTTCAATCCATTTGTCTTGGTGACACTGTAACACTGTTCAAAGAGAACACCAAAATACTGGGGATTGGCAGGGATGCTGACAACAGGAGAGTAACAGACTCAGGAGACAACTCAGAACTAACTTATCTAGCACAAGCACTAACATCTGTTATCTAGCCCCTTAGCTCTACTTGAGTCAATGCCAATTTTGCATAGTCTTCAGATCTTGTCATCACAATCTTGGATATCAGAATTGCTGAAAAAAAATCTTAATCAAGCATAAGTCTTGGATTGTAAATATCCAACATAAACGAATCTTCTGTTTCCTTGAAACTGAAGTGCCTTCTTCACTATCAATATTTGAGAATGTGTTCGACCACCTCTGAAAAATTTCTAACATATTCCTCCACAACCATACACAACATGAGCACCATCCACACAGGCACATTTTTGCAACATGTTACTTCAGCCATTTGTTACTGTAGAACAGAATCAGTTATCATTTTCCATCTGGAGAGACTGGGCACTCTAGACACACACAGGCTGGAGGCATTGCCAGTTTTGGCGTGACCATGCTCATCCATCACAATTTATTTCAAATCTATAGAAAAATAATCTTCACAGATTCTCAGAGGTAGTAATTTAAAGATATGCACAGGCACAAAATCCATCATAAAGAAACATCATGGGGTGAAAGAATTTCTCTGGCTTTGTACGCAGCCAGACTATCACTTGACTTTGTGTATAACTACAGAAAGATTATTGGATTAGATTATTATTATTATTGTTATTTGAAAAGATTATTGGACCAAGTCAGAACATCTCTCAAAGAATATTTTGCCACCTACATCTGCCATCTTCTCCTTGACTACAATCAAAGACCTCAAATTTGACATAACAATCAACAGTCTTTAAGCCTTAAAAAGATGATACCCTTTGAGTTCCTGAAGCACCTTTTAAAGTCAGTTCAGCATACCATGACATACAATGGGTTCTCTATGCTACAAAGGACAGTGAAATATTCAATTACAGACTGTACCTCCTCCCCACAATTAAGGTCTACTGTTATGAGAATATCAAGAAAGAAAAACTGTATTCTCTATGTCATTTCCATGCTATGAAACCACTCATCCTGCTCTTCAGGAGAAAAGACTTCTATTATTCTTTCTTCAGAAGAAGAACTGGGGGAACAGTTACAATGAAAAATCTCATTTCCTTTTTAAAAAGTTACAAAGGTAATTTTTATTAAACCCATTTACATTTTGCAATTTAAAACTAGAACCATCTTCCTTCACAGACCTGTGCTTTGAGTATCGCTTCACATCCCTATCAAGGAAAACTAGCCATCACACAAGTATGATGGATGCAATAAATCCCATCCACAGCTTCCTACAAAGGTTTTCATACTAACACTGTAACTCTGAAACTCACAGTAAATTTATTTTCAGAGTAGCCTCAGATGTGGTAGTCTCAATATGTATTTACTAATGTTTTTCTTTTAAGAACTTATTCATGTGGTAGAAATCCTACATAATTAAATTCTTTTCTCAAACATCAGTGACAAATGCAACTGCAGCACAGAAATTAGATTGTTAATTGCACAAGAATACTCTGTGTCCTCAACAGAGCAACTCCCACAATTATTTCAGAGCTCGTCTGTTGGAGCCCTCCTACCAGAAACGCATCTCCCTACATCTCTCACCTATTATTCTTAGTACATCAAAGGCAGAGACAAGGTTTTGCTATGCTATCTTATCTTTTTCAGGTCCCTTCTGACATCCTCGAGAGCAAACAGATGGCTAACTATGACGAGTAGGAGCTACCCACAGAGAAATTCAAAGGAAAACAAAGAACTATTCACTTTACAGTCCCTGCTTCTCTTTGAACTGTTCTGTGCATGAGGATGTTGCTTACCTTACACTTCCACTGGCAGAGTACAGTTCTGGTCTTACCTGAGCTCTGAATGGCAAGTGGGAGCACATTGCTCTTTGTGGTTCATGATAAAGTAAAACAGAGGCATTTCGCACCTCTGTGGCCCTTCAGGAATGTAAAAATTGTTGCAGGCTTCTATACAAAATCTTCTATACATACCCTGACCCACATGTAACAGCTTGAAGAGCAAATCAACCGTACTGCTTCCTAGTACACAATTGCTTTTCACAATCCTGAAGCGAGCTATTGGCTTTGTTTAATTCAACTAGATGTTACTTATATCTACATATATAAAAAAATAATATTTCTGTGTATAATGTTCCTTATAGCACTTAAAAGACATTACAGAGGTTCGTATCAACCAATAAGAACACAGTGACAAATGCAAAATACTTCAGAATAACATTCAATTGAAAGACCAGTAAGTACATCTAGCACCTTAGTAACACACAGCACACACAACCTAGGACACACTCTGAAAGAGAAAGAGAAAAAAGATTTCATTTACCTTAGAAGTCCTTATATCCCATGCTTTAACTTCTGGGCTGAACCCTCCACAAATGAAAACATTTGACTCTGTAGGGTGGAACTTCAGTGCACTGATCCTAAATTCTGTTTTGCTGCTAAATATCTGCTTCCCTAAAATCAAGTGACAAGCAGAGATTAACATTTCAGTAGAAAATGAAATATGTTATTCATTTCAACTTAGTTCCAAAAATATCAAGGTTGCCAAAGGTGAACATACTTATATCTACACATTTCAAATATCTGAGGCTAGTCTAATTTAATGAAAAGAAGAGACAATTCACTAATTTCTATCCACATGAAACTGCTCCTCCTCATGGGCCTCTGCACCACTGACTGCTTCCTACTGAAAGGAGAGAACAAGTGGCTCCCACACTAAGGAGAGGAGCTCCACTGAGGTCACAATTCAGACAACAAGCAGGAATAAATCTATGAATCTAATGGTTGAATGTTTCCCTACAGAGAAGCCAAAGTCTTTTTTTTTCCAGTGAGACAAAAATACCTAGAACAAAACATTGTCTGTACAGAAATAACACATGCCGACCTATGTTACAGTTCTTAAGTTGTTTACTTGTCTTTCTGTGAAGGTAGGAGTGAAACTTCATCTTGAAAGTAGGAAATAATTTGCATACCACCATATGAAGGCCATAGCTGTTCCCAAGGATACACTGTTGCCAACACTTAATTGTGTACACTAATCTCCACAGGATCCTGTGGTTAGTATCAATTGGATGGCCTGCACTTTTGAACACAACAGAATTCAGCTAGGTTAATTTATAGGACTTTTCCACAGTCCACTGCTTCCTTTCATCCTAACGAATTCATGACATTACTGTACATTCACCGAAATAAAATTTTTGGAACAGCAGTATGGACCAAGATAAATATACCTGCTCACTTTCACAATAACGACTCTGATTTATATTCTACATATCCCATATAAAGATCTACATTAAATAAAGTTACTGTTGTAAGCAACAGTGAAGGAGGTACGGCAGAAGTAAAACAAAAAAAAATCCTTTACAATACTATGATAAAAGCTTCTTAAAATATTCTTTAATCTGCATTTTGTGCAAGTGAGGGTTGTCTTAAAACAAGTTTCTTAAACAACTGAAAATACTTTCATCTAAAAACATTACTGACATGTAAACTATTACTGTTAGGTGTACAATACTAGAAATCATTCACACAGATTTTTTTATCCTTATCTGGGGCCAATATATTTGATTTCATCATCAGTTGCATTTTCCTCATCTGCTGAACTCAACTTACACACTCAGTAGGCTAAGACTTGTAAAATTACTTATTTATTAAATTTAAAGAAGATAAAAATTTCACTTCATCACACATGCTCACCAAGAGAAAAGGCAGGGAAAAGAGATTACAGAGAGCCTAAAGGAGAGGTGAGTGTTGTTCTATGTGAATTCTGGTATTTGTAGGGGATTTTTGTCCTTTTCAAATGATTCTCCACCAATTGCCTGTGCAAGATCTAAAGGGCCTCTCTGTCACTACTAAGTGAAACACTTAATTTCTTCCATGAGTTGCTTCCCCAAAAGGACAAAAAAGTCTTAAGGGCAGCAGAGATTTTCTCCACAAGTCATATCTAACAGTGACCATCTCTCGCCATGGGAGCTTTCAGTACCCCAACAGCTACAGGGGGAAAAAAAGACTCCACAGGGAAGGAAGAAAGTATTAAAATCATCAGTTATAGGAGCAACAAGATATTGATTGCTCTCAGGTACACCACTGCCAGGCATCATTTGGGGGGGCTTAACAAAAGCCACATACACAGGCATCTTACTCTCACCCACAGCACTTTAGAAAATACTGAATTAACCCTTGGAGGCTCACTGCTCAGTCTAATAGCACTTTGCTCCCAAAGGAATTTATCTCTTACTAGTTCCCAGCTTAATAAAAACTCTGGGAGTATAATCAACAGATTTTCCATGGGACTGCAGCCAGAAATCAGCAAAAATGCAGCCTACCTGTACTAATCCTGTCACACAGCTTTATAAAGGACACATCAAGTGATTGCTGTTCTCCACAAAATGTGTTGTCCAAATGGCATCAGACATATCCATAACTGATGCAGTGGAACTCATCATTTAAGCTTTCGGCAAACACTGGCTTTGCTATGTGTTTACCTCCACAAGACTTCTCAAAACTGCTTTTTTCTATAATAAATCCTTGTGTTCTCTAGCCTAAGGCAGGAGAAAGTCTGGTAGAACACAGGCAAAAAAGATGTGCATTTAGTTCAAAATGCATTTCATCTACTAACTACAAGATCTGTTACCTTTTCCACAGAAAGATTGATTTAACATAATTTGTTATTAATTAGTCCATTTTTCAATCTCATTCCCAACGGCTTCCAAGTAATTTAATCATTCACCTGATACTTTCTCCAGAAACTAAAATGCTCTAATTTCCTACTCTGTCTCCCCGTTTGAATGAGAAGTGGGCACCGAATTTGCCCTTTTCTTGTCTTCTAGAGGCTCCAATTTATCCAAAAGCTCTCAGTGATAGTCACCAACATAATTAAACCATAAGGATCTTAGTGTTATGAATTCTACACTACAGTGTAATAACAAATAAAATGAATGCAAACAACTTGAGCATTTTATTTACCTCTATACACTTTAACCTCCTTCTTTTTCCTATTTTAAGCTGCTACCTTACTATTTGATGCAGATATTAACCATTTTTTTTACTTAAGTAAGAAACAATCACAATAGATTAATCCTAAAAGCTCAGGCTCTCCAATTAACACTTTGAAATACAACGCTCTCTCTTGTTGCCTCACTCCCCAAAGTGAAATTCAAACATCTCTCTTTTTGGAAACTGAGTAAAGAGTGTTCCGAAAAGTCTGGTGTTATTAGGTGTATACATGAATTCCATTCTACTGCCATGTCACAGAAAATGAGCAAGACTGGAACGCAGACAGGCTGAACAGCAGCAGTTAACACACTCAGAAGGGGAGGATCACAATGTTACAGAAAGGAAACACTCCTATTGTCAGAACTAAAATTTATTCACGATACACTCAGAAATTTAGGACAAATATTCACCTGAGAGATGGATCAGATCCATGCACAAGATGACATGGGGCAAATTAGCTTATGCCATTCAGTAATTTGAAGCAATGAACTCAACTCTTAGCCCTTTTCTGTACAAAGTTTGCTTAGTGTGCTATACTACTATGAGCAGAATTTGTTCTTTCCAGGCTGTAATCCTGCTATGATGGAACCTACCATAGCTTGGGAAATCCAGCTTCAGTGTTTGCTATAATCCTCCTCCACCTTTCTGGAAATCATTATTTACAGTTACATATATTTTTCTCTACAATTACTCAGTTTATTAAAATGAAATATTCAAATTTGGGGGGCCCTTATTTTATATATTGCAAAAGATGGCCTTTGAGGAGAAAACTCCCTTATCCATAACAAGTATAATTCAGCAAGTTTATATATACTTTTATTGTGTATATATTTATTGCATTTTAGTTCCTAAAGGCAGCATAACAACTCATAGACTAAAAATTATGTCTTCTGAAAATACCTTTGGCTAATTGAGGGAAAATCCATACCACATATCATTTTTCTGTACAAGGGGTTGTTATTTCAAAGCAGAAAGCAATTGTTTCTCTAAACTCTTAATTTTCACAATTTCAGTAACAATATCTACTATATCTTTTGCAGTGTGTTTTATGTTCTTTAAAGGCTTTAATTCAATTCTCCAAGCCTTAAAGGCTTGCCAGTAACATAATAGTAACATTCATAGTATGGAAAAAAATATTTAAAAATATCTTGAATATGTTTCTGCTCCCTTATGCAGCAGCCTACTGTGAAACTGCTCAACTATGAAATCAGATGTTTTAAAGGCTATTTAACATTGTGAATTTTCCACAGAACATCGGCACAGTTACTCAGCACAGGATGCTTCTGTAACTGTGCTTAGTGGTCCTGAGGTTCACACACCTACCTGCATAACCTAAAAACATTTAATTCCTTACTCTAATCTGTAAAGGAAAGTGAAGCCTGAGACGTACAAGGACACAAGAGCAATCTTGCTTAGCAAAACGGATTTCCCTCTGTGTTTAGAAAAAGACATAAGACAATATATACAAAAATATTTCATTACAGTCACAATCTCTCTCATGCACAATAGTGAGAAAAAACATTAGATTGATCAGATGTCATTTGTTCTTAACAAATCAATACTGTCTGATACTTCTCCATTCTTTGTGTGCTTAAAAATGGCCTTATGTTTTTCCTAATTTTTTTCCCCTACATATTCACAAGTTCACAGCATGTGAAGATGTTTGAAATATTAAATCATTTTCTCTTTTAACCTTTAAAATGTCCCCAAAGTAGATACTTTTCTTTTAGCAAAGACTTTATACCAGTGAGCATAAAAAGTAAAATGGTGTTACCTCCTAGCTGGAGAGTGACCTCTAAACTAAGTTCAACATATTTCATGAAACTGCTGAATCTTTGACCTCACATCTAAGGTGCCTGCATACACTCAAAAGAAGAAAGATAAACAATCAAACAACAACAACAGAAAAAAAATCAATCAAATGGGCTTTTTCCTGAGGTATCATGTAAAAGCTTCCTGCATATTAAAACATGCTCTCTAAATAGTTCTGGGAGAGAAAAGCAGGAACAGAGGAATGCCACAGCTCTCCTGGGGTGATGTTTAGGTAAGAGAACTAAAACTCCTATGTGAACAAATACAAGTACATTAAAAATAGTAATGTTATATCTATAGGACTATCAAATTAGAATAGAAAAAAATACATAGAAAAGAAAATTTGAACCATTCTCTTGGTAAGTACAAAACGTTCCATTAAGAAACTCTCTCTCTCATTATAACTCTGAGGAAATTATATTTGAAACCAAGCTCAGTCCATGAGCTTGCAGCATTTGGCAACTCAGGAAATGTGCCAAAATTTCTTGGAACATTCCCTCTGTCACAATATTAAAGAAATGAAAAGTATCTACAATATGCAAATAGTAAAAACCCAGCCAATGTTCTGCCTATGCTATTATACCAATTCATTTGTGACTAATGAAAAATCTACTGATGAATAAAACATGCATTCCAAAAATAAAATAGTTATAAATAAATTTTAAAAACACAATTACCCTTCCAAAGTTGGTAGAGCATCTCCATTGCATCTGGATGTAACAGAAGTTAAATGTCAAATGTATTTGACCTAGAATTGTTTTAAAAGCATTTTTTTTCAGTGTTCTCTGAATATAGCACTATTTAATACTCTGTAAATAACAAAGTGTCTGAACTACCAGTAATAGAAAACAACTGTGTGTTATTAGAGAAAAACAAAACCAGGGAGTCTCAGATTGCTGCATTATTATCACATTTGTGAAACCATTCAAAAGCCGTTATTTTTATAAAGAAATAATGTATACAAAATAGGACAATAAAAAAATATTAACCAGTAACAGGCAGTAAATCTGCAGGTTTTGGTTCTAACAATAATTATGAATCTCCACAGTGCAGTACTGAACTTGCCTGATGCAAACTGCAACTAATCACAGAACCACTCATGTGAATGACTCATGAATAACCTTGAGTTCCTTAAAAATTTATGCATATTTTGGATCAGACTCATACTCTGAACGTGTACAACAGCTTTTAAGAAAACCATATTTGTGGAGTCTTAGCTTCACATCCTGGTGTTAAGGCACTGGATGATCCTTGAAGATAATAAATCATGATCTACAAAATTTGAATTTAAAAAAAGACTTGCACACCAACATCTATTATCTCTTATCCAAACCAGGGTAAGAGAACTCCTTGTACCTCATTAACTTGAATTCTTCTCTTGCCCAGTTCTTCATCACAGTATCATGTAGGTTGGACTTCCAGGGATCATCTAGTCCAAATCCCTACTCAAATTAGATCCAGCTGCAGCAGATTACTTAAGGGTCTGTCCACTGAAGTTCTGAATATCTCCCAGTATAGACTCCACAGCTTCCCTGAACAGCCTGGTTTAGTGTTTGATGACCCTTGAGTTGAGCCAACAAGTTTCTATGTTCCTGTATTTTTCCTTTGTCTCTTATCCTTTCACTGCACATCTCTGAGAAGATCCTGTATCATTTTCTCTACATCCTAAGTAAACACTTCCTAATCTGGCCTGGAATGACGTTGACCTTTGCTGCAAGAGAGCACTTATGATTCACAGTCAGCACCGAGACCTCCAGGTATTTTTATGCAAAGTCTCTTTCTAACCAGTTCAGCACCAGCCTGGTCTGTTGCATAAGATTACTCCATTCCAGATGCATGTCCTTGTTGAACTTCCTGAGATTCCCATCAGCCCATTTTTAATGTTTGCAGTATCTTAGATCTTCTTATATATATAAGAACTTTCATTAAATACATGTGACAAGGGCAAGAAGTTTGATGGTGTAAAAGTGCAGGATAAGATTTCATGGATGTTTCTTCTAGCCTTAGATCAGGATTTCTCTGCCAACAACAAAAATTCTGCTTCATGATTAATGAGATTTCAGTGTATGATTCTATTCTTCAGATATTCTTCTGATATTGTTCAGATCATGAAGATTAAAAAAATCACTCCAGAAAATGCAATGTATTAGGACAAGGGATACCCAAACTAAAGTCCAATCTTAGAAAGAAAATTTCCTGGAGAATTTATTCTAGTGCTGTTTGTTAAAAAAATGGTGACACATTCCTTTGAGAACTATTGTAACTAGCCTTCGTCACACCCAGAACAATTAGCCAGACTACAACTTTGATTTAATAGGGCAGAAACTATGTTCCTAACAGAAAACCAAAAGAAAATGACAAAAAGCCCCCCCATAACTCAGCAGCTCCATGCCATGCATGTACTAAGCTGTATTCGCAACCTTTTAAACTTTTAAAGTCATGCATACAAGACCATTAGGCTTCTTGTAGTGAAGGACATGTAGCAATTTTTATAACACAGATGTAATATATAAAACCTATACTGAAAACAAAGACAAGAAAGATTAGATTTTAGGAAACGACTGGAAAAATGTTGAACCAGATCAAAATATACAAGATACAAGAGCATAGAGCCCCAGAGAGAGCATTATGATTTATAAAATCCCACTGGCATGCCTTTACTACATTTAAACACACTGGTAGTTAGTTCACACTTGAAACAGAAAGTAATTAAGACTGAAGTCCAAAAAAATATATGAAAGTTCTCTGTGAAGGAACAGTTTTAACATCTATCTGAAGTTAATCAAAGAAGAAATCTTCTCAGCACCGATGAAGAGTGAGGAGGAATGAATGATTCAGTGAACTAATGTAAATCAAAATCTTATAGATGCCTCAGTGTTTTTCAAATGGAAATGAGGCTTTTTATATCAAATTGATTTGGATTCCAGAGGCAAACTGCTTGCCTTGTTTCTCTGAACAGAATTGACTGAAATGTATGAAAAGAAGAGTAACTTTACAACAGGGAAGGAACTCCGAAACTGGCTTTCATACATAGGAAATCAGACTAAAATTCTGATCACTCATATTACACTTTTCCAAATGAGGTGAGAAAGTCAGGTCAAAACACAACTCCAGCTCAGAGGGACTACAGGGAATTCTGTGTTCTTTAAATAAGGCAATAATGAATATCTGATATTTCCAAATAGATAAGCATTCATTTTACACATACAATTTATTTAAGTAGTTAGAAACACTATATAACTCATGAGTCAGTAAGGAAAGAACCATTTATAAACTTATCTGCTTTGAAACTTAGTAAATATATTTTGCTGTTGTTGTCATTTCCTAGAGAAGTATAAACGAACCACTACAATCAACTTAATCCAGACTTCTATCCCATTACTGGATATTTAAGCCAAAGAGATGTTGGAAATTAAAGTATATTATTTAAATTATGTATCTTTGGAATTTGTGCTATGATTTTATGAGATTTTTCCCAGAGTAGTCCCTTCAATGACTCAGAGACACAAAATCTATTCAACTCCTGTAAATCCCATTACAAAGATAGCCATTCTGTTTAGAATTTGTAAGCATTACAGACAAAAGTAAATCCACTTGGATTAGTAAGATTCAGTTATATGTGAGACTAGAAAGGTTGCTGTAGAAGTCTAACAAATTAATGACTTGGTATATTAAACTCACATACTACTATACCAAGTATATAAAGCTCCTTTCCCCATTAAAAAAAGCTGAATATTCTCAAAACATTCTGTAATATATTTTACATTCCCCCACTGCAAAAGCTCCCTTCCAGCCATCATTGAATTTAAATACTTCTGGTATGACTATT
Source organism: Struthidea cinerea (assembly GCA_013397865.1). Lineage (NCBI taxonomy): Eukaryota > Metazoa > Chordata > Aves > Passeriformes > Corcoracidae > Struthidea > Struthidea cinerea. Next base: position 507,789 of record VZTI01004295.1, read on the forward strand.
GTTGAGAAAAATAAATTCTTAGAGCATGGAAAATAATCTTTTTCTCATGTGAACAATATTTTAAAATTTTCTTGGCCACTTTCCCAGTTCATCTGAATAGGACTTCTGCTTTCCAGATATTCACATGCAATGTAGTTCTTGCTTTTACGCAAGAGAAAATTCTCCTAGACAAAAACTCCTTGTAATTTTTGTAAGGATTTCTATTGTAGTCTTACAAAAAATATTGCACCTTTGCAGGAGTTAAACACTTAAAAATAAACTAAGTAGAAAATATAAAATTGTATCTCTTCCCTCAACAAGTCCCAGTGAACGCTGCCAGATGCTGGTAACACACATTAGGGAGAGACGGAATATAGCTGACAGAAGCACTTTAATTTGTGAAGGAGACATGAGGAGACACAGCATCCAGGAAATTAGTTGTTAAGGTTACAACAATTAAATCCCAAATCAAATTCAAAAATGCATCAAAGCAACACAAGTTCAGTCTCAAGGTTTCATACCAGAATTTAAGTTTCTATACTCTTAATTAAGGTCCTATTCAGAAAAAAGAAAAAATCACCTAATTAAATTTAAGCACAAACTTCAACCCAACAGAGAATGAGATACAAGCCTATGTTTAAATTAAATATATGTATAAATGTTACTGAAGTCAGCCTTAAGAGGCTGTTCAAACACTTTAATGAATGATCATGACAGAGCATAAAACAAACACAATTAATTCTATTCATCTGTGTAGAATCTGACAACAGAAATTACATGTGATCATGAACTGTAAGATATTTCACTTCTCTCAAATTTCTCCAACTACTCTTAATTGCCAAGACACATTTTTTAAGTAAGGTCACCTTTCAAGAATTCTAACTTTCATCCACAGATTTGTCTATGTTTTAGAAGAAAGAATAAGGCTAGCAAGATCCCAAGTTATCTGTACACAATAAAGAAATGGCTATAATGCAGTCTTCATGGCCTTTACCTGTTTCTACATCTGTCAAATGCAGTGTGGAATCAAAGCCCCCACTGAGGATCCTTCTTCCACAAGATGACCACTGGGCAGCTCGAACAGCACAGGAGTGACAGGAGTATGTTTTTAAACAGCAGCCTGTATCTACAGCATCCCATACCTTAAAAAGAAGGATAAGGATACCTTTACAAAGAATCACAGTATTTTTGTCAAAAATAATTAGCTACAGCAAATCATTGTAGTTGAGAAAGCTTTGCATTCTGAAGTTGTATCACCTAAGCTGTAAAAAATGGTTTGAAATAATTGCATGGTTGATTAAAATTAGAGCATTTCATTAACAAGGTACAAATCAGTAATATATTTTTATTACTTTTGCTATTCTTGAAATGTCTACATTGCTTTCAATTCATGTTATACTTTCCCATTCATACTGCTGTCCTACCTCTATGCAGGGATGTATCCAAATACATTTTACCTTTAAATCATTTTTCTTCCAAATTTTTGTCTCTATCATATCTTATTTTCCATCAAGTAAGAAAAATCCTGGCAGATTACAGCTTTCACATCTGCCTATACATAGGCTTTTATCATATTTCTCAGTTTGTAATTTTAAGTAGAATTTTACCTTAGCTTCACTGAGGAAGCAGATAAGAATATTATCATGCAGCTACATGGAGATTTTTAAGGAGCCTAAGTCCTCTCATTTGTCATTTTCTTCTGGACAGAACTAAGTTGATGCTGAGAATTTCTGAAAATCCTACCAGCTATCCAATGTTTATTGAAGTATATAGCAAGCAGAATTTTCAGAACATAAATAGTCCTGCTCATATTATAAAAGCAATTTTTAAAGAGACAGGCACTTGTTTCCAAGTAATATATTTTAGAAAATAACAACTACTTTGAATTTAGTTACCAAGTATAGTTGGCAAAAATTAAAAGCATATCCTTTTCATGGTTCTCTTTTTGTCATAGTTTTAAGATAAAATTAGAAGTTTAGCAACAAATGACCCATATAAAGATCCAGTATGATCAGTTCTGTGACAGAAGGCTAAATATCAAAACTATTAAAATATGCATATTCTTCTTCAGTAAAAACAGGATTATAAAATAGCCTATGGTTGTACAATACAATACCTATTGAGCTTAGAATGTGAAGAGGGAGAAAAAAGTGAGACTTTGGGTAATGTATCTTTATCTTCAATTATATTTTCTTCTTACTGGACAAAAAGGACTTGCTGACAGTATCATTGCATAATGCATACTCAGAAGACAACATTACATTATAGAAAATTATTTTATCAAAAGATCTTCTATCACGAAGCAGAGTTCTGCAATGCAAAGCAACCAATTATCATTAATTACTTGACTAGCCAGTAAAGACTGAAACCGTGGTGGCCACACCCTTAGTATTCTACCCTATTCACAACTTTAAAAAATCAGGGAAATTTTAATATTAAACTGCTTTTGAAAGTAAGTTTCTCTCTTTTAATGAGTTTTAATGATTGTTTCAAGTTTCACAGTATCAAAAACGGGTTAATTATGTCTTGGAGGCTTGGCTTTTAATAAGAGGAAGCTAATGAATGAATCAAGATGAAAGGAAAAACAGGTGGTACACACTTCTGATATTTTCTGTCATGTTTTAGAGATTAAGTACAAAAAAATCAATTTTCACAAGAAAAGTAAAGTAAAGTAAGTCCAACAGCACTTTTGAGTTCATGCTTCATTTGAAAAAGCTATATAATTGGAAATAGCACATCCGTAAAGCTGCGCATTTCCCTCCATATGTGAGATGGAACAAATGAGCCACTCTTGTGGATGAGACCACTGACCATGCCCAAGGGACAATCTACCAAATAACACATTTCTCTCCACTGTTTTACTTTCCATCAGCTCTTTTTTGCCCAGGTAATGGTGGCTTTGCAATGCTTTCTGGAACTAGAGCCACATGGGCAAGGCAGTTTTGGCTGAGGAAATTCACTTAGTTTACTGCCAATTAATGTAAACTTTTAATTACAGTACCAGGCTTTGAGGAAAAAAGACCAAGAGTTAAAAAAGCACTTAAGGGAGCACCTTCCCTCCTCAGGCCCCACTTCAGCCCAATGCTCAGCCAAGCAGTGAATACTCAGCTGTAACAGAATGTGTCTGCCCCAGGTTACAGGCACCATTCTGTGCCTCAGAGTGACAGACATGCTAACCATGTTATATGCACAAATGGAGAATCTACTGTACTTCATTACAAGGGAAAAATGCTTCAAATCCTATCAGAGGATCACTGCAAAGCCACCATCATGTCTGCATTTCCTTAGGGAACCTCTTAAGTGCTTCTCCACTCCTGTGCATTTCCACTGTTTAATCATGGTAAATGAAAAATGTGGCTTGTGGGAGAGTTCCAGTGTACTCTGTCCAAAGCTGGAGAGGAATGTCTGCTCAGCAGCTGGTATTTGCTCCATACAGGCAGCCACCATCACCGAAAAAAGGATCGGTTGCAAAGGCATGAGTCCTCTGCATTTGAGTTTGCATCCCTCTGCCCAAGACTCAGAAGTCAGATCAGCAGCTTCTCCAGGGTAATGGGTGTTTCAGGGTTTTAATTTCAACTGAGAGAGCCGTCTGTCAAGAATAACTTGTGTGGAAATAAAGGCCTTTCTAGTCTTTTTTTCTTCACCTCTTCCATATCCTAGGAACTAGGGCCATTACAAACGTGCTGTTTTGAGTGAGTGATGCTGTGGATCGTGTCTTCTTTGGCAAAATGAACATGAATTACAGCCTCTTTACCAGAAGACGATCCCAAACATATCCTTCTGAGTGGCATCTATACATGAACTCAAAAAAAGGATTTGTATTCAAAACCAGTCTAAGGCTGAAGATAAAGGCCACCGCACCATAATTTAAGAAGTCATACTTGTAAGAATTTTAAAGTAATTTTGTTAATAAATGAAGTGTCTTAGAACTATTTAGAAAATTACACTTTTAATACCAAAAGCTGCTAAACTTTAAACATACCTGGTAATAAATACCTTTACAATGAATATTTATAGAATAAATCCCAGATTTACATGGAATAAAGATCATATTTAGTACAGAGTAAATTACTTGGGCTGGAGAAACAGTTCACTAAAAAATACAGAGGCTGAGATATATAAATCTTCCTTCACAGGCATTGAAACAAATGTATCAAGTACTATAAGACTAGACATTATTGTGCATCTGCCAAAGGAAGATACAGTTATGTTAAATTATTTTCACCAAGAGATCAGCTGCTTTAAGTGTTGTAGCTTTACTTCAAAACTCAGCTCTCACAGAAACTCAGTATTATTTCTAGATGAAATGCTGAATTCTCATTAAACCTGAGGTTGCTCTTTTATCTTGTGATGACCATTGTGACTTTAATTGCTGACCTAAAAAGTTAAAAGCACACATTTCATCCTGCTACTCTGAAAATACTTCTTACTGCCACACATTCAAGCAATGTTATACATTATAAACAATAACCAGTTCATCCTTTCCCCTTGTAAGAATCACAAAACAATGAACTATGCACCTGTTATTAGAAAAATGACACATATTACTATATTACCTCCTCTAAATCTACAATTATTAACTAATTAATTATACAGTATATGAAAACTTTATTTTTTCCAATTTTATTAAAATTTGCTTTAATTTATCAAACTGGTTCATCTTTTACTACTATTTCTTACTCTTCTGTGCTTCACTATTTATAACACCACACTTCCATTTCTTTTCTATAAATTGTTTTCATTTCATTTCCTCTCCTATTATAGAAAGTATGGTGATTACATAGTTATCTGAGAGGATTAATATATGAGGCCAAAATGGCAGTACAAACAGCAAAGCAACAAAATTATACTAGAGATTTCTTTACAAAAGCAATTTTCCTTTTACTTTCTCTGAGGCACATTGTAATTCAATTGCTCTTTCACATTCTCCATAGTATTTAGAAATAAAGGTTTCAGAAGATGTTTGCTTTCCTGTATAGCCTAGAAATGCCATGAAAATGCTGTAACACATATTTTAGGTAACACAACCAGACCTCCTCACCCTTGAGATCAGAAGATCACAAATCACATAATCAACTACACAATATAAGAGATGAGATTTATTATAGATATGTTTCCAATTCCTATTTTCTGACTGAAAGCTTTCAGGAAAACAGCCTTTGAAAATAAAGTACTTTGGGTTGAAGATAAAAACTCTCTTGGTAAGTCACATCAGAAAGCAGGAGAGGGTAAGCACTTGATACTCAAGTAAATAGCAGCCACAGAATAACGTTCTGGGGTCTGCTGCACTATCAACCAGCTCATAAGGCATAAAAGAAAGGCTTTTACCTTACTGATGTCCAAACTAGGGATTCATTCCTAGACAAAAGGACACAGTAACATAAGCAGAGTAACCAAAGTAATATGAGAACTCATCAAGTACACCAAGAGTGATAAATTAGGAATTGAGCAAATCTCTTTCATTGCCATGCTATGATTATCTATGATGCACTTGCCTCCAAGCAATTTAGATTGCAGAAAATGAAATCCAGCAGCCTGACTTCTAGAAAGAGAAAGGTGCATCTACTCAAGCAGGCAGTCACTAATTGCACAGTGAACTTGAGAACAATGATTCAATTGTGATAAATTAGAGGTTGGAAGCAGGTGAGGAATTAAGTTGTATGCATTTTGAATTTGCATGCAAAGAGGAACTACAGCAGAGCCAGTCAAGAATACTAAACAAGAAATTAATTTCTCAAGGATGTGTAAGAGAATTAAAAACTTTTTAAATGGAGATGGATTTATGTTAATTTCAACATAACATCCATACTAAAAGAACTCTTCCCCCCTCTACTTAGCCAAGTTGTGCCAAGTTGTATTACCACCTTTCTCTGTCAATGGCTCCTAATGAACTACAGTAAGAAATCATTTTAAACCTTATCAATGAATATAAATACAAGGAAGTCATTTAAGAAACAGCCCTGTTCAAAGATGATGTTGGATAGTATGGAGTTACAGGAACCATGAAGAAATTAATATGCTTTGACTAGCATAGACTCTGCTCCATACCACAGCACACTCAGGTTGCTCCACAGACTTCTGAAGCTGAAAAGATATGAGCCTCTCCTTTCTCTTTTTTGGAACAGTACTGCTCCCTGATGTGTGTCAAGGAGACAAAACTGATTCTGTTTTTTACTTTGTTTTTTAACTGCAGAACTGAAGTGAGGTCTGAAAGATAATATGCCATACCTGCTAACATGCAGAGATTCAAAAGAATGCTACTCCCTGAACCATACAATTTTTCTGATTTTCAATTTTTTTCAATACCTAAATACTGTAATTTCTAACAAATACAGTAGAGAAGGAGCCCCAGACTATCTACAGAAAATATGTCTTTTCTAGTTTTCAAAGCAGGCTCAGAACTGTACTTTAAAAGGGTCTTTGAAAATCAATGGACCAGAGGTCAGAAATAGTCCCATGGAAAAATTATAAAAAGCTACCTCCTACTGTTACTGCTTCTTCAGATTCCCCGGCTGGATGAGGTGCAGCTTTGGGCAGGATTGCAAGAGCCAAAAGTGCCCCTTAGTTATCTCCAAGCAACAGCAATAAGGATAAGGGGCTACACAAACAGGTACATTCTTTTGTTCATAGAACTGAGACAAGAGAATGCCAGGAAGAGAAGCAATAAATAGCCAAGCATTAGAATTGGTAGGTGTGCCTAAGCCTCTCCAACCACCACGTGAAAAAAAATTCTGATCTTGAATGCAGTATGCATAAATCCCTAAACTACGGGAATATTTAGAATGTTTAATTCATGTTTCAATTGTTGTCTTCTTAAAATATTGAGCTAAATATTACTGTTGTAGTACAAAGCAAAATTTGTTCAAAGAACTATGGAAGAGATAATTTGAACTCTTTTGTATAAATCCGCAGTTAAACCGTGTAAAAACTAAATTAAGCTCAAAAAAACCTGCGAGTTAAGGTATCGTTGTGTATAACCTACAAGTGTTAATAAACTTATTTTCATACAGTTATGAAGGATGTAAATAGATGTTCAGATTGTTACATGCACTATGAGTGACGACACTTTGGACATACCAGCATAATTTTTAAACCAACTGTCCCAAAAAAGAGGTTTTCTTCAGGATTCTGTATAGCTAGATAAAGCTAACACATTTTCAGATGTGTGGAACACTTGTTTCAGGAATGTTTAAAGTGTTCTAGGGAACATATTTTAAATTACATCCCTCTTCCTAATCTAGCCATGGTGTAAGAAGTATATATCAATGCTGTCATTTGAACATTTACAGATTACTAGCTTTTTTCTTGCAGCAGTTATAACTCAAAATGCAATTATCTTACAAATCCGAAGGGAAGAACCAACTTTATTACTGCTTTAATATCTGAATAAGAGTTTGTATTCGGATAGCTTATTACTAGACAACCCTTATTACTGTAGAAACAAGAAGAATGTAAAGTAGAAAAATACAATAAATTCAATTAGCTGAGACAGCCAGCATAAGGTCTAAATTCATTATTTTTCCACCAAAATTTTTAATATTAAATTGACCCAAGTGTATTAATCAAACCAACGAGGTGTAAAATCAAACCAATGAGGTGTAAAACCTTCTCTTTTACAAAAAAAAAAAAAAAANAAACCTTCTTTTAAAAAAAAAAAAAAAAAAAAAAAAAAAGAAAAAGAAAAAAACAACCAAATAAAACCCCCAGAAACAAAATCAAACAGAAACAAAATCAAACAAAAACCCAAAAACAACCCAATATATTAGACATAAGATAGTTCTAATTTTGTAGGGGGCTTTATTCAGGCAGAAGCATTTTAAGTTATAACACTTGTGGCATACTAGTTGGCACTACTACTAGAAACTACTCAGTGGTATGAAAACTGATTTGCACACATGTCAAAAAAGCTTTAATCCTAGAGAATCCAGCAAAGTTAAAGTACAAGCACTACGTGACCTTCCTGCCAACCATGCCTATGAAATACATTTCCAATTATTTGGTGTGTTTTATTTTAATCTTCCCTCCCACAGAAACTCAGCAGCCCTTTCCCCAAGGAAGGCTCCATAATTGTTGGTTGTGAAGCTTCATTTGGGTGGTTTTCCCATTAACAGGAAAATATAAACCTAATCAAAAGTGCACTTTGAGCTGCCAGCATCCTATAAAATTATTTTAAGAAAATACTAATGGACAAAGTTAAAACATTGACATTTTCAGTTGGCAAAGGGAGGGACAAGACAAATAAAATAGAATTCTGTGAAAAGGAAACAAAAACTCCACACCACTGTGGTAAGACCTGCCCATCTGATTAAATACAATAAAGAAATATTCTTGGTAGAGCTTTAACAACAAGAGCTACTACACTTCCATTAAAGAGACCTAATGATTCCTTACTTCAAAAGTTAACCTGTAACACAAGGAAAAGCTAATCAACCAAGGAAAAATGAAGACATAAATAATTTTAAAGTATACAAACTGTCTGGGGTTTTGCCAATATAAATAATTAATGTTGCCTCCACAGGAGCCTTTCAAGTCAAAACTGGCAAACAGAACTCTTCAGAAAGAAGTAAATTGTATTTTTAAAATGGTAACAGTAAGACACCGAACAATACTGATACAAATATTTCATAGACATTTCTATTAGAGAATTTGTAAATTATATATTCCCATTGTATCAAAATTGTCCTCAGGACATACTAATCTCATCTGTGAAAACTCTTTTTTTAACCATTTGATTCAGAAATGGAAAAAGTAAAGAAAACATGGACTCTGGTGAATTCCTGTTTCTGGGCTGTCATTCATGTCTGGAATTACAGACAGGCAGGTGAGAAGAATAGCTGAGATGAGACCTTATTTCCATTCGGTGGTTTCAATATTCTCTCCCTGTTAATTATAGATTCTGGACAAACAAGCTCAATCCTCCAGCATTTCACAACCCTCTCAGAGGGAGGCCTGCACATCCAGATGTTACACAGCACCTACACACAGTTGGTGTCCAGATGAAATGATGCTAAACATTGACAAGTAACACATGCATGGATGCAGTAACATGAACTAGCAAAATACTAATAACATATTCAAACACTTGATTAAAGTAAATAAGTGCTAGAATATTATATAACTATTCAGAAGTAAGCCCTGCTGCTCTTATAAACTGAAGTTAGAGGTTAGAATGAGTTTGTTTATAAAGAATGTTTGCCTAAAATTAATATCTCTATGAAAAGAACTGAAATACTGTCGAAGTAGGAACAAGTTCAGGGTGAAATCTTGACCTGCCACGTTTTCGTTTACATGAAAACACAGTTAAAAGTTTCGACGTAACTCAGCAGCAGCAGTTCTGAGTACTTTCATGACACAGCAACTCACTGTAAAATTTTCTTTTTATTATGGTGTATTTGTAGCCGAGCCTTGAGCTGAAATTGTGCCAGGTTTGTACTGAACTGTTTCTATTCAACACCTGGGCTTCACAAAAATAACAAAGCTGAACAGTTGGTTTCTTTCAGGCTACTTGCACAAAGTAACATAAGAAGTGGATATGTAATCATCTCCTTCTTCATGACTCCAAGCTTTCAAGTCACACATAAACTTGAATTCTCCTCTTGGATGGCATATCAATTCCATACACACATTACCGTTATTACACAAGGCAGAAAAATTTTACAAAAGTCAGTTACTACCACATAATTGCTGAGAAAGATGTGTAGAAGATATACCTAATAAAACAATCAAAATAAATCTAATACTTCCCTTATTTGGCAGAATGGTAACTTATAAGGTTTGTTATATTTAATAAATGAAAAAATTAAGGAGACTCCTTTAAAGGAGAATATAAAGTAGCATTCTATTTTTAAGTGTTATAATACTTCAAGGATCAATATCTTGCTTTAATTAATACCTTTGTTCACTATTTAAACAAAAGGGTTTTAAAGTTGAGAGGGTCTTTTTAAAGACATGTTTTTAAAATCAAGCTTCAGAACATTTTTACATGCTGGAGTATTCCCACATTCACTTGAAAATAAAACCACGTTTAAGGGGAGATTTTTCTTTGTTGGTAGGTTTTGTTTTTAAATGTGTTTCATACCACAATCATGGGCCATTTCATTGTTTTGTAGCATTTCCAGGGAACATCTAGTTAAGATATAGCACCAAGCTTTGAGTTTTAGGGGCACAAGGTTTACTTCAGTACAGCGTGTTTGGCAGAGAAGTTTGTTTTTCTAAACAGAGATGAGGGTTAAAAGTTTTTGATATTTATTTTTAGTATCACAATGTAATACTAGGCACGTTTGTATTGCAATGCAACAGGAACACACTACAAAGTGACAAAAATTAAAGTCAGGGGGAGCTATATATCTTACTTGTTTAATGAACAGTACCAGCAGCACAGGTTCACCCCCAATTAAATAAAAAAATATTGAAACAAGCTCAGTAAGATGATCTTGCCACTAAAAATACTTCCCAGAAAGTGGGCAGCTGAAGAGAAGTACTAACACAACTCAAAGCTCCTTAGACATCATCTGAATTTCTCTACAGGAACGACTGCCATCCCAGCAGGGGAATATAAACAAAAATTGAGGACACATGCTGAAGAACCAAAGAACTATCAAACTTTAACAACTTTATCAACTATAATCAAGTTGGCAGAGACACAGAAGGGTGTGAAAAAGCAGCCTAGTTTCTGGAAATAAGTATTAGAGCTTTAATTAATATGTCAGTTAGAACCTATAGTATAAAACTGTTCAAAACACAGCCATCATGCAGTTGCTAGCATTTTTTATTAGTTACATTTCTTGACAGTATTAAGTTGTAGTAAACTGACACATTTGTTTTCACTACTTTTACGTACTTTCTTCTACATTGCCAAGTGAAATCTTCACAGCTCTAGCTTCCTTCCTTGAAATCAAAATATCATTAGTAAGAAAATTCTCCTGAAACCATTTTATTTTCCTTTAAAAACTTCAGGGAAATAAATCACACTGTTAGGCTTTCAAAACACATTGATTCCTTCTACAAAAGCACAGATTTGTTTGTTAGAATGTTTTATACCACATGTATCATTTTAAAAGACACTAGAAAATTGCAGACATTGCAGAATAAATTCTTCACTAAATCAGATCAAGACATCTAAACACACTGATCCTTCTTTTGACTTTTATTCTGGCAGACAGCTAGTTTTCCCAGCTCTCCTTTGTTCTTAAAACAGAAGGATTCCAAAGGAATGGAGATGCAATAGAGGTAAGAGCAGCATTTTTTCCCCTTTCCGTTATTCTAAGATTTGGAGAAAAACTTCGCTTTTCATTGATATGAGACCACTCTAAGCAGAACCCTGTCACCTAAGAGTCATTTAAATGCCAGGAAGACACTTGTGGCACAGCAGCAGAGCCAGCAGCAAACACCCTTGGACAGAGATGTCAGTCCAGCATCCTCTGTACTGGTACCTCCCTTCACTCCTGGTTTCAGCACAAACTCTGCAGCACCAAGACCTCAAGTGGAGATGAGTGAGTCGGTCACATTACACACAATGCTTGCTCATCCCTCTAAAAGGCCTGGAAGGTACAACCTCTGAAAACTACACTAATCTAGACACACTGCAAACTGCAAAAAGTTTAACATGTATTAAGATGTAGGACCCATGTTATCATACATTTGGTTTTGGCTACATATTTTAATGTCCAGATGAATCAATAATGCAGGGCTGCCCATGACTGCTTGTGGTAGAATTTTACTGAAGCTGTATCACACAATTAGAAACACCTTTACCTTCAGAGGAAGAAATATCAGAGCCCTCTCTGGCAGCTGTACAACTTTAACATCTTGATTTGTTTCCACAGAAATAGGCTTAACCTGCAGTTCAGAAACAGGTGTGAAGAGAACAGATGGCTGCAAGCCCACTGTTCAGTGAAGTTCTTGCAGTAAAAGTCTTGAAGAGCGAGCAGATATTTTCCTTTCCCGGAGTGGAATACATTTTGATAAATACAACAAGCAGTTTGATTGTTTAAGTGACCTGAGGAGAAGACTAATTTTTAGTTGTGTAGCAGAGATAACTTTGTACTGAAATCAGGTTAGCCAGAACAACAAGAGAGCACCAAAAAAATAGGTAATTTATTTGGACAGGTTTTTTTTATTAAACTGAGTAATTTTAAATTGCTTTTAAGAATACACCTAGCCTGAAGGCTGCAGGGATAAACATTGGTTGAGCTCTCTTCAATATTTTTCTGCATAATATGTTATTTAGCAGGATGGATGTACAATATAGGAACCTCCACTTGTTCTAGTTATACTAGAGTCATCCAGACTCAGACTTTTTCCTATTTTTCTTGAGGAAAACATCCTGCTTTATTACAATTGTTTGCATTATTACCGAGCTATCATAATGTTTATGTGTCTCTAAGCACTGGGGAAAGTAATGGGAAAAACATACAACAAGTTTAGGGTGTAAGTAACAAAGGTCTCTCAGTGCAAGGTTTGGTCTCTTGCTCCCCCTGGAACAAACTTTTCCTTGTGTTGCGAATGTTCTCCCTCCTAACACACACATTGAATTGCCGCATGTGAATGGGAAGTACTGCTTCCTATGTAAATTAAAGAGCCTCCAGACAGCTCCTAACACAAAGCTGCCTCCCATAATCCTCACTGACAATTCCTCTTTGGGAGATCTCAACAAGGTCCAAATCTCTGCCGCAGGAATTCCTGCTTAGGTGGGTCTCCACTGGATGGGTGAAGGTAGATTTTATCCAGAATGAAGTCTGTGAAAAATACTGTTAAGCCCTGGAAGCTGAGGAGCATCACAGAATGAGTAACATGCAGAGATAGAAGTGATTTATTTTATTAAGGGTATTTGCATTTCCTGGCCACTCACAAGGTGTGTAGGAGGCAGATGCCTCAAACACATCAGGATTTCTCAAAGTTACGCATTTGACTCCCAGGATATTCAGTGCCTCCTATAAGATCTGCTGACTCAAACTAAGCAGTTTGCCCCACAGACGAGGACAGCCATCTTGTGCGCAGCAGCGCACACACATTAACCCTCAGCATATTCCTGACTTTTAAACGTAGTAGAAAAAATCCTGCTCTGAAGCAGTTATCTAGAAAAGTTGTAAAACAACTTGTCCATTTTAATTTTATTTTTTTTTAGCTTCCCTCCAAGCACAGAGCCCAACTCAGTTTTCTTCCATCAGTGCAGCCATCACCGTAACTCAGCCTTGGCCCTGACGTGGGGGCAGGCACGACGCAGGGCTTGTGACCATGTCATGTTTACCATGACAGACAGCAGCCTCACCTTCCCTTCCAGCTTCCCCACATGTTATGTTGCTCATAACAAAAATATTTCACTTCTATATTTATCTCCGGCATACTGGGGCCATTACACACACTTCTACCCTTTATATCTGTGTGTCTATACCCTAAAGAAAAAAGTTTGTTTCCCCAAGCAGGTAAGGCCCCCCACCAGCATTACTCCAACTATTTCAGGTACACTGAAACTTGACTAATTCACACTAATTTTAGCACAGATATACAACACTGGCTATGTCACACTATTTCCCTTCTAAGTACATTCCTTTTTCAAATGAAGTGATTACGCCAGCTCCTCTTTGCCAACCAATTTACCCAACATCAACACACGTCATTACAATACTCAGCTTTTTATTTTTTCTTTTAGGGAACTCAAGTATCTACATATTAACAGCTTTACATAAAACAAAACTGATTGGCTTTTGTTATTTGTCTTTTGTGTATCTATGCAAACCACTAGACAAAAAGGGGCCTGGCATTCATGTGACAAATAACAGAAGACTGCAAATACGTTTAATATTCTTTGTAATATAACTCAGTTCCTGTAACATCATTTAGATTGCCCTACGGAGTTTCTGTACTTTGTACTTTGTAACATTTAATATCTCTCCTGTGAAATCTTGAAGAACACCTATTCCATTAAGTCAACCCAACAGAAAGTTATTGACAATGATTTCATGAAGAGCTGTGTCCCAAAGGGCATTGGTAGGTAATTTGCAAATCTAATGCACATCTAGTCAGCAGAGGGTTTTCAATGCTCACTTGCATTCCCACAATGTAGTACAGCGATACAGCCAACCTGAAGTTGAACAAGAGATCTTTGATTATGTTTTTCATCAATACAAAGCACAACAGTTTGCATCAAATTTTAAGAATCAAAATATAACCTTAAAAGAAAAACTACTTACTTTTTTCACATTCTCCACAAGACTTTGGTGAATAGGTTTTTCTTTATTAATAGGTAAAGGGGCAGATTATTTTAACAACAAATTCAAAAACATTAAACAAAGACACATTATTAATTTTAAAAATACAGGATTTTTTTTCTTAAAGCCAATAAGCATATAAAAATTCTGTACTTGGTTTACCTAGGTATCATATGCTGAAGAAAAACTACACCAATTTAAGACACAAGAAGCTGTACCTTAAAGAGGGATTATTACTGTAGTCCAAATGTTTCAAAACTAGTTTCCAGATGTAACTGACTTTTTTTAAACTTAAAGTAGGAGTACAGCTCAAATGAGAAGTCCTGCTAGAAAAGCGTGGGTAGAAGCATCTATAAATACTCAGAATTGTACATGTTAAAAAATATCTACTATGCTCTACAGAAAAGCTTGCATAATTGTTGTGGTTTTGTCATATTATGGAGATTGTATCACTAACTTTCATTTTACAGCTGACATTGACATGAAACTATGAATTAATGACAGAGTTATCAAGGAGCAGGTATGAACATACTGACACCTGCAAACACTGCCTGGCATTTACACAGGACCCAATTATGTTATTTTTAACTAGAGAAGTAACATTTAGATTCTTGTAAAATACGCACCACTGCCCTGCTCCATTTTGTTCTAAAGCCTGCTGAACATACTTCATTTAGCAAGCAATAATGTGTAATTGTGGTATTCTATCAGTAGGGGCTGCCTCTGATTGCATTCACATAGTGCAAACCTACTCGATCAGCACATCAGTGCCGGGGTACCATGAGACATCCCAGTTAAACTCATCCCAGAGAAATACCTGTATCCCAGTAGAGCATCACACCAGCCCCACTCAGCAGCTTCAAGCACCCAAGCTGGCTCAATTGCTCTGGGCAGCACAGCCCTGAAATATGCACATAAACCCAAAGGTCCACCACAGGTCACAGAGTGCTCAGCTCCTTGGCACTGCTGCAACATAAACATTTAAACAATGCAATCCCATGTCAGGCGGAACTTGGTTCAGCATTTCTCACTGCAGCAGTGGTACGACACACCTACACCACTACACTTCACCACTAGAAATATTTCATTGCATTTACTTCACTGCCACTGCAGACTTGCAGAATTAAGAATTTCAAAATTAGAAGTTAATGAAAATATTAGGGGTTTGGCTTACTTGAAAATTCTAGTAGCATTGTAGGCTACTGCATATTAGCACAAATTTAAGGAGATTAGTGACTAGTTTTGATCAAATTTTTCAAGAGTATTTAAATCCTATTTAAGCACATAAATGTGAACGATTTTTAAAATAAACAAGGAATGTCAGCAGCTGCATATCAAGTTTTTTGATAATCCAGACTCTGTACTAAGATACCCAAGTGCAGATTTCTCATCAGTCTACAAAAAAAGAGTCCTTCACGTACAATGGCAGGAGAACAAAGTAAGCAAAAAATGTTTTGTTTCAACCCATTTGGCATAACAGACACACAGGTGAAAGCTTTTTGACATCATTACCACACCATTCCCCATTAGAATGGGTCTATGATAATACCTAAATACTTAAAATCAAAACCTGGTGGTTGTGAAAAACTTGTTTTCTCTAAGTCATTCTACAACTGAAATATTATCACTGGGAAGTTTCCCCAATGACATGCTTACCAATTCCAACACTATTTTCACATAACATGTTGAAGACCCTTCCACAATCATATTCATGTTATTATTTCACAATCATATTCATGTTATTATTTCAGCGTCCTATTACTCAACTTCTCCTCCATCTGTGTTGCCATCACTAAAACACTTTTACTATTTGAAAAAATATTCATCACTCCCCTTGGTTATGCCTTCATGTACCTGCAGTTATCCCCACTCCCCCTGCACAAAGCACAGATAATTAGTTTAATTAATCTTCATGACTGTTTCTAAAATTTAGTAGCTTTTCTTCCTGTTCTCTGAACTACCTTGTAATTGATGTCTGAGAAATCAAACATCTGCTTAGTATGTTGTAAGTACTGTCCTGAATTAAAAACTTTAAAGTATTTCATGTACTATATAGAAAAATATTATTCTGAAATATACGTTACAGGTTATTACCAGGATTTCAATGGACACCCCATTCACACAGGTGAATGAAATGTGCAGGCAAAGAGAATACGCAGTTTGTAAGTAAAAGTAGTTGACAACTAATTTAAGGCTCTTTTTATATTTTTAATACATATATACATACAAGCACATGTTAAGTGCACTGCTGCAAACAAGCTGAAAGAAAGATTCACTATTGAAGAAAGATTTATTTTAATGGAAAAACCTTGAAGAGAATCCTTGGATATTTCAATTAAGTGTCTACATGAAAGGCAGAGAGGAAAGATGGAAGAGGGAACCTGGAAACTAGAATATAGGGAAGATTTTCTAGGATCCATGAGGGTTTTTTTTGGTTGCAGTTTAAGCTATCTTGGGCTGTGGAATGCTCTCTGCCAAGAAAAAACATCCTTAGAGAGAGAAAAGCATACAGAGTGTAAGTGCCATGACAGAAAAAAACCCTTCTGGTATTATCATAAGCCATATTTCTTTAGCTGAAGATGTCAACACACCTTTGTAACACCTCATGATGGATCTAGCCTGCCAGTCTGCTTTCCTACTGCTTTTCTTTTCTTATGGTACCAAGAAAAAAAAAATCAACTGCTTGCTTTTTTAAAAAAGAAAAAAATATATTATACACACCACGGTTCAGGTGTTAAAAACACTGCTCAGCTGCAGCAGAGAAAACAGAATGAAAGAACTGATTCTCCATGCTGCAGTGGTACAGGTAAAGAGTACAGAGGGCCTAAGCAACTGCAACACTTTCAGAATGGTTTAAGTAAAATCTGGATTTTATACTGAGAAACCTTTAGAAGCAAAATACATTTTTCACAGTAGGTAAGAGATTCCAGAAACATAAGTACTACCTTGAGTAATTATTGTTAATTAACTAGCGATGAGACACTATTTCCAAATGTGACATTTAAAGCACATAATGTGATTGTGAATATTCACAAAGATAATTAAGTTCATCTGCTTCAAGTCCTTGATTTCAGCACATCTGAAAACACCTCTTAAACTATCATTAGACCTGTAATCAAGTATTTTGTTGCTCAGGAAAATTGCATACCTTTGCTTACCTGCTAATATTGGGATCTGTGTTCAAATGCAAGTATGTGGCTTTTGATAAGAAACTCTCCTTCAGGCAAACACTGAGAAAAAAAACACTAATTCTGATTATTTTCTCAGAAGGGACCATAAAAAATTATTTCCTCACACCATCAGATGGAAACAAAACCAAAAATTTCTGAGTTTCCCTAACTGAACTCAAGATCACAGGACTGACGTGAGGGATACTTGACAGAAAATATTCATCATCAAGCCAAAGGTACCCCCAGTGCACATACTGAGGATAGTATTCATGTTAGGTTGCATAATTTTTTCCATCTTGTTTATAGCTAGGTCCACTTCTCTACAAAAAGAAAAATACAACCAAATTCAGGGATGAAATACAATGTATAACATAAAAATGTGAAAATCAGAAAATGCATTGACCTGATTCTGTTGGAAAAAGAGTTTTAACCATTACTGTCTTCAGAGGCAGAAGGAGTCTTTGATCATCAACTCTGATCTTTGTCTTGATCAAGACCTTCTTGGAGAAATAAACTCTGAAAATAGGAATAAAATGACCCCAAGAACAGGATGTCAGAAGAGTCATGACTTGGTGTTTTGTCCTTTGTTCTTTCAAGAGTAAAGACAGCTTCTCTCCACTAGAAAAGAGATTAATGAATAATGTGCTCCAAGATGGAGAAGAAACATTTAGATAGCATTCCAAAGTACAAAAGGTTAAGTTTACTCTATTGCTCTCCAATTATTTGACATAGAGGATTTTTAATCAGTCAAAATAACAGTGTGAATAATTATGTACTGTAAGGATGTCCTACTGGTCTGTATCTCTCAGCCCAATTTGAACAGCAGTTATATTCTATATCAGAAAACTCTTTTCTGATCAAACTTTTATCAAGGATTATGTTTGAAGAGAAAAATGAGGCAAAATCTTTCAAAAAAAAGAAAAATTAAATGTTCTTAAGGTGCATAGTGCCAAGAAACTCCTGACCTTGTCAAAAGCCAGTTCCTTCTGCTGCCTGGCTGCATTAAGTGTAGATTTACTGATCTGCTTCAAAGCCCATCACAAGCACTGGCAATGCCAACTGCCAGGAGAACAGAGGGGATGAGACGCTCTGTGCCACAGGTCATTAACCCCAGTCAGCACCCAGCTCGTACCAGCAGCCAGCTGGACTTCACTCCGGAGGTCGTCATCGTCCAGGAAAGTGCTGGTCCATTTCTCAGCAGTAAAAGGAGAACACCTGACCTCAAACACAGCATACAAACCATACAACCAGTTCCAGGTTTGGGAAGAACCTCCTCAAGACATCCACATGTTACCCACCTTCCCCAATATCGGTTTTCTTAAGCTATAAATAGACTCAGAAAACAAGAAGAAAAAAAATGTTCTGCAGTCTCTGGAGATGAAAAACAGTGAGAATTAAGACCATGTTGCTGCACTCCTACTTAAGACATGAGTTCAGATAAAAGTGATCTTCAACCAAACTAATCAATAAAATCATAATTGTAGTTCTCTTCCAAGTGCTCAAAGCATGTTTCAGAGAAAATCAACCTACTCAGGCTTATCCAAAAGAAGAAATACAGGAGAAGAGTAAAACTTACTATAGATCTTCCCTTCCCTTTCCTTATTCCGTGCAAGAACACCAAAAATACTGCTGAAACACTTTCTTACAGTCATTTAGTAGTCACTTTTGGCATGTTTCATGAGAAATTATTCTGTCCCATATAAAGTGGTCAGCAAAATAAAATAGGCTGTGGGAGGTTACACTGCACTAAATACTACTAGACTAACACTACCACCACCAAACATAACAGGTTAGCCCCAAGGCAAGCCAGGTTGCCAAACTGGCATTAATTGAAGGCCAACTGTTATGGTGCACCTCTTCAAAGCTACCGGACATTTTAAATCCCCCAGAGCAGTGCATTACTCCTTTTTATAACAATACAATCAAGGAACAGAAGGAATAAATAAAAAGCAAAACTATGTCATTAGTATTTTCTCCTATTTTATTTGTAAGTATGACAAGATAATGTCTTTAGACATTTTAGAGGAATAAATATGTATGTTTCTGATGCTCATGACTGAATTTGCAGCAAATTAAGAGGACAGAAACATTTGAAAACATGTTTTTCAACTGAATTCATCTGCTCTACAGAGCAAGTATGATGGTATTAGACCATATACACCATAGCTCAACATGTAAATTATTGTATGCTGTTTTTTCAAGCCATTCTAAAATCCAAATTAAGTATCCTCTGAATTATTGCAGAGATTTGTACTAAAGAAGCCTAGAAATTAACACCCTGTGTATTAGGTAGTCCAAAAGAAACATCAGAAATTCTCAGGCAAAATATCAAATGACAGTCTCAAGAACAGTTGAGCAAAGTCAGACCAAACAGCAAGATTCACGCCAACAGAGACTGCATTTGATGTTTTAGTCATCTGTACCAATCAATTTTTTTTAGATAATTCCCACTATTTACAAGAGAGACAGGCTTACCAAATGCTGAGTAACATGGCAAGCTGACAAGGGAAGAAAAGAAAGAAAATAGGAGAAAGGAAAGAGAACCACTATTTTTTACCCTGAAGACAGGCAACCTTTACATTATAAGCAATGCTCACAAAAAAGCAATTTGTAAATAAGTATATATATCCAGTAAAGGACATTTAAAATCATCAGTTATAGAGGACTCTATGCTTCTCAAGAGCAAAGTGTTTCTGCCATGCCATCAATTGTCATCTTTTTAACATAGTGTGTTGTTTATTGCGGAGAAAGACTCTGGGACAACTACGCCTGAAGCTAATCACAAATTTTCCATAAACCATTGACTCTAAGGAATATGCTCATATAGATCACATTCTCAGCCAGTTAAAAGTTATGAGCGTGACTAGGTTTTTCCGTAGCTATAAAATAGCAATTGTACATTCATGCTGGGCACAGAGTGCAAAAGAGTAACTTCCCACACAGACCAAAACAAAGTGAAGAACTCCCATCTAGTTTGCAGTTAACCTTTAAGTGTTTTCTGACTAATCATTGTACTATGGCTAACCCTGTGGATGTTCCTCAAATGGCAAGTTCCTGGAAAACGCAGAAGTGTAAAGAAGTTACAATATACTTATAAATCAGCTAGTGATTCAAGCTATGGTTTGTTCTAAAATATAAAAAATCAGAATTATTTTAGCATAAGACAAAGCTAAGCATAGCAAAGATAATTAAATCCCCACCGCTGCTGTACACTACATATCCACAAAAATTTAATTCAGATAAATTAGCTACTTCACTCACAGCAGTACGCTTATTTGGGATGACATGGTTCAAGCAGAGCAGTTTGACACACATATTCAAGTAATTCAAATAGAAACATACATTTAATGACAGGTAACTATTAAGAATTACTTTTAAACCACTAAGTCTCCTACTGCTGCCCCTATATGGGAGAAGAACATGGCATAAATTTGGCAGCTTCCCATCAACTTCAGAATGCAGTGTAGTGTGTGTAGTAGTGTGTTAAGAACAACATGTGTGCTCACATCACCTAATAGCACAAACCCAGCAGTGGTTACTAGCAGACAGTCCTTGTGCCCAGAAAACACTTCAGCAATCAAGATCGTACGAGCAGGCAAAGGAGAACTTCAAATGTATTGCAACTCTCCAGGAGATAATTAACTAAATTACTATAGCCATTTATTAAATAATCTGGTTTCCCCTTCATCTCTATGAATCATATTCATTAGCATCAATCACTTCCTCAAGTCACAAACATTTATGCTCTATTAAAAGCGGGGATTCCTCCTAAGTGCTAGACACCTCAGTTTCAGACTTGCAGCACTTTGGAGGCAAATTGCCTGAAGTATTCTCAATTCCTACAGGTAAGGAAGGACTGGCTACTTTCACAAGCACATCCCACAGACTTTGAACATCCACTAATGGTGTAAGAAGCACTGCTCTACTCAGAACACAAGTACAGTCTTAGCAACTGCACTCCCAGCTTCTGAAACACTGTGTGTCTACTTGCTGCTGACCTGTGACTTATTTTTGAAAACAAGAGGGAGAAAAACACCACAGACCAACTCCTTTTAGTTGTTTGGGTTTTTCCTTAAGCTTCCATTAAACAACAGCCATCAAAATTCAAACCAAATCTGTTTGTACTGTACCTCAATACGATCATACTTTTTTAATATAAAACCGCCAATCAGCTAAGGCCACTCATGTACTTTACAGCTTTATATCGATATATGTACCTATACAAAATCAGATACCATCAGACACCATCGTCTTCATATAGTCAATAAAACAAAGTACAAACAAAAAGGAGCAATTTACCCTGTCTCATTCTTGCACATTATCCACTGGGAGCACCTGGCACAGCAGGGACAACAGCTATGGACAAATTCTGGTGATCCAACCATCAGAGGAGTGGTGGCTGTTTGTCAGCACAGCAGAGCTGGACACTGCCAACTGTGCACCCACTGACAGCGTATTTGTGCCATGGCAGAGGATAACATGTCACTACAGCAGGTCTAAAAATAATGGTAGGGAGTTGTACTTAGGGACTGTTTTCTATTTGGAAGAAATTATCTAATCCAAATTTACAGGCAAATTCTGTCCATCCCCAATGTTAAGCAGGTGGTTTTCTTATTTTAAGAAGTAGTTTTTGCAGTCTTACTGCCCACCCTGATTTGAAGTAATATCTGAGAAGCAGTACACAGTTAGTGACTTAGAACAGCTATCTGAAAACCTGAGCTTTAATGAATCTTGCCTTTATCAGTCCGCCCGGGCTAGTTACATTTTCTTTACAACTTCATTCTTTCAACTAAAAAATAAATAGTTTATTATTCCCAAGGCTATTGAGAATGTTAATAACGGCAGGGAAAAAAAACTGAAACAAAACACAAAAACTAAGAGAAAAACCCAACAAATCAAAACAAAATATTAAAGATCCTCTTCTCTGGAAAATATAGATGCAATCCTAAACCCACTGACGTCAGTGACATAACCCAGTATTAAACATGAGAACTAGTTATTTAATTATGGAAATAAACTATTAATTATGTCAAGCAGCTACGTGTTTTGCTAGCAATGAGGACATTTTAACTAGCACCATTTCAGTACCAGCAAGCAGAGTAAGACTGAACTACCTAATTAATTTTAATTTCTTCTGCATTGTTACCACAGTGCAAGCTTTAACATGTTTATATGACTATGTCAGCCTTAACCACCTGCACCCCTAACTCCCATCCATTCCATAGAAAACCAGCTGTGTCCCTTCCTTAGCAGATAAAAATACAAAACTCCATGCACTAGTCACAACGTTCAGAATGAGAAAAATTATTTTAAAGAGGAAATTATAATTTGGGAAGAGACAAGGAGGCTAGAGAAAAGGACAGATTCCTAATTCTGACTTCAGGAAGCAAGGTGTTACACAGCTGGCACATGCACAGCACACAAGCACATGCACTGGGCACTATCATGCCCAGTATTCTTAATCCATCAACCAACCAAAACATCTGAGAAAGGCAGAAGTTTTCATAACATTTTCAGGTATGCCCTAGAAGAAAAACAGCAGTTTTACTAAAAAGAATATAAAATAAAGCCTCCACAAGCACAATGAAGGTAAAGATCAACCATAACAATCTAACCAGCCTGTCGGCCAGCATGCGGGAGCTGGAAGACAAACCCAACACATTTCCACACCAGCCACAAAATGCTTTTTTTTGAAGTGAGATGATTACAGCAATGAAACATGATATGTATGATAAAGGACAGTAAGTCATTTGTTCCATAGTAATGAAGCAACTTCTCTGAAGAACAAGGGGCTTTTTAATGTTTCTTTCTCCTATAACTTAAAGAGAATTTATAACTAACAGTTGTCTTTATAGAACTAACATATAGCAAAGGCATCATTAAAGTTCTTTCTACGCAGCTTCATACAAAGATCAAGTGTCAACAATCCTTGGTACATTAACTGGTTCTATGACCTTAAAGATGCAGCTATATAACACATGCTAAAAATAAAATCTGCTTTAAAAAAAGCAAGAACATGAATATACTGAAAAGAATAGAAACTTCAGGAAAACTCTTTCTAGTCCTGCTGCCAGATAAATCCTACACAAGTAATCTCTCTATAGAACCTGAAAAAGTAGAGCAAAATTTCTCAAAAAGTTGTTTCCTTGACAACATTGACAAACCAAGAAGGGTAAGGAATCAAAGTCATAAGATGCCTTGTGGCTTTGCTAGCAGACTTTTTTTTAATATACAGCAGTATGCATGATGCAGCTATAAAGCCAGATTTCTAGAAAAGAAGCAAACTTAGATTGGTGTTATTTATATTTTCAAACAGCAAAAATATTCAGAATTTTTTAACTGTTAAAAAAAAAAATTGAGATACTCCCATAATGTATTACAGTCACTTAAGAACTTAAAACTAATCTAGATCATTTTTTTTCCAAGTACCAAAATCTTGACTTTTTCACCAGCAATCTTACTGACACACCCAGAAGGAGGATAACACCATCAAACACCTCTCCCATCTCAGAGGACATTGTGACATTAGACTGCACAGCAGCTGCCCACACAGATCCTGTGTATAATTGGAGAGCTTAATTTATGACATTACCAGTTAAGCTTCATTAGAGGCGCTGCTCCACTGACATCTCTAGCCCTGAATCTTCTCCCTAGTAAGCTGGCTGTGCTGGGAGGGGCACAAGGTTGCTTTATCCTCTGCTACTTCAGAGACACAGTAAACAACTGGAAGAGTTCCCAGCAGAAAGGAAGTGCAGAGCTCACCCGTTTGGGACAGAAGTGTTGCTAAGAAAAACCTCAGATAAACACTTTAAATTCTTCATACTACTGCTAGTAGTGATACAAGTAACCAAAACTCTTTTTAGGTAACATGAGAGAACAGAATCCTTTCCTCCACATCACTGTTAAGGATATTTAGAAGTCATTCTCCATGCTTTTGGATTTCCACAGAAAAAAGGTTTGTGAAATAATACTGTCACAACAACCATGTTATCCTGTGCATCTCACCTGTGGCCACTTTGCCCCTGTTGATCACTGTCAACCAAATTTCACAGAAGGCCTCAGCATTTTTCCTTCAAGGCTTAATCATGATAAGCAGCTGAGTGAAAGACACTGAAGAAGCTCCAGAGAAAGAAATTGAAGAGGAGCTGTAGTCAGACTCAAAATACAGACAGGCTTCAGTAACTTCCCTGCTCTTCAAAGAACTTCTGTTTTCTAAATTTTTCTTTAAATAATTCCCAATTTATTTGGGGGGGGACAACAGGCATATTAGCTACACTGTGAAACATCCATCCCACTCCTCTCCCCCACAGTCACATCCTCTAACACAGCCATAAAGCAGTCAAAAATGCTTTGCAAGAACACTTGGGTTATCACTCTCGCATTCTTCAAGGAGATCCTAAGTCGGGAGTAATTTCCAAGTGGAAAAAAACTCATGCCATCACAAAGCTAAAAACCTCACCCAGAAGCTGAGGTTCACTGCATTTTTGCCCTCCCCCTTTTTCTTAAATGTCAGTTTTCATTCAAGTGTTAAGATAAATTCTAATCCAAAGCAGCACTGAATTTAGTTCTTGTTAGTGCAGAAGGAAAGAAACAATGGCTTATCAAACCCTACAGAGATGAGGATGGTGCTATTTATACTCAAAGAAACATACTCCTTTGAAAAAATCCTTTGAGGCCTAAGAGTGTGTCAAACACTCAGAGCATAATAAAAACTATACAAGTCATCTCCAGCTGTGGATTCTGAAAAAGTGAACAAAGGCATCACAAGGATTTCTGTTTCCTTGACAACAGCATCACTGGAAACAAGAAAATAATTAAAAAAATATATCTCTCTAACAGCAATCTCTAAATGTTATCGAGGTACTAAAATACCAAATGTGAAACAACTCTTACCTACACAAACCTTTGGGATGAAGAGACCAAAATTCACTACTTTCATGAATTGTTCGTTGCTGACATGTGTCACCAGCTTTTGCAGAACAATTGTGAGAGCTATCTATTACATCCTGACCTGGATTATCATCTACCCATGGCACAGCCGGAAGCTTTCACTGATGGTCAAGTACATTCCTTCCTGCATGATGTCCCTTTTCTTACAAAAATAAGCATTATGGAGGATACTTCTCATTGAAGTGTATGAAATAATTTTGTCAGAAAAAGATCAAGGTATACATAAAAGCTGGTATTACTATGCATGTACCTATCAATAAGTGTACTTCCATCTTAATAATCAGCAAGCTTAAAGTCATTGGAAAAAACAGGCACAGTTCTAAACAGACAAGGGAAGAAGGTCAGAACCTTCATAAAGATAAGTCTGCTTTGGTATTTCAGAACAGCCTGTTTAGTAGCCTCTTCAACAAGAAAACATAGGGTTTTTCCCATATCTAGGTAAGCAGCACACAATATCCAGAATATGAGCATTTCCTTGCCACTTCCAAGATAATGGGGAGAACTTCTTCTTATTTTTAATATACAATATTAAAAATGTATCAACAGAGATCTTCAAAACATTTCAAATACAGAACATATGTATCAAATAGGATGACTTCCCAATTTGTCATCTTATCATCACCTACAGTTAAAGGAATGTTGCCACAATTAGATTTTTAAAATCAATCTATGAGTTGCCCTACTCGAGGTACTAGCAGCATGATAGCTAATTCTGCTTAGTGAACAGTTTGAATCCAGCCTAGCTGTGACAGGGCTACAGCCTTGTGACTGTACAGGAAATGTACAGCTATGCCTGAATGTACAGGAAATATGCTGGCAGCTTAAACTCATTCCTTAGTAAACAGACACACCTGTGACAGAACAAGAAACACTGCCTATTCCGAATGAATTGTGTACAGAACAGCTGAAAACAGAAATATTAGATTTTGTTACTCTGAGGCAGGGTAATGGCCAATATCTAGGAAATTTGTGTTGCCACTATCTGTGCTACACACAGTTTATGGATTGAGGCTATCATCTTCTATCCTTCAGTTCAATGCAACTGGATCAAGAATAACAACATTCCTGGAATACTACTGTGCTGTCTATCTTTCTCCTAATAGACACAAAACCACAAAATAATGAAATACTTTGAAAGTATGATTGAAAATTGTATTTCTTGTAGCATTTGACACTCTCCAGGAACCGAAATCTGTACATTAAATTTAACGAGTATGAGTAACATACCACTCTAAATCTAATGATCAGAAAAGAGTCTCAGAAGACCAGAGAAATATCTGGAAGAAATATCTTAAGGCAGCAAGTTACAAAGATGAACTACTTTGGAGCTCAGAAATCTCAACTTGAAAACAAGCACAGACCAGAAGAGGACTTAAAGGCACCACAAACCTTTGATTTGTTCTTCTTTACACATCTACTTATGGACCCTACTAGAGACTGACCCCTGGGCTAGACAGAGCCCGGGTGTAAACCAGTATAGTTGTTATGTTCTTAATGAGGGGGAGTCAGCAAAGCCCCTGTTCAAGAGGCTGGTATTATTAAACTCATGTTAAAAACTTTTACTTTACTTGTATAGATAGAGCTCTGATTAAAGGACCATTCAACTAGGCCAGTAGGGAACAAAATATGTAAGAAAAACTTCCATCAATGTATTAGAACACAAAGTGCTATTAATATACATTTTGCATACTCAAGAATCACAGCACTTTCTTTCCTTGATCTTGTTCAACAATGGAGAGTGAAAGTGCTGAAAATTAAGAAATCCTCTGCAATAAACATAACACCTGCTGTGATGCTCTAAATAAAATATGAGAAACACAAAATTAATAGCTAACAGATGATTATATGAAGATGTTACCTTGAGTTAATTTTAAGACCAACTAGGAAATACAGAATAAAGGCATAGGATGCTGAAGTTATGAACAATTGTTAAAAAGTTAAGTCCAGCACCAGTAACTAGTGAAAATGTTAACATCTGCGTGGCTCTGTGTAATGACAAGATCTTCCAAATAAAAGACAGACAATCTAAATGCAGCATTGTGGTTTCTGCAATTGATAAATATCTTTCAAGACACAATGTTTTAATGTTCTCTGCTACTAAAGGCAAAAAGCTGTATTCAATGGTAACCTGTGATTCTGGATTCTGTATTTGGGGTTCTAAACCAGAAATACCTAATTTCTGATGTTCAGAAAGCATAGAATATCCACACTACGGGAACCAGGCACTTTTAATAGCAGTGATGAGTCTCAAAATTTATGCAAAAAAAAATTAGATGAGATATTAAAATCATTAACTCTGTCTAAGTAGGAAAACCCAAAAATGGCAGTATATGCTTAAAATTCATTTACAGCAGCTACTCAAACAGAAGGCAGAGAAGTGTTATTCAAAGAAAACAAATTTAATCAGTTCAGACAACAATATTTCACAATCCTTAAAGTACATGCCTAAGCTAAAAAGATTAGCCACTCACAATACAGTCAAAGTGTAACTGTGAAGAGCAGC
Source organism: Struthidea cinerea (assembly GCA_013397865.1). Taxonomy (NCBI): domain Eukaryota; kingdom Metazoa; phylum Chordata; class Aves; order Passeriformes; family Corcoracidae; genus Struthidea; species Struthidea cinerea. The sequence goes on from VZTI01004295.1 coordinate 535,601, forward strand.
CCTGCCACAGTAACCTTTCCCTACCCTGAACAACAGCACCTTTCTCTACCCTGAAACAGGTTTTCTGTTTCCAGCTACCTAGGCTGGAGCTTCCAAAGGAGAAGCTAGAAATTCTGAGAAAACACAGGGTAAAAAATTTGGCAAAGCATAAAAATAGGCACTTTTTTTTTCCTATTCCCTACAAATTTAAAATTTAGCAGTAAGTATTCTTCTATTAATGCTCCAGATTTGAAGAACTGTGGGTAATTTGCAATGCGTATCACTTCCCAAAATGAAGTTCTATCTTACTTTCAGGTCTGTCAGAAAACTCATGGGTTTTCTTATACATTTAGTAACATGTGCATAAACTTGTAACTTTGGTCTTTCAATACGCAACACAGAGGCTAATATTAAAGTCTTTGAAAAGTCTTCAGCAGCAGTTTAGTTCCCATCCCTTTCTAACAGGCTGAGGTGCCCCATCTGCTGGTAGGAGTGTTACTCTAGAGAATTCTGCCCCTGAACTGCTAACTGATATTTTTTCAACTTTACCACCTGATAACTGTTTGAGGTCAACACAGCAATACAAAAAATTCAGATCAAATATTTTTAAAGAAAACTATAAAATGCTCTAACACAATTCATTCATCCCTAACCATGCAAGATATTTTCACAAAATGCTTCTGATGATCTTCTGACTCCAGGCTGTTCTTCAGTCAACAGAAACTGAAAACATCAACTCATTTATTGTCAATACTTTAGCATGACTTACACTGATTAATAAAGATGTTAAAGTGCACTTTTTAACCTGAGAGAACATAAATGGAAGACTGTTCTTTTCTCCTGATCTAAACAGGATAAATACACATACTTAAAAAGTAAAAAAAAAGCATAATCAGTTCCATATACACATTTTACACATATATCTGTGTGATATGAATGATTTAGCCATAGTAATTTAGATGGGAATAAAAAAATTACAATTACTAAGGTAAGTAAACCAAGTGTTTCTTCCTTCTCCATGCCAAGTTTAAAAAAAAAAAGAAAGAAAGAAAATCCATTCCCACAAAGGAAAATTCTTTGCTTGTGATGAAAGAGGAAATTATTAAGCACATAAGAGCAGATAAAATATACAAAACAGGCTAAATACTACACAAATTGAGTACAACTATAGATCTCTGGTTCAAGCACCACTTAAACTGCCACAGTCATCTCAACTTAGAACACTCAGTTCTGAGAAATCCCCGCTAATATTGGACTCTTCAAAAGATAAATGTCTTAATGCATAGGCTGAGTGTAAGGACAGAATCCAAGACATTTACAATTAAAAACATTCACAGTTATTCCTGTGACTAACTGAAAGTACAGAGTTTTGAGGCTCTGGATTGCCTCTTCTCTCTGATCATACAGAGATTTTAGGCTTCTACTGTGCTTTGAGCTTTACCCAAATTAGATGTTGAAAGTAAATCATGCAAACATCCTGAGTGTCTGCATATTCCCTTTAGAGGGAAAGAGGACACACATCCACTGCCTGCATTTAAATAAGCGATTCCAAGCAGGTGTTTTTGGGAGAAAAAAAATAAAAAATAAAAGCTGCATGAAGTTAAAAGGATGAGGAAAAAGAATAACAGACCTGCATTTTTAATCAGTTATTTTATGCTTATACCAGAAAATTGACAACTTCAGGCAACAGCAGACAGCAAAAAAAAAATTCTCAGAAGGTAAAGCAGTGCTGTCACAGTCACCAGGGATTCATGGGCTCGTGATCCCATAAAGAGGGGATTTGGGATCCTAACACCCAGTGACTCCTCGGTGTCACCGCGCCCTCTGCTGCCCAGGACGGCCCGCCTGTAACGGCGCGACAAAGAGCAGGTTCCCTAAGAAACAACAGGAAGCAGCATCCATAGGTTGCTGCCTCTCTACGGGCTGCCTGCCAGAAGATAAAGTGTGGTTTCAGATACTTCCTAACAGTTACGTTATTTCTTTATAAATTTTTTAGACCCGCATGCTCTGAAGTGTTGCCAACATTAATATACTTCATTTATATTGAATTTCCATGGTTTGGGGCACCTAAAGCAGTCATATTTCTTCAAAAACCAGCTTTACTGTTAATGACTGCTTCCGAGCAGGCATGGCAGCACTGATTCAGAAAAACAATTTTTTTTTCTGCTCAGAAGACAAACCAGAAGGCCATTATTTCAACTGTTTAATAATTTTATATTGCAGTAACATCTTAGATTCTTCTACCAATTTCAACACATCCCTAACGTCACTCATCAGTAAAATGAGGCTCTGGAATAATCAACAAATATTAAGCATATGATGTTACAATTTAAGACCAAAGGTCAAATTCAGACATCCTGCAGTCAGTTTCGTACAATCCAAATTTAAATTGCTGCTTAACAGAAATATCCATCAGAACTCTTTGCATATCTTAGCCTTTTCCTTCTAAGTCTGTTCTTCCAGCAACAGCCAAGATATAACAAATATAGTAAAGACCACTTGCAAGGAAAAACAAAGGTACTTTTTTACTCCGTTTAATGTTTAAGAAAAAGAGGTTTAAAAATCCTGGGAAAGAAGATGGAGGAACTATGCTGGTATGCTGGTACAAGGGATGTTCTTCCTGTCTCTATTTAGGAAGATTTACTTAAGTCCCAAATTTTAGAAGCAAAAAAATAATTGTGCTTGCCATGGTAAATACACATTAGATGCAATAAAGCATGTCTTCCACCAGAAAGGACACTTTCTGTGCACTATTATCAAAGCTATGTCCCTGTGCAAGACACTTCAGAACACTATTATTTGAACCCAGAGGCATAATCAGCCCTGTACCTGGGAAAGTGTACACATAAAACACTTTTGTTATCCTTTTGAAAAATAAGAGACTCATTGGACTGACTAAATTACCAAAGAACTGAAGACAAAGTTAGGAGGAAAATTCACTTTGAGTATTGAGCAATTAACCCTTGAAACAAATTAAAGTGGGAAGACTCCTTAGATCATGACAAGACACCTTTCTGGGATACAAGATTTACCATACTAGTTCAGATGGAAAATCTATCTGACCTGACCTACCTCCCCCAGCAGAAGTCACACAGACCTGTCAGAAAGGTAAAGTTCTTCAAAATATTATTCCAGTGCTGGCAGTCAGTTGATTAATGACTCAAGGCAGAATCTGTATGCAGACCACACTGCTCATGGCCATTGTGATAAAACACTGATACAGATCATGGGAAATAACCTGGCAGATATCTAGCTTCTTAAGGTCTAAAACACTGATATGACTAAAATAAAAAAAAAACAAAACCACCAAACTAATGGAACTAACTGTGGGTATAGCAAAGGATTAGGCTGTGAGTTCATAATAATCTTATACTTCAAAGCATCTCCTCAAATTCTGAGTACATTGAACTGTTAAATACACACAAGCAAGGAAATTATTTCCAGAAGAGCATTGTTTAAAACACTATTTTTAGGTCTGATGATTGAGCCACAAAGTATCTTGCTTTACATTACCTTGACTGTTTTGTCCATAGAAGCTGAGAGAAGCGTGTGGCTTTGTTCCCGTACAGGACACCACTGGATTTCCACTGATATGACTAAAATAAAAAAAAAACAAAACCACCAAACTAATGGAACTAACTGTGGGTATAGCAAAGGATTAGGCTGTGAGTTCATAATAATCTTATACTTCAAAGCATCTCCTCAAATTCTGAGTACATTGAACTGTTAAATACACACAAGCAAGGAAATTATTTCCAGAAGAGCATTGTTTAAAACACTATTTTTAGGTCTGATGATTGAGCCACAAAGTATCTTGCTTTACATTACCTTGACTGTTTTGTCCATAGAAGCTGAGAGAAGCGTGTGGCTTTGTTCCCGTACAGGACACCACTGGATTTCATTAACAGGGCCGCTGTGTTTAGACATGCAAAATATTAAGCTTTTGGGAACTTCAGTTACTTTATATTTAGATCCCAAATATGGCTTAATTAATTCAGAGATCTTTCTCAGAGTCTGCTCTCCTGATACACCTAACTTAACATCGCAGTCTGAGCTACCTTTCTGGTCAGGTACTTCTTTTTCAGGCATACGGGAATTTTCTTGACGCAATCGTTTAGGAATATATGGTCTAATTCCTTCGATGGTGGTAGCATTGTCTTTGTGCGTTCTCTTCTGGGAAACGCCATATCCAGAACTTGTTGAAGAGCTTGAAGCCTGTTCATAGTTTTTGTAAGCCACGGATAATGCAGCATGGCCAGAGTACACCCTCCGACAATAAGGAGGTGCCAAGTGAGTGTTGTTATTCTGTGCATAACGCTCAGGGGGATCTTCACAAACTGTGCTCCTGCCAGAACTGCCAGTGCTCCCAGCAGGGTGCATTTCATATGCAGATTTTGTACTACCAGGTGCAAAGTGCTGAACACAACTCACAGAAGAGCTCAGCTGGTCTGTTTGCCTGCCAGAAGCATCGGAGACTTCAGTCTTTTCAGCTTCTGTCTCGGAGTCTGAATCTTCATAAGCAACCAAACTCATTATGGCTAGACACAGCAGACTCCAGAGATCTCAGTGCTGCAATCCTCCAAAATTATGATCTAAAATAAAGAATTTATTATTCAGAGCACAATTAATTACAGAGTCTACAATTTGAGTAATTTAGGGACATTAATATGCCTTTCTTAACAAAAAAGAGGAAAAACTCTTATTTCTGTTTATTAATGGAATTTTTTCCTCTATTATAACACATCTGTACATTCTATTAAACAACACGATTTGCCTCCAAGCCCTTTGCATACATTTTTAATGCATTGCAGAGGTGTATTTGCATGCCACAAAACAATGACAATGAGGATGAAAAGGAACACAACCTTGCAATATAAACACAGCAAATTACTTTGCCTTACTTCTAGCATTATTTCTCCACACACATACACACACACACACAGAAGAAATTAATTATGTAGAGGTTTTGTATGTACATTTAAAAGAATCCAAGTACTACAACTCTTTTGGAGTCAGTTTAACAATGTCTATTTCTTAACAGTACAGATGACTTGAAAGAAGTGTGTAGGGGTTCAGCTGGCAGCTAAACATGTAAACACATTTTTGACCTCTTGAGCAGCCTTGCAAAAATTTTGTATGAGGAAATTTTCCAACTATATCCACAGAGCAAGTTCCACATAGCCTTTAGTTTTACAGATCAGATATGTCAGAAGCTGCACAGAATTCACTATTTGCATTTACTTACAGAAAAATACAAGCATAGATGCCTCAACTGTAGAATAAAATTTTTAATGTGTCTCTGAGAAAGAAATCTCATGTCAAGACTGCATATGTAACATGCAGAATAATTCACCCTCATAATAATCCCACCAAGATTTTTCTAACAATTTGTATGGAGTATGTGGAGTATAGAGTTAACTACATTCAAACAATTGATGTGTCTGCAAAGCAATATTTCAACCTCTGCTCTTTATAGGCAAGAAGTATTGGTAAGATTGATTAAATGTGACATTTTATTACTGCTTTGTTTCCTTGCCAGGCTGTTAGCACTCATTATGCTGAAGAGATTTAACCCACAACACTTTCAGACAGGCTGCTGAAATTCTTGGTTCAGGTCAGCAAAGAAACTGCCCTCAAAAGCATCTTGATGAAAACAGAGAATGCAGCATGAAAGTCAGTATCTTCATAACCATTTGCAGAAGTGACACCACAAATGTAGGGACAACACAAATGTAGGTCCTACAAATACTCCTACAGGAGTAGGAGTCTGGAACTTGTAAAGATTATTCATTTAACTTCAGAATTGGATCTATCTGAATTAAAACAACCATGTTTCCCTTAACCCACAGAAGTGTTACATGACTCTATATTCTGTTATCAAATTTCCAAGCACAGATCCAGAAGACAAGTACTTATTAAGATACACACATTCATCATCACAGATCCTTTCCAAGGTAAGTGATCAAGACATTTAACTGGAACAAGGTGACCAACATTTTAGCACATAAAAGTAACAAGATCTCCCTCTAGAGGACATTTTGTCATTATCTGAAGTTTAAGATAGCTATAAGTGACAGCAAAGAAGAGCAAGGAAAAAGTCTTTTTTTAATAACACAGCTTCATTTATTACAAAAATATTTCATTTCAACAGCATCAAGAAAAAAAAAAAGGTAGTGTTTCAGGAAAGCTTAACTAACAAATCAATTCAAAAACAGTAAACTGAACTTCCTAGCAGTAAATTGAAACATCAATTAAATAGGCACTTTGAAGGGCTTCACTTCAGTAATTTATCAAGTGGATGCGGCTTGTATTGCAGTACTAAACACACTTCCCAGCCAAATGCATCATGTCCAAAGAACAAATACAAGTAAGAAGCTGACCTCTGGCTAAAAGCTAGAAACTAGGATACACAAGTGGATTGGGTTAGACTTACAAAGTTACTTTAGTTTGTTTTAACACAAAAAAAAAACCCCAAGCTGAGATTCAGAAGTGCAAGATAGTGCCTTGCAAATACCACGTTAAAAACATTTCCCATGAGATACTGGAAAGAAACCGTCCCATTACATTTGGTCAGCATAAATCCATCCCACCACACACATCGCCCACAAACGTCAGTATTTTTGTAAAAACAAACCATCTCTCTCATCTAAAGACTTCCCATCAACTTTTGTTTTAAAGAAACACCACTCAGAGACACTGCCCTAACTAAAGAAAAGTGGGGAGTCGAGGGGGACCCACAATGTATTTGATTGGAAACACCCTGTAACCAGACTGTGAGTTTATTAACGATGTGATGTGTAATGTATTGAACATAAGAAGTTTATAGAATTTTGGGTTTCCTCAGCTTCCACAAGACGAATTTATCTGAACGCCTCGAAGAGCGTTCAGCTTGACGCGCGCAGTGCCCCTGGATGCCAGCAGAGGTGTGATAACGAAGCAGGGCACCGCAGGTCGCTCTCGGCGGGGCCCCGCGCCACCGTCCCGCCGGCCCCGGTGCGGTCAGACGCGGGGCACAGCCGCCTCCCCGGGGCGCTTCCTCGCTCCTAATGCCCCACAGCCCCGAGGGGGAAAGAACGAGATACTGGAGAGGGTCCACTGGAGACCACAAAGATGATGAGGGGTCTGGAGCATCTCTCTTATGAGAGACTGTGAGAGACGTCTGTAGTCTGGAGAAGACTGAGAGGATCTCGTCTCGCTTCATACAAATATCTCAAAGGTGGGTGCCAAGAGGTTGGTGTCACGTTCTTTTCAGTAGTGCCCAGCGGCAGGACGAGGAGCAATGGCCATAAACTAAAACACAAGTCCCACCTCAACGCGAGGAAGCACTTCTTTCCATGGAGGGTGGCAGAGCACTGGAAGAAGGCTGCTCAGAGAGGTGGTGGAGTCTCCCTCTCTGGAGACATTCAGAGCCCACCCTGATGCGTTACCGGGTAACCTGCTCTAGGTGACCCTGTAGGTGACCCTGCCTTGGCAGAAGGTTGGAGTGGATAATCTCTAGAGGCCCCTTGCAGCCCTAACAATTCTGCGAACACCCGGCCCTCTCCAGTCCCTCCGGAGTAGCCCCACCCGAGGAAGCGGATCCCAGGAGGGCGCCGGCAACTGCAGCCGGCTCCTTCCCCTCTCCCACAGAGCCGTTGCCTCCCCCCACAGCCCCGGGCGCCGAGACCACCCGTGGTGCCGGGACAGCCGCTCCCGCTCCCGCTCCCGCTGCCGCTCCCGCTCCCCCCGCGGTACCTGCGCTCCTTGCAGCGCGCCCGGAAATCACCTGCCGGCCGCCGCCGCGCCGCTTCTAAAAACGCGCCGGGTGAAAACAAGGCACCCAGTCAAGCAGTTCCACATGTCGTAGCTCGCGCGCTGGCATCGGGTCTTGGGAAGGGCAGAGGTCAGGCCGAGGGTCCCTTAGCGCGCAGAAGCTCCTCTTCCGCCCCTGCGAGCGGTTTGGAGAGGGCTTTCTTGGGCTGGTGACTGGAGTAGGAGGGAGGACTGTGTGAGGCAATGGTTCCGGGGGGTTATGTTTCCCAGCCGGGAGCCGCGCCGGCTGTGCCGGCTGGGGGTGATGCAATGGTGGTGACAGAGGTGCGGTGGGTGAGGAGCGGCGAGATGGGCCGGGACGGGCACGGGGCGGGGAAGACCCTCGGAGAGAGACCCCGGCGGGCGGGAGAGGGGCTGGTTGGGCGGTCACTGCCGCCCCTGTGACCGGTGCGAGGCGCCGGGTGCGGGGGTCTCTGCTGGGCACGTTTTCTCCCTCCCTTTGAGATGCGTCGATGCACTTGAGGGCTTTTCCTCCATTCCCTGAGGGGGCACCTCGCCAAAGAGTCAGGTGAAAATGCTCTTTTACCTGGAAGGGCAGGGCGGGGTGTCCAGGTCACTGGAAAATGCATCCCACCGCAGAAAGGGCAGAGCTGGCGAGTGGCTTTGCTCTGCCCGGGCAGGGTGTGGCAGGGAATGCTGCAGGACGCCAGGGTTCGGGAACATTGGCGTGTTGAGTAATTTTGTGCACAACCGTTCTTGCACAGGAGCTTTGCACTTATACAGCTGCAGTGTAGTAAAGATTTATATCCATCTTTCTTCTGGCGACTCCTCAGTCTTTGACTAGTCGTGTTATCTGTCATCTTGGGGAATCGTCTTGCACTCTTTCTTTGTAATTTCGTGAATAAATTGATGTTTGCCATGACTGGGAAGGTGCGTCTACTATAAAGTGCAGCCTATGCTGGAGTGCCTCTCGAGGCCTGTTTCACATGACGTGTCAGGATGCTACCTACTTTAATTTTACTTTTCTTTTTTGTTTTGTTGTTTTGGTTTTTTTTTACAGGAGGAAAAACAGGTTTCAGGAATGTAAGTGCTTTTAGACTTAGTCTTACATTCTTTCATTTGCTCATGAAAGCTTTTTCTGGACTGTTGTATTACTGTTGTCTCTGGAAGTCATAATGTAGTTTCGTGCAATGTTTGTCTTCTGAACTTAATGTGCAACTCCGTTGTTTGATTCTCAGGTCTCTAACTTATGAAGTCAGACTGCAGACAGTGAAAGTGATTGTAAATCTGTGATGGTCAGCCAGTTGGAAAGGGAGGAAGATGCTGTAGTTTTCTGATACCTTTGCCAAGGATTATTTTTGAGCTTTGTCTCGTAGCAATTCAATGTTTTGAAATGAACACAGGAGCAGTACCCATTATAAGTTACCTGCATTTCATAGGTAGAAAAAGCACACACGTCTTGGCTTTCAAGTTCACACTGCATCATTTTAGACTCTGGTCTTAAATGTCCCAATAGTTCATTCTCCAATTCCCATGCATCATTTTTTTTCCTTGAGATCTGTTTGTGTGTGGTGTATGTAATCTGTCTGAGACTGTTAGTTTTTATAATAATAAGAAAGCAAGAAAAAAAATCCTGATAAATAGCAGAATATCCAGACATTTCTTTTAAATGGTTCACCATTGCATTAATGAATTTCAAAAGGTCAAAACCTGTGTTCCACATTACTGAATTCCTGACTTGAATTCCTCTAGCAAATAGAGGCAGTACTGAGGCAAATAGAGAGAACCTTTAGGTAGCAGTCCATATGTTTTGCATTTTATAGTCGTAATATCCTCATGTCTTGTTGCACCACCTAGATTACTTTTGCTACTTCTTAATGAAAATGCGCCTTCATCAGCTTAAATCCGTAATATTCCAAACATTTCAAAGAGTCTGTCTGGTTTGCTGCTTTCGAGTATATGTGCCCAGTGTCAGCTGTCATTTCAGCCTTTCTGAACGGAGGCAATCCATCAGTAAGAATGCACTGTCAGGAGTTAAGTTAAAATACCAAGTCACAATTTGTTCTACACCACAGAAAATTCTTGTATGTATCTTTATTATTTTGTAAAATTTGAAGATAGTAAATATAAATGGCATGTTCCTACAGAAAGGAATGCATATTGGAAACATTTTTTAATATGCATTTATTCTATACTTTCTTTAACACTTAAAATAGTCTGTACCCATGAAAAACGAAGAAGACGGTAATATCAAGGTAATTAAATTCTAGGAATGCATCAAAAATTGTGAGATCTGCTTCAAATTACTTTTTTTTAGTCACACTGTCAAACTGCAAAAAGTCAAATTTTAAGGGATCAAAATTAGATTAAAAACTTAAGTATTATTATGTAATCTAAGTATGGTAGCAGAGTTAATAGGGTGAACAAATTACATTAGCAAGTGGATGTATGCACGTCTCAGTTTTCTCAGGGTATTCAACTGAAGCTGAAATACGGGAATGTTGCAGCTGACTGACAAACAAAGCCTTAGTGATAAGTATGTTTTGGTAACCACCAAGTTACCAAATGGACCTTTAAAGTTTGCTAGACAGGTGAAGGCTTTTTACAGTGGCAGTTTAAATAAACACTGTGTACATATAACCAAGGTCATGATTAGACTGATTATTTTGTAGAAGGAAGGCTTTGAAATACTGCTGAACAGCTAATGCAACTATTACATGCTTCTGGAAGTTTTGTTATGTTTGGGTTTTTTGTTTGTTTTAATTCTGGGAAAAGGGAGCCAAATGAATGTGTATTTTTACTAACACTCAGTCAATTTGTGCTCCATGCACAGCAGTGGATCAGTAATTTGCTAGGGGGTCTCTCCAGAGACATACAGGCCTTTGCAAGTCAGTATCTCTTTACATAGGCACAGAGCTTCCCACTTGGTGGACGTGGGCATGGCATGACAGAGCGTGCTTAGGAGACTGCTGTGTTCTTAGTCTCAGCCATCTCCATCTTAAGACATCTCCTATTATTTTTCCTGCATAATTCTGAGAAACACAGGTAAATTTACAGCCCATTGGTGACCCAAGGATTCTTTGGAAAGCAGCATTTCTCACCAGTCGTCAGTGTGTTTTGTAACCTCTGGAGGAAAGCCATAAAGAAGATGACTAAGCTTTCCTCCTGTGTATCTTTCTTTGGGCTGAAGTACTCTATTACATATACTAAGACAAAATTCCATGTCGTAGTTATAAAAGTCTCATCATCCAGAATTTGACGGGATATCAGTGCAGGAACATTAACTAATCAGGAATCAGATAGCCTCTACCAGTTGTTCTGAGATACTCTGAATCATACATGTATTTAATTATTTTTCTTTTGCCAGGAGTTTGACTTTGAAAAGGTGTTCTAATGTTAAATACATAAACAACATGAACAGTGACCTCTAAATCTACTTGGTACTCCTGTCAGTCTCTGTCTACTTCTGTGTGAGACTGAAGCTCACTGTCTAATGTCTCCACATTTATCAATTTGATATGAATAGAATGTGGTAGGGGTCAGTATAGTTTTTATTTTCTTATTCTGTTCACCTAATGTTGAAGACTTACACAAAAGAGTAAATCATACTACTTTTTGCCCTGCAGTTCTCTTTGTTGCTGCTGTTTTGAACCTCCAAGCCAAAGAGTTGGAAGAGGATAAATTCAGTTGAGTTGTACCTAAACACATCTTTGTGCAGTCTGGCAAAATGGCTGACAGCCCAAACTGTGATTTGAAGTCTCTGAGTCCACTTCAGCTGTTTGAAAGAGTGACTGAGCAAGGAGAGAAAGTCAGAGCACTGAAAGCAGGAAAAGCACCAAAGGTATTTGCATGTCATGTTTTGAACCCATTCTTTTTCAGTTTAGGTATGTCTTTGGGCACTGAAAAATTTTATTGTTCTAAGATCTATTTTGCGTTGTGATGAGAAAAACTCATGTTAAAAACTATGTCCATTTTGTGAGCTGTAGCATACACCTGGAACAAGGTAGTCACTAGCAAGACCAAAGATTTTACTCGTGAAGTAAGAATAGAGTCATAGGCTTAGAAGTCTGCTTCACCCAGTTGCCATGCCATGTGACAGGATCCAAGGCATTTATTTCTCAAGTAAATTTATGCCACTTGCGTTCTTCCCTGGTTTTAGATGCTTCATAAAAATCTTTTTCTCCAGGCGTTATTGTAGACATTAGCAAATATGTCTTCCTGTAACTGTACTGACAGTCCCTGCTTAATCTCCCTTAAATAATTCAGTAATTTGCCATTTCCTGCAGGTTCCCTATTGTTATCACTATGTTGGCACGGAGAGCTCAGTTTTAATATGGGCTCTCTTAATGTATTGCCTGTGGGAGTAAGCCTTGAAAACTGGGAGTCAAATAAAGTGTTGTTCTATTTATTGCTTGCATGAGATTTTACAATAACTTTATGTTAGAGAGGGCATAACCATAACTTTTTGTTCTAGCTTGTCTTCAAGTCTGTCAATGAATTGTAATGAATAAATTATTTTAAGGTGAGCCACTAAAAGCATTGTAAAGTAAATTAGATAACAATTTATATTTTATTTATATACCTTAGAAATTTATGGTAAAAGTGCTGAGCTTGTTATACTTCTGAAAAGCAAGCAAGCATTTTTTTCCTAGGCAGAAATTGAAAAGCAAGACAGAAGTGCTTTAAATGTCTTGGCAATGGTGATGATTTATATTCTAATGATTAAGTATTTGCTTTTCTTCTACATTTGACATTGATGCTGAAAACATTTAAATAAAACAGAGTTTAGAGTTTATGAAAGATGCAATTCAGGTCAAAGCATGGATGTGGGATTTTGAAAGGTTGGGACATTAATGTAATTGTCTATTTTAAGTATGTTGAGTCAAACAGTTGTTTGGGTTTTTTCCTTTATTCAGGATGAAATTGATGCAGCAGTGAGGATGCTCTTATCATTAAAACTGTCATATAAAACAACAACAGGACAAGATTATCAGGCAGGCTTGCCTCCAAAAGATCTTGTATTAATAAACAATGGTACAACTAAAGAAGAGGATGAGGATTTGGTGGACCCCTGGAATGTGCAGACGTCAAATGCTAAAGGCGTGGATTATGACAAGCTCATAGGTATAACTCTTCCTTCACTGCTACTAAGGAATTTATGTAAAGTGATCCTAATGACCACAGAAACAGCAAGGCATCATAACAAATCCAGATCAAAACATCATAGGTAACATTTAATTTATGTCTAATCTTAGCATTTCTGTGTCTAAAGAATTTACTGTAAGAGATGAAAATGTCCCTGGAGGAGTTTTCCTGTGAAAGACTTAAATACTTTGCAAAGAACTTTGAAGTTCAAAATCCAAGTTTTACTTGCAGTTTGTTTTTTGGTGTGAGAACTGTTATTAGAAGTTATGCTGACGAAGACACGGAGTATCTGCATCTTCAGTGGCTGGGATGCAGAAGAGCATTTTGGCCAGGCTGAAGGATTCTTCCTACCCTCCCCTCACATCACTTATAAATTAGAGAGGGCAGGAGTGATCCAAAACTAATGCAGAAATCTATTAAGCCTAATGATTTCTTCAGAAGACACACAGGCAGCCAAGTGCTAGCTAGAATGAAGGAGTTGCAGCTCATTCAAAAACATGCAGTGTAATGGAGAATGTTTTAGACAGGGTTGTTACAAAACTTGGAAAGTTTTGTAATTTAGGAAACAGAGGTCTAGGTAATTTCCCTATTGGTTTTACAGTTTGCTATTTTAATAACTCATTTGAGTCTAGCATGGAAACAAGTGAGAGAACTATTCATTAATTTGTCTATTTCTCCTTTTTTTTCATTATTGTCAATCTTCAATTCATGTTTAACACCTCAGTTGTACATTGCTGAGGTCTGCTTAGTAGTTTTTTTCTCACAATAGAGCATACATCCTTATGTGGCAGTAATCATTTATTTGCTTTTGGGACAGTTGCTTGTGTCAGCATTATCTTAACTCTTTGTAATATTATTGTGAAATTGTGTCCAAGGTATGCACACATTGGCTTAGTTTGCAGGAAGTGACAGAAGAAAGAAAAGGTTGGAAAGGCAGAAGTGTGCAAAGAAAAATATAGGTCAGTGTGAGAGAAGGAAAAGATACCTTTATTAGAATCTGGAATTGGATGAGATCTCTCATAATCTTGTTGCTTGCATAAGAGTTACAGAGAAGTGGTTTGGGTTTTTTTTCTTGGGAAGAGGGGTTCTGAGCATTTTAGAAAAGGAAGAATTGCACAATTGTGTTGGCACATTCAAAGGATCTTCCTAAAAATGACTTCCTATAAATCAGTTCATGCCCTTTTTTCCAGTAACTGTATATGTAAGACCTTTGATCTTCCTTAGAGCGGTGGGTTAGCCTAAATGCTTTTTTCTTCTTTACACTACTCTCAGATGGGTAAATTTGATAAATGAGTCATTTTGCTTGTTCTAAGTGCTGTGTTTGAAATTTTTCAGAAAAGAATGCTAACCTAGCCACTTCAGGATGTGAAGCAGTTGCTGGTTGTTATTGATAAGCTTCCTTCTTTTCATCTCCTTTTTAAAAATAACATAAAAGGTATTGTCCATGAACTTGTTACATTTGACAGCTCCTGCCTTAAGGGAAATTTTTGTGCCACCTATAATCTGTTTATTTACTAGTGGTACCTGAGAACGTTTCCACTGTGCTTGTGTTTAATCAAACACAGAAGAAATGAAATCACTGTTTTAATTGAAAGAGATCTTCTTCTCAAATGGTTGTCCTAGATGTGCACTTAAGTGTATAATAGCACAACAAAACAGCCTGAAGATAATCTGGGAAGAAGGGTTCTGTTAGTTAAGTACTAGAATGAACATTCCTAGAAATGTGTTTGTTTGAGCATGAGCAAAGACCAGAGGAATGAGTGAGAAAGAGCTTTGTATGCTAACCATGCTCATAATTCAGTAATCTGAATATTGCAAGTGATACCAAATGGTTGAAGTTGGTGGGCAGTTTTGCAGATCATCTAGTCAGCCACTCTCCCCTAAGCAGAGTCATCTAGAGCAGGTTGCTCAGGACCTTGTCCAGTAGGATTTTTTGATCTCCAAGGATGGAGATCCCATGACCTCTCTGGGCAACACGTTCCAGTATTTGACCATGTGCACAGTATGAAGGAGTTTTGCGTATTTAAATGGAATTTCTTCTTTCTTCTAAGTCATACCTTTTGCCTCTTGTCCTTTCATTGGACATCACTGAGAAAAGTCTGGTGCTGTCTTTTTTATTTCCTCTCCAGTTCCCCTAATCACATATGTATACACATTGATAAGATCCTTCCTAAACCTTCTCTTCCCCAAGCTCAGCAATCCCGCCTCTCTCAGACTCTCCTTGTATGACAGGTGCTCTGAGTCCTTCATCTTTGTGGCCCTTTGCTGGATTCACATTATTATATCCATCTCCTTCTTACGCCGGAGCCCAGAACCAGTGCTCCAGAAGTGTCTCCTCAGTGCTTAATGCAGGGAAAGCATCACCTACCTTGACATTCTGGCAGCAGTGTTCTTGATGCAGCCCATAAGGCCTTTGGCCATCCAACCCACAAAAATGCATTACAGGCTATATTCAATTCCTTGTCTGTCAGGACCTTGGGACCGCAGGGTCCTTCTGCTTTCCAGCCAGTTGGCCCCCTGCTGTACCACTGTACAGAGTTATTCCTCCCCAAATTCAGGACTTTGCATTCCCTTTTGTTGAACTTCATGAGATTCTTGCAGCCCATTTCTCCAGCCTGCTGAGGTCCCTCTCGACAGCCATCTGTTGTATCAGCCACCTCCCCCAGGATTATTTCACCTTCACCTGCACACTTGCTGAGACTGGGCTCTGGGCTCCAGCTGGACTTTGTGCTGCTGCTCACAACCTTTTTTGGCAGTTCAGCCAGTTTTCAGTTCACCTTGCTGTCCACTTACATAGTCCAGACTTCATCAATTATCTATGAGAATGAGATGGAAGGCAGTGTCAAAAGCCTTACTAAAGCTGAGGTAAACAACATTCACTGTTCTCACCTCAGCTATAGTCATAGCATCATAGAAGGACTATTAAATTGGTCTGACATGATTTTCCATTCATAAATCCTTGCTGACTACTACCAGTGACCTTCATGTCTTTAATGTTTGGGGATGATTTCCGGGATTATTTGCTTCAGCACATGCCCACAGATTGAGGTGAGGCTGACTGGCCTGTTCCACAATTCCTTCTTCTAGCCCTTCTTTAAGGTAGGGTTGGCATTTGCTTTCTTCCAGCCTCCAGGAGCCTCTCCCAGTTGTCGTGACTGTTCAGGGATCATCAAGACTGGCCTGGTCACCAAAGTTGCTGATAACAAATATTAGGGTATACATTTCTCCACGTCTATATAACAGGGCAATGGCAATGAGGAAAAGTATACAGTGAATTTTCAGCAAATGCAAATATGCTTTTGAAAATGGCAGTTCTCAAGACTTCTTATGCACAGTGAGTTGAAAGCTGTCTTTTGGTAAAAGCTAGAACACCAGAGATAAAAAGCACACTAGGAATTTTTTTTTAAAGCTTGTTTAGGAGTGTGTCTTTGTCAGAAGCTGTTTAGAAAGGCAGATTCTTTGTGAGCAGAGAGCCTAAGAAGTTCTGAACATTCAAATAGAAGGAAATAGGTAGGGAAAATTATCCATTTTTTTAACAGAAAAGGTGAAGATGGGCAAAGAAAAGGGAGTTGTGCAGTCTGTGAATGTTTAATAAAGATACTTAGGCATTTCTAGTGTAGTGTTCTATACACCAGAGAGCTTTTCTAATCACTATGACAGTACATGAATATTTCTAGGGTAGCTAGTCCCAGTTAATCAGGGCATTTTCATGTTTTCTGTTTCTGTCACCTTAGCCTCTTACCAGTTGCTGTTGATGTGCTGAATCATTTTCATGCTCATTTGGTCTCCTTTTAGCATTCATCGAGATTATAATTTGCCATTTTGTGATGCATTTTGCATTTTATTAGTGCAATGTTGAATAGTTCTAATGTTGAATAGAGCAGAATAGTAGCAAACTCTTGTATAGATTTTTTTGAACGAATCCAAATCACAGAGCATTGACCTGATTATTAGGATCCAATAATTATTGGGAGTAGGAAAAATACTGCTATTTTACTCTATCACAACCTTTCCTAAACCACCGAGTTGTAAACCTTACTGATTGCCATGAAGAGCATTATGCATTTCCTTTTCAAGCCTCTTGAGGGGAGCAGTGTCTGTAGTCGTATACATATTAAAGAAGAATTAAGTTTGCAGAAGAGTAATTGGGGTTGGTGATGTTGTCTGAAGTGTTGTCTGACAGCAGAAAATACAGACATCAAGAGAGAAACATTCAGAGCCTCATAGGCATTTTTGTCTTATGGTTTAGAGAGGCCAAGTTGTTGATCTGAATGTGTTACTTTAGCATGGTTTTTTGCTTGGAATTTCAATGCTTCTGCTGTAAGGGGACTGCAATTATAGTAATTCATGGATGGAGAAATATTGCATGTTGTGAATGAGCTGAGCCTCCTAGCATAGACTTAATATTGGAGGTGACTGCTGGGACTTCGGACAAGAATCAGGAGAATCTAGCCATTTTGACTTGAAGATGTCTTTCTTAATTTAGCCTGCATTGTTATGTTCTTGGTATTCCAAGATCTGGTTTTACCTATTCCGTACTTATTTTAACCTTTTTTCTTTAACATTTTATGATTGTAGTTCGATTTGGCAGCAGTAAAATCGACACAGATCTGATTAATCGAATAGAAAGAGCTACTGGGCAAAAACCTCACCACTTTCTACGTAGAGGAATCTTTTTTTCCCACAGGTGAGTTTTTCTTTTATTAAAATTCAAAAGGCCCTGTTGGGCAGACTTCCTGTGAGAATTATTGCGAGAAGCCTGTAACTAGAAAAAACCATGTGCTTTTATACCAAGGCAAACCAACTGTGCCATTTGAAATTAGCAACTACTGCAGATGTCCCCTGGCAACACTTGAAACTCTTGATTGCGTGGGTTTCTGATATGTCCTCAGTAATCCCAAACTGAAGAAATGTGCACAGAGTGCGGTTCCTTTTTGACTCTGCATCAGCAGCCAGAGGCAGTGACCTATCAGAGAACTCCAGGTGCCACTGGTGATTTCAGCAGGGCTCCTGTGGCCTGTGCATCTGTTTGTGGTATAGAAAAGGCTCAGGGAATAATCTGAATCATGAGCCTGCTGGTGACCTTCACTGTTAATTGTTAGCACACAGGGGTTTTGGGGCTGTGGCACCAGCAGGTTTCACAGAAGGACCTGAGCATGACTGAGGGCATAACCTTCACCAGAGGTCAGCTAAGCTGGCTGGTTGAACCTATTTGAGAAATGATCCCTGGCTGTTTTACTAGGCCCTAGAGATTATTATCCAATGAAGTAATTTTAAAAGTTGCACAATTTCAACATTAAATTTTCATTCTTGGTTTCATTTTTCTTTGAGTTTTTTTTTCCCCATGGAGACTGAAGGAGGCAATGCTTTATTTAAATTTAAAAATGAGTAAACAAGGACTTTTTTATTTCTAGGACATTTAACATACTATAATTTATTTATAAATACTTTTGGCTTTAAAAGCACTCAGATTTTGAATATAAGCTTTTTGCTGTGGATATTTCTCACTAAAGAGTTGTATCACGTTTTCTCTGTTTTTTCTCTAGAGATATGGACCAAGTACTTGATGCTTATGAAAATAAGAAGCCCTTTTACCTTTATACAGGCAGAGGGCCATCCTCTCAGGCAATGCATGTTGGTCATCTTATCCCATTTATGTTCACAAAGTAAGCTATTTCTACCATTTGTGTTAATCAAAGCATTTTTTTCAAAGGAAATATTGAACATGGCTTGTGAAACTGCCAAAATGATACATTGCAAGGAGTTCTGATTATGTGAAGTGAATATTAACGAACTTAATTCAGTCTTAACGCTTCATTCAGATGATCACAATCCCTGCATCACCATAAAGCCCTCTTCCTTACTCCCTTAGCCATGTGGCACTCCTTAGAATTTCTGTTGTTCCTGAAAACCAGTTTGTTACAAGACTCAGTAACGTTACTCTGTGAGGTGGTGCCTGCAGCAGCAGGACACAGAGACATTGGGCTCAGAAAGCTAAAACGTCTTTGGATTCTGGTTCCTCTGCAACTGGTGACCACTGTCATGTGTACAGGAAACAGTAATGTGAGTCTTTTTTCCAGGTAAATTGTCATTATAATCTGTATAAAACATTTTATCTGTTCACATAAATATAACTGCATATGCATACAAAGAAAAGAGCAGACCTCTTTATATATGTTTTGTTTAAATATACAAAAATATTTTAGCTGCGTGACTTACATCTTTATTTTAACTTACTTGGGATAAAATATATCTGCTTCTATTAGGTGGCTGCAAGAAGTGTTTGATGTTCCCTTGGTAATACAGTTAACTGATGATGAAAAATACCTTTGGAAGGACATGACAATTGAGAAGGCATATGAATATGCTAGAGAAAATGCAAAAGACATCATTGCATGTGGTTTTGACGTCAATAAAACCTTTATATTTTCGGATTTAGACTATTTAGGGTAAGTATAAATTTCTTCAGAGCATTGTAGTGAAAAAAGAGTCTATATTTTCTCTCTTACCTTGCGAGTCAGCAATGTTTTAATAAGTGTGTCTAAATTTGAAAGCTTTAGGACAAGTTTTGTGACACTTAAAATAGAAACATTATTTTTTCTGCTAACGTTTTATATATACTATTGTCATTCCTGTATAACATGTTAACAAATACTTATGTGTGCAATGTGTAAATTATGAAAAATATGTTAAACCAGCTAAAGTGTAAAAATACCTAAACCACCAAGAAACTTCCAGATTGATTTGATTAAGATGGTATCAAAATCCCTCAGATGTGTTTACACTTTATCCACATTAACAGAAGGCATTGCAGCAACTTGTTGTGATCAATTATTTTAATAACACAGCATGAAAGATTATTGAGTGAAGTTTAAAGAAGATTTAAGAAAAAGAAATTGCTGTTGAAACTGCCATCTCGGTGGGAAAGAGTTTATCCTGTATGGGATACACACGGGGGATAACAAGCAACACAGACAATGTGATCTATTTAAGTTGCCAGAGTTCACAGAGAAGCATAAGTAAACTTCAAAATGCCACGAGGCATTTTGGCACCATTTCTGAATCAAAATATTTCTGGGTTTAGACAGCTACTTGTGGGAAAAAAAAAAAATGTTTCTAGTAATTGTTGAGGGAAGGAAAGAATAAATTAAACTTTCAAGGCATAAAATTTGTAATTCCTAAAATTCTCTAATTATCATCTCAAT
Organism: Struthidea cinerea; assembly: GCA_013397865.1. NCBI lineage: Eukaryota > Metazoa > Chordata > Aves > Passeriformes > Corcoracidae > Struthidea > Struthidea cinerea. Next base: position 555,682 of record VZTI01004295.1, read on the forward strand.
GCACCACAAAAAGTCTGAAACTGTGAGATTTAATCCTGCAGGCTTTTTTATGTTCTCAACTTTTGCAGTGGAAGTTTGTACATACACTCTCCTCCTCTTCTCATTTCATTTTTCCACATTTTTTTTTCTCACAGGACAAGTGCTGGATTCTACAAAAACATTGTCAAAGTTCAGAAGCATGTCACATTTAACCAAGTGAAAGGAATCTTTGGCTTTACAGACAGTGATTGCATTGGTAGGAAATCATACAAGTTACAAGAAACAATGCTTGCTTTCACTTTCAATTGAGCTATTTTAAGTAATAGTTTAAAGAGATTAGTGTCTGCCACTCATGAAATGGACAGAAAAAGCCAGACAATCATGTTTCTAGGCTGATTCTGATTCTGATGTTATTGTTGATCCTTCAGAATAGAAAACACTTTACAATGAAATTTCTAGCATGACATCTACCTTTTTGACTTAAGTACGAGCAAAGTACGAAACACAAATGTTGAAGGGTCCAAAACGGACCTACTTTCTCTTTTTTTTTCTTTTTTATTCTTTTATTACAGTGATTGGAGCTATGGACAATTTTACCTCCTAGCAATTTCTATGCCAAATTTATAAAGAAACTTGTCAGAAAAAGTTGCATTAATACACAGACACATTTACATATATGAAAAAAGTTGACTGCTGAATAGCCTGATTATCAAGGTGCTGGGTAACGCATGTCTCCCATTTATTTCACTGCAATTGCAGGTTTCTGTCACATGGCTAAAAAAATGATTCTGTGTAAAAATTGCATTAAATCCTGGATGTTTCTGAGCACTATCATCATTCTTCATCCAGTGATTGGGCCACTGACAGCTTTTCAGCCTTCACTGTAACCAAGGAACAGATTTGCACTTGTTTTAGCAGTACTCTAATAAAAGATGGTATTGTGGTCATGACTTCATCACATGTTCGGAAAAGTCTGCTACTTGCTCTCTGTTCTGATAGGATTTTGGTCAGGGAAGCAGGTTGGCCACGCTGTGATTAAGCCCTGTATAAAAAAATAAAAACTGGGTACATCTGAGACGCTCATGAGTACAGCATGCATATAGCAGTGATTCTGAGATTTAGAGGGAAATGTGATTATTGTAGCTATTCTCTCACCAAGTGAAAAAAAAATGAGAAGCTTAGTCAATTCTGTTTCTGGAAAGGGTAGATTCAATGATCAAGAGAGTATGCAGTGATGAACTTTTTCTGAAGTCAGTGTGGTCACAGCTTGCCTTTTATTGTTAGTTTCTATGTCAGTTGAAGGTTTGTTGACATTGCAGAAGGTAAAGATGGAAAAGTTTCCTCAGATAAGGCAACAATACTCGATAAAGGTGGAGCTTGGTCTTCAAATAAGTATCTGGATGATTCACTTGTACATTTTACATATTGCAAAAAATTCTCTCTATTTATCACTGCTTCTGTTGATTGCTCAGCTTTTCCAAACATGTTTTTTAGGTAAGATCAGCTTTCCTGCTATCCAAGCTGCTCCATCCTTCAGTTCATCATTTCCACAGATCTTCAATGGCAAGGAGAATATTCAGTGTCTTATCCCATGTGCTATTGACCAGGTAAGAAAATCATATTGCTTAATTTGTTTTTCATGGATTTGGTTTTGTATTGTACCATTCAAGTTTCATGGTGGTGTCTTGAAGCATCTGTAAAACATTCCTGCAAGCACCTTTCTGGGGTAGAAACTGAAAGACCTTAAAAGGTGAAAAGATGAAAGGCTTAACCCAGCAATCATGTATTCATCCAGTCTTGGATCTCTCTTGATCTCAACTCAGTTCACGCTGAGCTGACATCTAGGAAAGCAAAGACGGCAACATCTATGCAAAAGCACACTGACATGGGGGTAGGAAGAAACTTTTGGCCATCTCCATGGTAACTTGGACAAGATGGAATGGGCTCAACTTGCAGCATAAGAGATTTCTGTTGAATCATGGAGAAAATTCCTCTCTCAGTAAGAATAAAGAAGCATTGAAATAGTTTGCCTGAAAGGCTACAGAACCTTAACAATTCAGATTTATAGAGAGAGCTGGAAGAACATCAGATACAAATGAGACTAATAGGGTTTTTTTTTTAATAAGTAGTGCTTCTAGGAATCACATCCTGCACTGTCTGAATCTTTGGCTATTTTAGTCACAGGGACAGACACTGGAAGATGATGTAATCATATTCATCACCCAGAATATTATGAAGTAATATTATTGCACTTTGGTTTGAGTCCCATCATCAGCACAGCACTGCCAGCTTGATCACTGATTCAGTTCAGATTCTCTGTTGTTAAAATCTTTGGGAGAAAGCCTTTCATCATAGGCTGCATCCATCTCCAGGCATATTAAGCATAGTTTTAGCAACTACTTGAATTCATGTAAAATTTTGTAAAGATGCTTATTACTTAAGGGAATCAGAGTGTACAGCACTATGGAAAAGAAAAAGGGGGATTTTATTTGTTGCTCCTCTGAATGAACAGGATGGGAAGTAGGTTCTGGAACATTTCATGGTTTATTTTTTTCAGTTTTTGGGGTTTTGACATCACTTCTTAAGGCATGAATGAGTCAGCACCAATCGATTTCAAATCACATTTTTCAACTTTATTCTGTGCTTTTATTGATGGTTGTTTTAGGACCCTTATTTTAGAATGACCCGCGATGTAGCACCAAGAATCGGACAGCCTAAACCAGCCTTACTCCACTCAGTCTTCTTCCCAGCCCTACAAGGAGCACAGACCAAAATGAGTGCTAGTGACCCAAACTCCTCCATCTTCCTCACTGATACAGCCAAACAAATCAAGACAAAGGTAAGGACCTGCAAAGCCTGATAGCACAAAGCTTTACAATGAAAAGGAGTGGTGGTCATAGAATCATAGAGTCATTTAGGTCAGAAAGGACCCTTAAGATCATGGAGTTCAACCATAAACCTATCCCTGTCAAGCCCACCACTAAACCTTGTCTATAGGTACCATATAAGTAGAAATAGTCTCCAGCTTCACCAGGAATTGTTGCAGAGGTTGGCCCACAGCTCCTACCTGACACTGCTTTGATATCCCCCCCAGTTGCCCTCCTGGTTACAATGACAATTTTTAGTGTTTTCCTCGAACATTTCATGGCAAGGCATCTTCAGGAATTGACTGAGTTATGCAAATTTAGCTAGACTATCAAATACGGTCTTTTGCCTTACCAGCTAGTCTGACAGTACAAATATTAGCTGGGATAATGTACAAAACATGTTTGTTTTTCTGATACCTGCAGAGCAGTGGTGAAAGAATAAGAGCTGTGGAGGCTCATGCTCTTAAAATAAATATTATGTTGCCATAATTTTGAAATCTGACAGGCCATGATGTAAACCTAATAAACAGCTTTTTCTTGACTGCTTCTCCTTGTTGGGAGCACCAAACATTGCACGGTGTTAGCTGCAACACAGGTCAGACCTTCCCTGCTGCTTGGGAATCTATTGCTGACAATTCACAAATAAATCTGCTCACTCCAGTTCACAAATAAACATTATGTTGAATTTCAGCTCAGTTTTAGAAGGGGTATTTTCTTCTATCTGAGTATATTCCTAGTTTGTTTCCAAGTTCAAAGAAAGATCACTCTTATCTGGTGTCAGATGATTTAGTTTGGCAAAAGTTTGCCTGTGTTGTGGTATTTAAAGAAAATGAAAATCAGTCCTTGGGAAAGAATTTATAGGCATGATACCAGACATGAAATAACTGTCAAAACAAGAAGAAAAGATGTTTATGTTGTTTCTGTTGGGCAGGCTTGGACTAATTCTCTTATGGTCAGACTCTTCTACAGCTGCCTCATAACACTTCATTCTCTTTTGTAGAAACTGTTTAAACAGTACTGTTTTGAAGAATTGGAATTCTTCATGTGTTTGGATTATAATAATTCCAGTTTATTTGCACAATTACAGAGCTGCTTTTTAAATAAAAGTATAATTTCAGAATAGAGAATACGTGGTTAATGGTAATATTGGTAACATTGTTCCATGTTTTTTTCCTGGGAAGTAACTTGTAATCTGCAAAGAGATCCAAGTTCATCAGTCGTAATTCTGCTGTCTTTAAACTACTTGGAAAACTGAAAAAATAATTCTAGCTACTTGGTATATAAAAGGCATTAAGAAAAGTCCAGAACATGATGTCAAGTATTGAGTAATGGAGGACAAACTGAGATTTATTTCAGCTTCTAAAGCCCATCAGAAACAAGTCTTTATGGAAATAGAGCTTGAGTGAAAAACCAAATACTGTTATAGCAAATAAATTAAAAAACAGAGTAGGGAAGGTGACTTCTGGTCATGGATGAAGGTTAGAACGATAATGCTACACTGGACAAAAGAAATTACTGCTTACAGCATTTTTCAGATTATTGGTACATTGCTAATTAATGAGGTTCAAAACTTACAGGTAATAGAAGATAAAAAATCACTAAATATTGGGAAAGGCTGAGAAGCTTCTGGGTAATCAAATGAGATGAATGGCAACATTTTAATAAACTATTCTTATTCCACCTATCAGCAAATTACAGCTCAATTACTTGTTTGCTTTCCTATAAAGTGCTGCTTAGATTTTATGTCTGTAGACATATTGGGGGATTCAGAGAAATTCAGGGGGAAAAAATCAGTGTATCACTATGGATAGGTCACTGAAACCCTCAGTCAATGAGTAGGTGCCAGAATATGTAAAAAAATTAATTTGAGATTAAGAAAGGAAACATTTTGTGTTTCAACAAAAAAATGCCTTCACCTGGCATATTGTATTTAATCCCTCTCAGTTCAGGAAGAAGACAAACTGTAGAGATAAAGGGTATCGAAAAAATTTCATACAGGCTTACAAAATCTAGTAAGGAGAGAGGTCAGTGCAGAACAGTATGTAAAAATACAGATGCTGAGACAGCTATTCAGGCTGCCCTACAATATAAGAATGGATGTAATGTGGCACATGACAGTTCATTTCCTTAAAATATTCATCAGTGCATCATTTTTGATTGTAGTTCATTGCCACAAGACTTCATCTGTAACAAGGTGGTTGGAGAGATTCAAAAAAGCACTAGACAGTCTATACAGATAGTAGGAATGTTCATAAATTGTAAATATATAACAGCTCCTAGATACCAGAACTAAAAAAAACCCTACTTCATATGCAAATGTGTCTCTTGGCAGGTTGATTATGGTATCTCTAAAGATACAAGAGCTAAATGAAAGCTCAGCATATGGTTAAGAAATATTTTTTTTCCTCCACTTAGCAATTTATTTTCTTTAAATTTGTAGGAAGATTAGCATCCTCAGAGAGTTCTACATATGTTTAAATGTTTAAAATAGGCCAGTGGCTTCTGAATTTATTGAGAATGGGATTAGCAATTATATCTGTTCAACTGTGCCTTCCTTCATCTGCCTATAGGAAACTATGCTTAAAAAGAAGGAGGATGTCCTCCATTTTTAGACTGAACAAGTGGGCATTGGTCTGATTTTAAGCATTGTAGACAGACTTTTGTAATCTTTAGCTTTGCTTTGTCTTGTTTTCCTTTTCCCCAAAAAGAGGAGATTAGGTTCTGTCTAGGATTCCTGCAGGATTTTCCATGCCTTCTTCATCTCTTTCAAAATTAATTTCTTGATAAAGAAAATACCTTATTTTTTGTTACATGAAGTACATTTCCTGTAAACACAAATTCTGTCCAACAGCTTCAGCAAAAGGGACTTCATATGTTTTTGACTGAGTCTTGGGTAGGTTATTTTTAATTTTCACTTAATTTTTGTTCTGATTGTGCAGTCTGCCGAGTATGTGTATAGCCATTTTTCCCTACTGGGTTCTGATGACCTCCTTTTTTCAGTCCTGAGGCTCTGCATTAACTTGTCCCACTCGTTCTTCAGCTAATCCTTAATAAAGAGTTTGGAAGATCATGACGCGTCTCTGTTTGCACTAAAGTAATCCCAAATGCAGTGGGAATTACAGCAAGAGCTCCTGGTGTTGTTGCAGATTAACAAGCACGCCTTCTCGGGAGGCAGGGACACCATTGAGGAGCACAGGAAGTACGGAGGCAACTGTGACGTTGACGTGTCTTTTATGTACCTGACTTTCTTCCTGGAAGATGATGACAGGCTCGAGCAACTGAAGCAGGTGAGTAACCAAACTGAAGACGGGGTTATTCATTACGTGCTGCGAGGACAACCAACCTCAGCCCTCAAGAGAGCTGTAACTCTGTCCTCCTGTGAATCTTCTCCAGGAAGGTAATTTTGGTGTTATTCTCATGCTCTCCATCCCTTGCAAACTTCAATGTTAGTATCTCAGTTTTTATTTCTTTGCAATGTTCTCTCTCACAGGCCAGTCTGTCTCTCCTTTAAAAAAAAAAATCCCTAGTGTTTTCACAGGAATCTCCAACACTCTGTGGGACAATATCTTCCCTCCCTTTCAAATAAGGCCACTTTAGGATTAGTGTTGTTTTAATTGTATCATACACTCTACTGGTTCCTCATTGTAAAGTACCTAAACACTCTGCTAACCTACAAAAGCTCATGTCTAAAACTTGCTGGTTTTTGTTTTTTTCTTATCATCACAAGAAATTTAATAGCTCTGAGGAGTTGGTTCACTGATCCCAGGCAAAAATTGTTTCATGTATGTTGCATTTTCCTTAAGCCTATCTGGCAGACTTCTGTCCCCAGAGCTGGGAGCAAGCCATTTCCCTTCCCTTCACCACCAATACGAGGTGGTGTGTGTTCTCTGGAAGACAGGAGCTCCACTAGGTAACACCGCTGTCACACTGGTTTATCAGCTTTCTCCTGGTGGGAACAGCTGCAAGAAAGTCAAGAGCTGCAGATTCTTCCCCAGCCCTCTACTCCTTCCCACACAAGAGCAGGGTTGGATAGCTACTCTTCCCCATGCTGTTGTAAATTCCTTATGAATTGTGAATTGAAATGTGAATCAAGTCCACATTTGACTTGAAGAGATTTGTTTCATTAATCTTCAACCACTGCAGGAGTGTCTGCCTAACTCTGCTGCAGAGCACAAAGCCTGGCCCACAGCTTGCAGCTCGCTGCAGTGGTGCCTCAGAACCTGAATAGAAAAGATGAAGTTGCCCATTGTAGCAGCATCAGTGCAGCCGCTTCAGGTGTAGCACCAGAGGATACTTTCAGAGAAAGCAACCTTGGTGTTTTTGTAACAAACTAACAAGCAAAAAATAACACACACCCCCCAAAACCCACCACTGACATTGCAATTCCATTTGTTCTTCTTAATGTATTTTACTCTTGCTGAGTGAACATCAGCAGCATTTACACCTTGAACAGGTGTTACAAATGGCTTGATGACGAGAGGAGGTAAGATTATCATATTTATTGTCATTTCAAATATAGCTGAACTGCACCAGCTGTGGTTTCTCAGCGTGGCTGAACCAATAAACTGTTGGCCTGTGCTTCTAAGCTAAAGTATTTCAGTATTGAGCAATGGAATGGATTACCAACTGTGAATATGACTACGGTGTGAACATAGATTCTGAGTGTCTTTGCTATAAAAAGGATATTTTAATCACATCTAGTCTCTTACCAAAGTGCAGTGAGAGAAAAATATGAGAATTTCTACCTGTTATTGCAAAAAAAAAAAAAAAAAAATTAAAAAAAGGCTTAGGGAGACTATTGATTTGAACTGGGATTCTGGGGAGGAAAACATGCAGTTTCCTGCAAGTAATTACAGGATTTCCTTGTTAAACTTGTGAAGGCAGTTTATTCAGTCCTTATAATAACTTGTCACATATGAACTTTCCCAGCTGCCTTAATCTCTTAACAGGCAACAAGGAACTCTGCAAGTTGCATTTTCAGAGTGATACCAGATAATCTTCCAAGGCATGTGCTTATTTTTAAGAGATCCAAATCTGTCTTCTAAAGAAATCCTGGTTAATGAGTCTTTTTGTGAATGGCACCATGTTCAGCAACCAACACTTTCTTGACAGGCTTACACCAGTGGGGAATTGCTCACGGGGGAGCTGAAGAAGGTACTTATTGAAACAATGCAGCCCTTGATAGCAGCTCATCAAGAAAGAAGGAAGCAGGTCACAGATGAAATTGTGAAGCAGTTCATGACTCCAAGGAAGCTGGCTTTTGAATTTTGAAGAAATGTGGATGTAACTTAGCACTTGATAATCCACAACCGAGTAATCGTTGTCTTCTGTTGTATGTCATCACTCCCTAGTTATGTACAGCCTTTAATCGGTGCTTTATAAATAATGAGTAAATTATCATGAACAGCAGAGTACAAAAAAAGTTTAAAATAGGATTCGCATCTATTTAAAATCAGAATATACAAGACAGAATTGATCAGTCTTGCAGAAAAGCATGTATGTCAGCCCAACATTGTATTTTAATGTATTTCATGTTGAAAATATAAATAAAATTTCCATTTGTTGATAAAGGCTAACTGGGAAATTGTTTTAAATATGTTGGTAAGAGGTCATATCTCAAACTAATAAATAGTGGCTCCATTTTCTTTTGTACTATGTACCTTGGTTTACTAGACTGTATGTCCTCTTGGGCTACTGAGAACATGCTGCACACAAAAAAGTAGTGAGTGTTTACAAAGTGGGGTCAATACAGAAAGAGTGGACATCTGTGAGTTGAACACTGGAGAAAGAGTATCAGACTCATCTTGCTATCAGCTTCCTCTTTGACATTGGGCAAGTTGCAGAAATCTCGTACTTTTTTTCTGGAGCTGTTTAGCTGATCTGAGTGCCTCTGGAGGGAGGAGGTCATCAGGAGGTTGTCAGGTCCTTGATATTCTCAGGTGGAAGATAGTATAGAAATGCAAATATTAGTTTCTAGTTATAAGTAAGAAGTGTTAAATCATGCTGTGAAAATTGAAGTCACACTGGACACAGGGATGCTTCTAGTACTGTCTGTTCTCTTTCACTGCACCAGGTTGTTCAAACTAGGGATACTTATTTTAGGATGTATTCCAGTGAAAAAAAATACATACTTTGTTAAAATACCTCGTGTATTTTAATTATATCCTTTCTTTGAAAGAACTTCAATATCTTCGCTATGATTTATGGAAGAAAAATTCAAATTGTTAGCTGTTTGTTTTGATATAAACAGTGCTGAGTGCACACTGTTAGATCTGTCTTGTATAGAATGGAAAGTTGCTGGCCCAGACATAGTCTTAGCAAAGGTGATTTTATTTGATGCAGGTAACATAGGTGGGTTAACCTGGCTATTTTTGTTCAAGGAACCAAGGAGAAGGCAGAAGTGCAAGGCAAACCTAGTCCTATTGCATGAGTTTCAAACTTGTGCTGAAAACAGCAAGGCTTAGCTTTTGTCTTTTTCTTTACAGTTTATGTGAGCTGGCATCTCTCGTCTAATGCCATTGACTTCAGCTTATTAAGGAAAATGTTTCCCAGAGACTGTCTCCATAACCCACAGGCAAAGCATCTCAGTGCCAGCAAGGGCTTAACAATGAGTAGAAAAACTTTTTTTCTGGAAGTAGTGGAGCAATTCTTAGGGGGAAAAAAGCAGCTTCTTAAATCCAGTAATAAGTATGCTAAGTCTTAATTACTTTAGACTTTAATGATGACCTTCCTGTTCTTGCAGTCTACTCTTTGTCATCTTTAAGCCATACATAAAAGATAAGCCTTAAATTGACTTTAAAAGTGCTTTTACAAACTTAAAATGCAAATTTCTTGTTTAAAATATGTGCAGATTTGTTCTGCTAGACTTATTTCATTAGCTAAGAATTAATTTTGTTATTCAGCAAAGGGAAACATGCTGTATGAGAAACAGTACCGTGTTCTATTCTAGATAAGCAGATAGGTTATTTTATAACAACAATTGAAATATGTTTTGAAAGTGCTGGAAAGGAAAGTGATAGCAAAACTATTTAGTATTTGTTTGCTGAACAAGCACTGTTTTCAAGTCCTCTGATGAATTCATACCAGCATGCTTCTGAGATGGTACCGTTTCTCAGAGGAGTCTTGGTGAATTCCTGAATCTGTTGTTAATTACAGTTCACGTCCCAGAAACATTTAAAGGTCAAGACAAGGCAGTTTCCAAAAGCACGCTGAAATGTTATCAGACATTGTTCATTATGTTTTCCTCAATTAGCTCATTTTGTTCATCTCACTGTAATAAAAATGTAGATAAAAGTCTGTATCAAACTTCTTTTGTTTTACATTTTTTTATTATTTTTTAAAAGCCTTAATTTACACTTACTCTGTTTTTGACCTCTCTTCCTACCTTTTTAGATGTTGATTTGTCATCTGATGTAGCTGGTCCTTGTTTTAAAGTACTGAAACAGGGTGCCTTAGAATCTCCTTCCAGGCAGACTTAAGACTGCTCCCAGAGCAAGCTAGTAAGGGTCAGTTGTCCAGAGATGACCTGGTCACAAGCCAGACTGGATGTTGCATGTCCCTGTGCACAGCAGCCAGCTCTGGAATGGGGGAAGGTCAGCGAGACCTGTTTACAGTGACACCTCAGTAGGTTTGGTGTAAAACTGGTGCTTGAGTGGAAACACGGTGCTCACAATTTCTTTGCAAAAGCACAGATTCTGAATAGTTTCCCACAGCGCTTCCACAATCACCAAGAGGAATGCTGAAACCTACCTGGATATTCATGAGCATTGTCAGAGCACATGGGAACTGTGTGCAACATGGAACCTGATCCTGAATGTGACTTCTAAGAATTTTTTTTTTATCAAGGCCACCAACTTAGTTGCTGAAAGAAATTATCTATACAAGCTGCAGTCACTATAGCAAGGTAAACCCAGTATCAGCACAACAAATATGGTACTTTCTTTCTGTTGGCTGGCCTTCAGCTAGCTAATTTATCAAAATAAATAGTTCTGTGATCATTAGAGTAGCTAAAGGTCAAGATAATACCAATCAGAAAAGAAAGCAGTCAAGTGCTGAAAACCAGAAGCCGAACACCCAGCTTGGGGTGTGTGTATTGAAGTACTTAATCTGTGTCCTGTCAGTAAACAAAAATTGGTTCAAATTTGTGTGCCTGTGTTTACAGTACTCACGCAGTCAGTTCCTGTACCTGGTGCTGTTTGTATCAGCTGCGAGTTCTTCCTCAGGTTGTCACCCACACACTGTGTAGATGTTTTCCCAGTAAAGGGTTCTGAACAGGATGGATTGCAGAGCCCTTACCTTCCTGAAATAAGCTGCCTGGAAGTACAATTTTCCTCTCATGAAGCATTTGTTCAGACCACATGAGAGCCTGCTTATATATGGTGCTGAATATCCCAAGGCTTAGAGTTCTCAGCCCCTTGCACTGGCTTCTGCAGTTATTCCCACTCATATTTACAATTAGTCTGTAATTCCTCTCCCTTGAAATCAAATGTATTTCAGTTACACCCCCAGGAGGAGACATTTTTAGTTGTCTGAGTGCGAGAGCATACTGGGAAAGATGAGCTATTGAATATTCAAACCTTGGGCTGACCATGGATGGTATCAGTGCTGCCTCACAATAAACGGTTGTTTAGTCTGTTTTGCAGGCATTCTTTCACTGTCTCTGCTCAGAGGATGTAATGCCTGAGAACAAGGTCGGCTGACAACAACATGGCATCAAGGAGTATGATTCCAAACATCCAGGCAGAGCAGGGATAAATCACTGCCCAGTTAAATGCATCCCTTGTAGAAAGAGGCAAGGGTAGTAGACTCTTAAGAACTGTCTTAAGAGGAATTCCAAACCTCAAGGATTAATTAAATCTCCTGTTTTAAGGGCTTTCTGACTAAAGGAAGTTTGGTGCTGACACCCAAAGCTGTCACCACGGCGGTACGTTGCTGAGGCCGTAAGTATTTTGGAGAGAATCCAGTTCAGTGTTGGGTCTTGCATTTCACTCCCCTTAAGGGGACATACTGTGCACCAGCCTGGTCTCTTAACCCTGCTTTTGGATCAGCTGCAAGAGCTGGGTAGACCCTTGGCAGAATTAAGATGCTTGTTTGATAGCATGGCTGTGAAGGTGTTTTAAAGGCCAGTTGAAGGCTTAGATTTCAGGAGGACAGTTGTGGAGCTTTTTAGTGGTGTCTGTCTGGGGTAGAAGAGGTTCCCTTTTTCCTTGTCTAGGAGCACCTGAAATCTTTAAACTTGTTATTGTAGTTCTTTCTGTATGTCCAAGGCAGCTGACAAGTCCTGTCTGCTGCAAAACTGCTGTCAGTGTAGTAAAGCCATGCCATCAGCTGGTGAGAGTGGCTGCTGGCCAGAAGGGTCCTGAATATGAGAACTCATTTTAAAATAGAGTATTCTGCTTTCCCTCCAATAAATGCATTTTTAGCAGAATCTGAGAGGTTGGATCCAGAGTACTTAAAGCGTCATCATCCAGGGATTAAAACAGAAACCTATATATGGCCCCTGAGGCAGGTTGAGCAAACTAACATTTCTGGGTTTAGGGGTTTTTCTGCTTAAGCAGTAGCATGGGTATTGGTTTTTCAACTGATTTGTTCATGAAAAAAGTAGGGAAAAGTAATGAAAAAGAAGTAATAGAAAAGTCAGAAATTCTTTCAAAGTGCACCTTTGGCAAAATACATTTGGCTGCTCCTAACAGCACCATTTAAAGGGAGAAGAGTGTGCACATTTAAAAGCTGGAAATCTTGATTATGCCCTACAACTTTGCCGCTCTCCTCTAACTTGCCTAACCCCGCCAGCGCACAGATTTTATGGCAGCCTTTCCTTTGCGGAGCAACGAGGCTTTGCATCTATTCCTCCTCTCGCTCCAGGGTGAGAACAGATTGCCTCCAAAGCTGTGCCAGGCTCGGAGAGACGCTGCTCCCCAGGCCTGCGGGAGAGGCTGATGCTGCGGGGGCTCAGGCAGAAAAGCACGTGCCTGCCGGGAACCGCGCCTGGCGCTGCTGCGAGAGCATTAGCGCAGTTATGTAAACAGGCCGTGTCTGCCACTCATTAAAGAGCAACGGGGAAAAGAAAGGACATTCCTACTTCAGCGGCTGCCAGGGGGATATAATTGTAGAGTACTCTGGGAAAATTACTGCTGGGAAGGGGAAGTTGCAGCCTGAAGCACAAGTATGTAAGTCACTCGGTGAATGCAGCGCGGGCATTGCATGTAAAGAGCGCACGCTGGAGAGTGTTAAATCTTACACAAACTCCCCCCAGCTGTTCCTTTGGTTGTGAGGATCATTTTCTGTGCCAGTAGAGAACAAACTGACGTCATTTAAAAACCCCTGATCAGGCAAACAACTTGTTAGAACATAAAAATTTGCAAATGTTTCAAGGGCCCAAGCAGCAGCTACAGTCTAAATACCTTAATGAGATAAAAGGGAGGGTGTATATGAAGCCAAGGCTCCCTGATGAGTTTTAATCCTATAAGAATAAAACAAAGCCATCAATCATCAGCTTTGTATTGAAATGTCCATGCTTCTTATGCTGTCCATCAGTTCAACAGTGGTTTGTGGATATTGTCTTACAAATAAATAAATAAAAAAAATACACTTTGGACAGAGTGGAACAAGCTATTTTTTCTTTATATAATGATCTGTAAATCTCAGTACTCCTTCATACGTTACAAACACCACCATGTTCACGGGAAAGGCACGAATGCAGTTTAAACCCAGTCCTTTGAAAAGCATTTTTGTCCCCTCCTTTCTCACACCTTCCCTCACACAGTGGATCAGGCCTTTGTACTTGTGCTGGTCCGATTCATCTGTTTGCATGCGTGATTTGATGACATCCATGGGAGTAGCTAATCCCCAGGCCAGGACTCCAGCAAAACCACCAGAAAGCAGCACAACGAAGAAATCTGCAGGAGAGAGTCAAGGGAGAAGGGCAGTGCACTTGCGTCTCATTCAGCAACAACCATCTCAGATTTGTCAACAAACGTTGGTGACTTCCATGTTTTTCAGGAGTTATTTTGTGCAGCTCTTGCAGTTGTGTGTTTCCAGTGGTCTCAGAGAATTTTTGCACACATAACACTTCGAACACCATGTGAACTAGACGTGGTACACTGGATGTGTGTGAGAGCACTCACACCCTCATCAGATGCATCTAATGTTTATCATTCTCAGGGAGATGCTGTTTTGCTGAATGTTACCTGTTCAATGTTACCTGGATAGTTGCTTTTTGGAGCCAAATCACAACTAAGAACTTGAAGTGTCTTTACCTTCTCCACCTGGACTTTATATTCAAGCTCTGGACTGACCCTTATCTGAGCTCCATGATGGGTCCCAGGAGCTTTGTCCATGTTTCATTCCTAGTTATCCTGTTTCTGCATTAACAGGGTTTCATATCCACACTGGAGGCACCAGAGCGTGTGGTAAAAACCCCTCCAGCAGGAGGACAAGGGGACAAGGTGGGGCCAGGGAAACCCTTACATGCAGGCTGCTGGCACCAGCCCTGGGGCCAAAACACACAGAGCAGCCAACCCCTCGTGAGGATCTAGGTGAGGTTTTATAGGCACTGGGTGATGTTTGCCCAGAGCCTGCTTTCCCTCTTAGTGTTTGCCCAAAGCCTGGTTTCCCTCTTAGTGTGGGACTAAATAAGCCATTTTTGCAGGTAATGCCAGATGCTTTCCAATACCTACCTGGTTTATTTCTCCCATCTGGTGTGAGGCAGTCGCACAGAGCAGAATAGGAAAGGAAATATATTGCAGAAGCAGAGCAATCCCTGCAGAGTAATGCAGAACAACCCTTGTAGAGACCCCCAAAACCTTCCTCCTTGATGATAACCTTCAGACAGTGCAGAGACCCTCGGTACTTTGGCTTGGAAGCAGGCTGATGTGTGATGGAAGGGTGTGGGTTCCTCTGAGTCTGCATCCGAACTTTGGCCACTTCGCTAGGGTTTGTCAACACAGCCTGCAACACCAGAGAATGGTATTTTAACCCTCACACTGAAACAGCATTTTGATCTCCCTCCTGTAAATTCTTGTATGCCAGCTTTTCAGGCAATAATATTGTCTGTGAGTTGCAGCAAGCTCCAGCCTCCTCCCCTCTACCCGTGCTATTCCACCCAGCAGCAGCAGGACACGTGTGTGAGCTGCACTGGGCAGAGAGGAAGGCAAGGCAGGAGTCAACACAGGATATTAAATATGTGTAACTACTTGCTAAACCAAATGGGTGTGGAAAGGGGATGTCCTCAGCTATAGGGAAGCATACATCAGGGCTCTTATTTGTATCTGTATTTGAAACAAGACCATCTAGACTATAAAAAAATTAGCCCATGTTGAGTCACTGACTGCTAGGAAGCACCTAGAAACCTGACCATCTGGACTGCTCTGTAAGAGGATTGTGACCTGGCACACATTTCTGCCCAGCATGCCATTGGCGTGAAGGGGTGAGCTCCACCACATTCTCAGCACCTGTGGACCCTCATCTGCTTGTGGGAAACTGCTCCTGGACCCAGCCTGGCCTCCCTGTCTGAGGATCCTGCACGTTTTCCAGGCAGCATCACTTCTCCATGGTACCCCGTTGAGTTTTAAGTCCTGGCAAGGCAACACTGTGCTCTGCCCATTCCTGCAGCGATGACGTGCCAGGCGTGTGCAGCTGCTGGGAAAGCACTGACCTGTGCTTTAACTCAGAGTTAAGTCTTTCTTACATAAACACACCGTCGCAGCCACTTGGGGAGTTTGCTGCCTATGTTGTTTTTTCTTCCTTGTTCTGCGTTTGCTGCCAAGGTCGGTGTCACTTTAATGGCGTGTTCTTAAGTGTCCTGGCGCTCCGAACCAAATCCAGCACGAGCTGCCCAGCAGGACTCGGCCACGCCACAGACCCGACCAGTGAGGGGGCAGAGCATGACCTCCCCTGCAAAAACAAACCCACCGGACTTGTTGCAGGCTCCCCTGGCCTCTGGGACCGAAAAAACATTCCCTGCTTTTCTAGCCGCCTATGTTTGTGAACAAGATCTCTTGTTGTGCTTTCCCCGTGGGCTGTTTACCTACCCGGGAAGCGCCGGCAGCAGCTCCAGCAAGGGAAACATCCAGCTTGGACGGCTTGGCATCTGCAGCCCCGTATCGCAGCTTGCAGATGGTACAGAGGAAGTTTTTGTATGTGCCAAAGGAAACAGAAGAAACCGCAGATACAGCGAGGACTGATGCAGTCACACCTTTGTAAAATCCCCGGACCTCGTGGGAAACAGAGGAGAAAGGTGACTTTCAAGGGTGAATGGCATGGGAAAGCATCTGCTCAAAAGCACTGGCTGTACACTGCTGAATCAAAACTTACTCCCACCTTACAGCTCATCAACCAAGCTAAATTTCACCCTGACCCTCTCCCAACAGATGCTTGTGTGCAGCTGGTGCCCATCCTCCCCAAACTGACAGAGGCAGCTCTGCTTCCCTGAAACCAGGCATCTGCAACTGGTATCAGCAATTCTGGTGAGACGTACCTACCTTTTCTGTCCTATATGTTTCCTGAACACAGTGCCAAAATCCTCTGTAGTGGTTCTCAGTCTGAATTCTCACCTAGGAATACAGGGACAACTTTAAAATGTGGATATCAGATTAAAAAACAAATAAATCAACAAATGCCATAGCAGCAAACCAGATAATTAACCATAAAATAGCCTCACCAAACAATTTAATTTTGTTTTTCAAAAGACAAACAACACAACCAAATCCAGTGAGATATGCAGAGGTAATGCAGATAAAGCATTATCATGGGACTAGTTTTCTGAAAAGCAGGGAGAAAACAAAAGGGCCTCTTCGTTTTTGTTCTATAGTCAAGAAATAAAGCTCCAACAGATACCTTTACTGTGTCCAGTGGATAACCCACGGCTGTGCTTAGACCACCTGAAACAGAGAATATGTTGGAGATGGTTAACAGCACATGTCACAACACACCGTTTCACCCATCACAGAAGGGCACTGGGGAATAGCAGAAAACAGCTCCAGAGCCCAGCCATGCTTGGCACCAGACTTCTTGAGCTCCAGTAATGATGTTTGAGCCAAGAATGATAGAGAAAAATGCAGATTTCTCTGTGTGACCAAGGCACACTCAGAGTAGGAAACAGAGTATGGGAAACTTATTGGGAGGAACAAGAAGATGGAGCAAGATGAGACAGGGAGAAACACTGAGAGCACTCCCCCACGAAGGCTGAAGGGAGGATATTGGGGTGTATTTGTTTCCCCTCTCAGCCTAGGCACTAAAGCATCTTTGGACTATGACCAAGCATACTCATGTGAGGTGCAAAGCATCCCCACTCACACAAGAGAGTCTGGAGCAATTTTGGTTTTCTATGTTTGCCTTGGAAATATAAAGGAAAAAAAAAGCAGCAGTCACAAGGATGTCTGTAAAAGAGGGGTGTCCTCACATATTACAGATTCTCAGCAATCTCTCTTGAAGACAGGAGAGGTGCTCCTGCTGCCTCCAGAGACTGCTGTGTCCTGGCTGAAGCCTGCAAAGCACATCTACAGCCCTGCGTGAGGGGAATTCATGAGGCATTTGGGACCACAGCACGACACTGGAGTAGGCGTCTGAAGTGCATTTCCTACGTGCACCAAGCACTGCTTCCCAATCAGATCAAGGAGCAAAAGCACAGGTATTCTGGCGTCCTGACAGGCTGGTGCCGGAGCTCCCGCAGCCACTCAGGGCTCGGCGGGATTAGAGCTGGGGGTGTGCAAAGGCAGGGGCTCCAGAGCCCGCCCAGCACGGCCAGCTGAGCATCACTCCCGCCTGTGCGGTGACGGCATGGCCAGCCGCCGGGGTCAAGCCTCCTCCAACACCCACGCTCACTCCTAGGGCCTTAAAATAGCCGCTGGATACGTATTAATCCTCTGAGACAGAGCTACTGCCTTAATGGCAAGTAAGGGGAGCTAAAGAGCTCCAGCAAGGATTTCTCTCGGTTGCAATAACAGATAGATCTGCCCCGTGTCTGCCCTCACCTCACTGCACTTCTCAGCTCTGAGCTAAGTGTTAGCAGGTACTAAAGGTGCTGACCGGCACACTTCCTCCCAGTACATCACCTGCCAAGTCACCCGAAAGGAAATCAGGCTGGAGAACGATGGAACTGTATCCACGTGAGTTATTTAGACAGAGATCAAGTTCATGTAAGAGCTGGATGAGCCCTTCAGGTAGCCAGGCATTTGGAGATACAGGGCACATCTGGTGGCTCACCTGCTGAAAATCGCCTCTCACTGAGTCCTTCCTTAAAAAACAAAAATTAAAACCCAAGCTACTTGGAAGTGTATTAGTCGCTGTGGGCATGTTCACCCATGGTTACATGGCTGCTTGAGAGCTCTGGAAAGCTCTCCCATGTTCTGGAGAAAAGCAGCAGCTGCTGTTGTGAGTCACCAGGAGAAAATCCCAAAGTGCATTACTCAGAGGAAAACCACCAACAGCACCTTTCTTGCAGAAAATTGAGGTTTGTTCTTCAAACACCTCTATCAAACCTGACACCAGATAAACAGCAATGAAGGGGGGAAATGGGCCAAGATGGAAGAGAGAGAATGATAGGGGAGAGAGGACAAGGGAGAATACCCCGGTGATAATATGGCTTGAGGAAGCAATGGCTTTGGTCCGAGCAGAGAGTGACAATGCACAAAGCCATCTGGGGACACCTGCGCTGTCCCAGGTCCCGGCCATCGGCCAGAGCAAACGTGGGCACTGCCAGCCAGGGGAGAGCAGCACATAAGTCAATGCCAGGAGGACAGTGCTGACCTCAGAGCTGTGGTCCCCCAGCCCAAGCACCCCACCTCAGCTGGGAGGGTTTGACACATCTCACTGTTTTCAGAATTCCTGAACCTTAGGCCATGGGCTGACCAGATGCTGGCAACACAGGGGCACCATGCACAGCTAAGTCCTGGCTCACTCCACTGGCTCAGGGAGGCAGGAGCTTTGGCTCATGCAGATCATATACCAAGGATGATTTGGGTCAGTGCTTGACAAGAACTGGCCTCCCTTCTGGAGAAATCGTCCTGTTCACACATTAAGATGCAAAGACAGCAGCCCAGCAGGTTGCCCAAAACAGACTGTTTCAGCCCTAAAGGCTCCCCATTTGGTCCTGTAAGGACCAAACATCTCCACTTGGGAGGAGACCATAAAAGTAAATTTTTCACTGCTCCCAGCAAAGATGTGAATCCCCCAAACCTCCAAATAACCCAGCCTGCCATGAACTGTGCTACTTAGGGGCACAAAGCACTCCAAGCAGTTGTCAGAGCTGAGGAGCTCAGCCAAATCTACCGAAGGCTGAGGAATGAGGGCTCTGCACACTGTCACACGGTATAAATAGCCTGGGACTAAGATAGCATGACCCGCACGTGCCCTGTTTGCACAGCAGAATCAAAGAAGGGCAGCAATGAACAGTGGGCATGCAGGAGGGGGTTCCTGTGGGACTCCTGCTGAGTAACACTGCATCAGCTGTGGCAAAAATAAATACCAAAACCATTTTTATTATTTTTTTATTTTAGTGAGCCATTTTTATGCCTCCTTTATCTCAGATGTTCCCAGGTATTGAGCAAAGGTTACAGCCTGCCCCCCACACACAGAGTGCACAAAATGGATCACTCACAGTCTCTACGCAAGTCAGGTCACTCTGAGCAGGCAACTCAAATAAGGAGAGGTGCTGGTGGGGTGGAAATCACCAGGGAGCAAGTGGCAACTGTACAGAGCCCACCAGGCTGCAACAGCTCTGAGCTGTTGGCAAACCCTTGACTGACACATCCAGGGAGAAGCAGGGATCATTGTCCATGCACTGGATGGGTGGACAGCAATTTTCAAAAACCTTTGTTTTGTGCAGAATTGGGAACACCAGTGCCCCAGAACCTAAACGAGCTGAGCTTCATTCAGTAACATGACCCCAGCAGGAGCTGTTTTAGCTGTAAGGAGAAGGAGACAGCACTTTCCTTCTATAGGGGGATTATTTTATCTGCCCTTGGCCTGCATGTAACCTCCCAGCTGTGGGAAAGCCCAGTCCTGCTGGGGACCCTGCTGCTCTACCACCACTGGGTAAACCTTGGCTTCACTTCCCCAAATCTTTACTCCTGACATAAGAGTCAAGTCATCCTGCAGTCATCAGCAGCCCTAGTCACCAATTCCCATCCCCTGTCGTGGCCCAGGCCGCTGCTGTAGCAGAGCTAGAAGGCATGCATGGGATCATAGGAAAATTCACGTTGAAAGGGACCTTAGGAGGTCTCTAGTCCAACTTCCTGCTCAGTTTTACTGGCCAGGAAGGACTGCTTCCTAAACATCCAGCCACATTTGCTGGTTATAGACAGTCTCCACAGTCACTAAGCATGTTCCTCTCATTTTTTTCTGTCTGGAGCCATAGTAGATCACTGTTTCTTGGGCTGAAGATGCTGAGTTTATCTCATGGCCACTGAATTCATTGCCCAGAGGTGATGCACAATATTTGTGCAGCTGCCTGAGGCTGCCAGAGGCTGAATCATTACATGGAATTCACATGGGTATGACCTCTGCTGTTTCTCAGATGTGCTTAAGCCATGCTTTCTCCAAGACACTGAAAATAGATCCAGGTCACAAGAATGTAATTCACTAAACAGAAACTCATTTCTTATGTTGCCTCAACTTGCTTGATGCCCTTCAGCTGGCTTCATAGACTCCTTAGGAACATGAAAACTGCTTCAGCTCTAGCAAACATAAACCACAAAACAAGCTCAGCACCAAAAACATCCCAGTTCTTGCAGGAAAGCTGTCCAGCCCCAGGATCTGTCGCATGTGAGGGTAAGGACGATGGCCCTGAAGCCCTGCCCAGGTATCTCCCATGTGTCCATGGGTGAGTTCCCACCTCTGCCAGCCAGTGAGAAGTTGCAGTATCCCTCCTAGAAAAGCTCTGAGCTGAACATAGAGGACAGGATGAAAAATCTTGCTCTCTTATGCTGAGGTCAGTAAAGTGCCTTACAACAAGGAAAGACTTTTCTGGTCCCGGCTGGATCTCCACAGCCTGCATCCCCTCAGGCTGAGCCTGTGTCCAGGGCACCCATGGGAGATCCTTGCTGCATGGCCAGGCAGGACATGATGCTGGTGCCTGGACAAGGGGTCACAGCAAAAGCCCTGGCTTTGCGTGGGAGCTGGGACAGAAAACCAAGGCGAACAGCCATGTTTAAACTGTTTTCAGCTCTCCATGTCCCCTTGTAAAAGAAGTTTGTCCTTAAGTGACCTATCTCAAACTGTGCTATAAAAGCAAAGGAGTCCAAGCAACAAATGCAATTGTCTCTGCCCCACCATGAGTGTGAGTCTCAGAGGAGGTTTGGTTAATCCTTCTGGGATGGATATCCTCTTGCCAGCCCTAGTACAGGGCTTCCTTCTCCACAGGGTGCTCTGAAGTCAGGAGGGAAACAGGAGGAGAAAGACAAGCTACCATGGAGGGGCTAGTCATATCCTCCTCTCCCATGAAGGGTCTCTTTCTGAGCAGGGTCTCCCAACATCCCAGGAAGACCAACTCCCCAAGCACAGGCACAACAGGCTCCTCCAGGGCTGGATGCTGCTGAGATGCCAAACTTTGCCCCACTTGCACATATTGGGTGATGAGCAATTAAGGGGCACAGGGTAAAACTCAGCATGGTCCTTCCCAGGACAAGCACATCTGCAGCAGGACCACAGGCTGTTCCTAGTGAGGGAAAATGCCAAATTTCAGCAAATCTCAAAGTGAGATGTGACATGCAGGCTTGGGCTGGATGTCTCAGCCACCTGGCAGGTTTACCTGGCCTTTCTGTCAGAGATGACCCAAAGGCTTTTCTTGTGGTATTTATTGTATATATTATCTTGTATACTCCACTAAATCTAATGAGATTTCAGCAAAGAAATGAGACTGATGGGTACATTTTGTGGTTTAAAACAAAGATGGGTTTGAGCAGTACATGCTCTAAAAATGTCTAGAATTTAATCACACTTCTCTCCTGTTACTTTTTTTATATACAGCTAACCTACTTTCTCCCAGATCAAAGCCTGCTGCGTAGCTCGCCTGCACTGAGTTCACCACCACAACTGCAATTGCATCTTAACCTAAGATATTGCAAAGGTCAGTCATTCAGACGTTCTGAATGCAATAAAAACACTGTGCTTCCTCCCCTCCTCTCTCACAAGTCACGTCCTCAGCCCCCCAGAGCAACCTGCTGGGACACGTGAGGGTTTCGCTGTCCGGGCAATACAAGCCGGTTTGCATCCGCACAAAACCTATTACACTCTGTCTCTTCCTATTAGAGTTTTACCCTGTCCCACTGCAATCAGACATGAGGAGATTGCAGGCAATGACCTCAGCTGACCAAGCTGCAGCACTGCGTCTCCAGCAGTTCTGTGAACTCACTCTGATGACATTTTCCATTTAATGAGGAAGAACACACTTTTAACAAGCAGTCCCCATCGAAAGACTCTCAGCTCTGCTATTGAGACCTGCTCTTTAGCTGAACAAGAAGGAAACACAGCTACCTGCTTTCGTTAACAAGAACTAATTCATGTATTTACCTCCGATGGCCCCAGCAATGAAATCCATCCAGAGTGCGGCTGCTGCCCTAATCACCCTGCTCGAGCGTCAGGGAGGTAGAAGGGACGAGGATACTGGTTCGGTCTTCCCAGAGCCCTGCCGGTCCTTCGGAGACACCAATTTGTTACATGAATCACCTTCCTACAGTCTGCTCTTGCCTCTGGGGATTGTGAGCCTTGTGGGTACTTGATGAATTTGTACACTGGTGGCAGAGCTGGGAAGCCTGGAACGGTTCCAGGAACACAGTGAATAAGTAATCCCATGAAGTCCTGAAATGCTGCGCCAAAGCTGCTGTTCTCAGTGCCCTTTTGCTTGGAAAGTCACAAGGGGTGGTGACTCACAGGGTAAGGCTGGCTGTGAAGGGGCCATCCCCTGTTGAACTAACTAGCCCCAGAAGACAGCTTTGCACACTTGTTTGCCAGAGGACTCTGTTGGCCTGCACCATGGAGACGCTGCATCGGTGGCTATTTATGGGATTCCTCCTCCCCCTATCCCAGCACTCTTTCTTCTTCTGATGGACCACACACCCTTTCCATTAATGAAAATTCCTTCTGCCTTTACCAAACCATTTTTCTTACTTTCTGAACCCGCAAAGCTGACCCAAAACATCTACATAGATCCCCATGGATTATTACCCACTCATTATGTACACATGTGGTGAACCCCAGAAATTAACCCAACCACATCCAGAGTATTTGCTTCTATTTCAGACAGCAGCTTAGTTTTCCCAGCCCCTGGAACAGCTCTCCTCCTTCACTTCTTGCTCAGTCTCCCAAGCCCCTTTCCAATGTCAGCTCCTTGCAGAGAGACCTGCTGCTGGTCAAGGGGAACCAAGAGCTCAAGGAAATGCCATACTGCCTGTACAACGGTCCGGTTACCAAAGGGTGCCTCATCTACGTGTGGAGGGTTACACTTTGCCCAAAGCAACCCTGAAAACCAAAGTCCTGATGCAATGAAGGGCTTGCTAAGCTGTGACCTGAATTTTACCCCTCTTGTAGAGGTTTTCCCGGGTCAGAGCCAAGGCACATTGGCAGCAAACCGAAAAGAAAATTTCACGGCTGCTGCCCCCTGGGTCAGCTTTACAGGGGAGCCGAGGACTTTAGTACCCAGTGCTGTTTCCTGCACATTTCCCAAGAACCTATTTCTCACTGAAGCACGTGTTTTGGGGCTGCTGTGCCAGTGACATATAGCACAGCTTGGTGTGAGGGCACAGAGTTTCTGGGGATTGAAAATGAAAGGATTTTTATTAACTTGCTTCCTGTGATTTCTTATGCATCCTTCCCTGAATGCTTTCTGTTCTGGAGAGAACAGATTTTTCCAGTTTAACAGCATGCAAGGACAGCAAAAACTTAAAACCAGAAGTAAAATATTATCTAGAGAGATAGCAATGTAGCTGCAAAGACACACCAGCTTATTTAGTAGCTCTTCCTTGTTATACCTGGTGTCCATGCAGGAGTTATTAATGGTTCATCAGCAGTCTGCGCATGCCAAGTGCAGAGAAATTTGTTGTTTCCTCTTCTCCCATTATCTGATTCTGCTGCTGTCCTTGCAGGACCCCTCCAGCAGCAGAACCAGGTGTGGGACCTGTTGTGTTAGTGACACACGGGGACAAGGACACAGTCCCCTGTGGAGGGGCAGCCTGGGAGCACATGGGGGGGAAGTTTTCTACACATTGCAGTGACTGGTGACATACCAGCAAGAAAATAGAGGCTGGCTGGCATTTCACACTGGCTGACTAAAGCATCAGGGCTAATTACTATTTTCTGTGAAACGCCAAAAGACCAAGCAAAATTCCTACCTTCTTTAGCTGAGCTGAACAGCTCAAAGGGAATCTTCCTCATGAAATCCTCTGAGATTGTAAAAAAACCCCAACCAACCCAACCCCCTTCCTTTTGCGAAAGAAAATTAATCCTTTGTTTATTTTTTTAACCTCCATTCACGCCAATGCTTCTAGCAAAATATTTCTTGCTTTATATAGCAGGAATCTGACTCCACAACCTTTTGATAATGGTTTTGGTCACTTCAATGAGACATACCAGGAGAGGTCAGGTTTTGCATTTGACTGGGATTGCTTTGCAAACAGAGCTGATTCAGAAGGTGTCCATCTGAAAGAAGAATATTTTGGGGCTTGAACTGTTTCACCTTGTCCCATGAAGGTATCACTGGGACAGCCAGGTCTGGAGGAATGCACACACACAGCTACTTCAGGGACATCTGCCTCAGTGAGGGCTTAGCAGAGTAACTTGAGCCCCAAGCAAACACAGTCACCACTACAATACTTTCTGCTCCTGGCGTGCCAACAGGACTAGGGGAGAATAGGATCGCTGCCATGCTCAGCCTGGCCACCACGTGCTGGCAGCAAGGCAAGAGTCTCCTGGAAGTGGAGCCCCACACAAGGGCTCGAGTGCTCACACGAGAAGAAATGCTGAGGAAGGTGTGATCCTGCGTGAAGGAAACCCCATCTGAGAAATGAAGCCTGTGTTACTGCTGGCACACTCCAAACAGCACAGAGCAGCTCCCTGCCGAAGAGAGGGACCCTCGAGGCAGCAATTCAACTTCCCTTCCCAGGAGTTCTCCCAGACACAGAGTCCTTGAAGTCTCACTCTTCTTCACACCTTGCTGAAGGAGCTTCCTCCTTCATCCCCTCTTCCCTAGATTTCAGAGATATACCAGCCTTATTAATTAACCAGAACCACGTCCCCCAGTGCTACAGGTCAATAGAGACAGTCCAGAAAATCCATCCCAAAGAAATCTTGAGTTATCAGGAATTTCTTCAAGATGAAATAGGAATCATTCCTGTCCCACTTTGACACAGCACCCAAGGACTACAGATCCAGAGATCACTGCTAGTCCAGCTTGGAAATAAACACCATGGTCCACATCTATGCAGGGAGGAGAGAAAGTACTTGGTCCCAACCCAGGTGATCTTCTGAAAGCAGGCCCTAGGAAATCACACACAAAACATGTTTTGAGCCTCCACAAGGGATAGCATTCCATGAGAAATAACTCCCAAGTCCTTTCCTCCAGTAGCAAACTGTTCAAGAGTGATTTGTTCTGAACGGGCCAATTTCACAGGTGATTTTGAGAAAGCAGAGCATGGAAGGTGCTGTCAGATAAAACGACAGATCTGACAATATGAAGCAATCTGCAGGAAATCATGAAACTGAGTGATAAAAAGTGAGTAAGGCCCTAATTTTGCCCAGTGTGTGATGGATGAAACACTCCATTTGCTTCACAGGAGGAGGCAGCTGTCTGCCCACCCAAGCAGAGAGAACAGTTCCATGGCAAAGCGGCAGCAGGTCTAGAGGACTGGTACAAGTAATGGAGCAAAAGGAAAAGTGGAGAGGGAGCCTTTAGGTAGGCAATCAGTGTTAATAGCATCGTGTAGATGAGACAAAATAGAAGGGGCTTCCCTTTACCCCTCTTCTTCCGCAGCTCATTCCCAGGACATGAGCAACTCCACCTGTCCTGCAGAGCCTGTCCTCTTTCGACTCTGCCACCACCTGCCAGCTCATCCAGCCAGATCTGCTGGGAAAATGTTCCTTCCTCATTTCCTGCCATAACATGCTGCCTTTTCTATCCCACCTGCGCTGTGCAATACCACACTCACATGCATATCCATTAATTCCTGTCCAATTCCTTTCGGAAAAATCCTTGACTGGAGAGACTGTTCAAACAGCATTACCCCGCTACGTCACCGGGCTGTTTGCACATTGCAGAACAGGAAGGAGTGACACCAGCAGTGCTGAGCTGGCAGAGCCTGGCACTTGGCTTGCGTGGCGGGGGTGGAATGGGGGGTGGAACCTCCTGGCTCCAGCTGTGCTATGGATTTTCAAATCAAAGCAGCTCATTGTCCTTTATCTCAGGTACTGAAGGAAAACCAATAATTCCAAGGACTCAAGCACTCATAGCAGGAATCTCACAGCAAAACAAACAGAAGCAGTAAGGAAACCACTCTGAGCACTGGCAGCTTCATCAGGTATAAATGATACGTGATTTCACCTCTGGAAATCTGATAGAAGGTTGTAATGTTTCTACACACATTCCCAAGGGGAGAGAAGGTAGTACATTTCCAAGAAGACTGAAGATTATTGCAGTAATTTAATGGCTTTGGTCAAGTCATTCAATCTCCCTATACCTAATCTTCTCATCAGCATAACTGGTGTGTCCACTGCCATGAAGACACTGCAAGAATCCAGACACATCTCAGAGAGCCACAAGTCTCTGTCCAGGAGTAAATCATGGCAAAAGGTGGAAGTAACAATATTAGCACCCATCCTACACAAACACTCCTGTGAAAATATGTATATATTAAAAATTTAAAATGTTACATATATCTTTCCCCAAAATCATACAATCATAAAATGGCTGGGGTTGGAAGGGACTTTAAAGATCACCTAGTTCCAACCCTCCTGCCATGGACAGGGACACCTTCAACCAGACCAGGTTGCTCAGGGCTCCATCCATCCTGGGCTTCAACAATCCCAGGGATGGGGCAGCCACAACTTCTGTGGCAAACCTGTGCCAGTGCCTCATCTGCTCTCTTTCAAAGAACTCCATCCTAATATCTAATCTAAACCTGCTCTCTTTTAGTTTGAATCCATTCCCCTGTGACCTGTTGCCACATACCCTTGTAAACGTCCCTCTCCCTGTGTCTTGCAGGCTCCCTTCAGCTACTGGAAGGCTGTGATTGCATCACCCCGAGCTGCGCAGTAAGAAAGAGGAAGTTTGACAGTGCACCACCACAGCATGCTCTCAGAAAGGATTTTATGCCAGCCTACACTGTTAGCACTGCAGAAGGACTCCTGGCTGTGATGGAGGGAGGGGATGTCAGGACTGTTACAGACTTTCTGACTGCACTTTGAGCCGCTTTCCAACTCTTGCACATTTTCTGCACTTTAATGAACAGAAGATGTAGTCAGTGACTTGGCAGCAGGCTTGGAGAGCCAGGAGCAGAGGGAGGCACTCACCTTCCTGGCCTGCTTTTCCCTCCCACCAAGCAATAATGTACTCTTTCTTTCATGATGATGTCGATGTGCAAGCCTCTACCTTTTTAGCAGAGGCACTTCAGGTGTTAGACAGTAAAACACAGCTGTTGCAGTAGGAACAGTGATAAGCTCCAAATCCACTGATGATGCTGCTGCCTTGTCAGTGCTCTCTCCAGAGTCTGTGTCCCTGTATCTTTTTCTGCAATATTCCCAAACTGTGTCTCCTTCAGATCTCTGCTTTACACCAGTGAAAAAATCTATGAGATGCTACATTATATTGATAATGGTCTTTTTCCTTTGCAGCTAGATGATTTTGTGTGATTTTACAACCTCAGAGCTACTTGGAAATTAGAAAGAAAACTCAGATCTAGAACTATAAAGCATTATTTTCTGGGACTTTGAGATCAGCTGCTAAAGTCACATGGGAAAGAGTTACTTAACTGAAAACCTGGCACAAACGAGTTCAGAAAAGAGAACTTTTTCTAAATGCCAGCATTTTTATGAGCTTATATTAAGAGGGGATATATACAAAGGAATTTAAGACATTTTATCTTGCAGAAATAGAAAACAACTGAAACTACAATGATATAATGAAAGCCTTCACACAAAAGCAAAGCATCTCCCTTAAAAATACTGCTAAAAAGCAAGTTTAATGCCAGAGAAGAACCCCATGTTGTTGAGGGGGTAGAGAGCCTCTGATACCCATCCTAACTTGATCAACACTAATTCAGGCATCTCTGCCATAAATCTTTGCAAGCAGTGTGCACAGTCCTATTGTAAATATAGACCCATTTCAGCAGCTAGTGTTCAGTCCTATTCCTCCAACATTAACTTGACTTTTTCCATTGGCCCAACCTGGAGAAAAATTAAAATCTAAGCCAGAAGTTTCCACAGCTTTTTCAGGAGCACTCCCAACCTTAACAAAGGATACTCAGACACCAGTGCTAACAGTACCAGACTCCGAACATCATAGGAAGTTCACAGTCTCACTTATCCACTAACATTAGTCCAGGAGCCACAGGAGTTTTCACGTCCCAGAGTTCATGGGAAGTTTCTGTAGAGGCACAATGGTCACCCTGCTAAGCCTGTTCTTTCGGTTTACAAGAAATGGATGCCTTTACCAGAAGGCTATTCAACAACAAACATTCCATGTGGCAATTGGAAACCCACAAATGACCCAGCAGGAAGTTGCCTTGAAGACAGGCCAAGATATTAAAAAATTGTTCAAACATAAACCTTAGTGGCTGTGTGTCTACTCTGTTAAACACCTTGGCATTTAGATTTAGCTGGACACCTGGTCTCCCAGTCATTGACTCTGTCTGTGAATACAAGTTATGCCAGAGGTTTTCAAATACATGATGTTGAAAGTATATTTTTATACCTGTTGGCAGTGAAAAGCCATTAGCCTCCCAGAAAGGTTCCTGTAATAACAGGGTAACTTAAAAACAAAGCCATGAGGCAGGCAAAGGAGTTGTCCTCCTAGTTCTGCCTCCTGTTCCCCTAGGACAAAAGAGTGTTACCCATTCCCTTATCTATAAAATAGGCATAATTGCACCTTTTTACCTCACAGAAACAGCCTCAGGCTTAGGTTATATTGTCTGCAAATTCAGACTGGAAAAATACTATAAAGATGCCAGCTACTGAGCTTTTATCTTCCTTTCCTGAGTGATTTCCCAAGAGTTTCTGCTCACCGTCGCCAGTCACAAGTGTGTTTGTTGAGTGACTGAGTGACGTGCAGAGGCAAAGATGGGTGAAGCTGCTGGGCTGATAGGTAGTTATTAGCTCAGGTGACCGGACTCAGTGCCCACTCTATTATCTCAGCGTGCCTCTTTCTGGTCCCTGGCATCTTCAAACTGTGATGCTAAATAGCACTTGGGTTCTGCTGGACACCTGCTCTCAGTATCATTGATTGCATGTGCTTGCGAAGTCTTCTGGCCTTCTCCAAGGAAGGCCAGCAGCAAAGAAACCTGCTCCACCTGCAGCAAACCTAAGAGAACATAGAGATTAGTCCTCGTAATACTTCAAGTACTTTGGACTCAAGTCCTTCCCCAAATATACATTTAAAAGGTAATTATAATTTCTTAGCCATCATAGTATTATCACAGGCCAGAGACAATGATGGGACCTATGACAAGAGAAGACAAGACTCAGCCTGGGTGTGTGTAGGTTTGCCCTCTCTGAGCCTTCTTGCTGACCAGAAACAGGACAGAAAAGGGAAAGACTCACCAGTTTAGTTAACAAAACCCGAAATATGTATGGTCTTTGAAAATAAAGACAATGCCAAGGAAGAGACTTCGGACTGATGCCTATAGGCAGCTTTTTCTGGTTTTTGGTCTGGTCATTTCTCATCCACTTCCAGGGAGCACCCAGGGGTTGGCTATGGATTTCCATTTTGAACAAAGCACAAGACAACCGACTATGAACAGGGATAGATTCTTCCTCAGAGTGAATATAAACGCTGTGGACTGTTTAGTGTGCAGGTTATGCTTCTTTCTCTTGCCTTCTCCAACACGCCAGTAACCCAGACTGAACACATACACAGTTTTACCTGGAGCAGAGGCTGAGACAAACAGCAGAAGGTGCATGTCAGAGCTTGGCCACTTCTGCTAAATTGGAAAGGGGCAGGCTTTCCAGAAGGTATGTGTGCCCGGTAATAAACGTTTCCATTTTACCAGGATAAAGCATGGAAAGTTGGAGCTAGACCAAACTTTGCAGGGCACCTTACAATTTAGGGCATACTAAGCCACTCCTGTCCTGCAGCACCTCTGCCTCTGCCTCTCACAAGCTCAGCATTTCAGGTATTAGCCAAGGCAGTTGTTTGTCTGCCGTGATTTCCCTGGGAATGGAAGAGGCCTTACATGCTGGGATCCTGACCAGGACGTTTTGGGGGATCACAAAGCCCCTACCCATCAGCAGACCTGTAAGCAAGGCAGCTCTGTTTCAGCAGCACTCAGCTCTTGTACAACTGCATCAGTTACATTTCGTGCTTTGAAACACCAGTCTTATCAAGGGATTTTATCAGATTGGGAAGTTTCAACACTTGATATACAGTACCTTTGAAGTCAGTGGGATAATGACGTCAGAGAATACCCTAAAGCCACCCAAGGTCATAAAGTTAATGGATAATAAAGGCATCTACTCCCCTGAGAATAACATCTTAGCTGCTCTGTCTTCAAATACGGATGCATCCAGAGGATCTGGAGTATCCCAATGACCTCACTCAATAACATAACATTGAGTGGGACAGTGCAAACAACAAGTAGGGCAGCAAACACAGGAGTGTTTAGGAAAACAAAGAAAATGGACCTGAATCCACACAAAGGGAACCCAGTGAATTCACCTGGAGAAGATTATTTTTCAGACAAAGGGGTGCTTCCACAGACCTATGTACATTGTGTCCCAATGTTTCTCTCATTTCACCATTTGGATTTATTTGTCACTGCTTGAGATACCAGCCACTCTGCAAAGCACTCGATGACCATCAAGCCTGGTTATGCTGGACTGCAGTTTCTGGGAAATGCAAGGTTTTCCTTGAAAGCAGTCTGCTGCTGTAAATACATTAATGTTCACATTGTGCATGGTCTGAATGCCACCCATGTTCACATAACAGATGGGGCACACAGAGAGAGCTGCTGCCCCAAAGAGACTTTGAAGAGTGATTCAGGGAACCAAAGCAGGTGCTAGGAAGGAGAAGCTCAAAATCCAGCCACAGCTCAAAATCCAGCCACAGCTCAGAACAGAAAGAGAATCTGATGCATTTTTCAGGGTAACACGATGAGTGCTGAAGTTGTGATGATGCAGCAGGGCATTACCTTAGAACTTGAGGGAGGGTCTGAGGACAGAGGCTGTATGAAAGAGAATTCTCATGCAGAGTAGTCCCAGAGCTGGCCAAGCCCCAGCCAAACTCTAGGGAGCAAAGAGGACGCTCCCCCATCCACCACCCTCCACATTGTAGTCGGACCTTTCTACTGGGACATGGCCAGTTGTTGATGCCAAATTCACAAGCAAACAGAAAGATTTTGAAACACCTGAGTCAACAATGTATATTTTATTGCATGCCATTGCCACCAGAATTTCTACGAGTTTATCACAATTTCACATTTCTGTTCCTTTCCTACTTCATTCTGCCCGCTGCCCTTTTGCTTCATATCGTACTTACCTGCAGTGTTTATTCTGTCACACTGCTTGCTCTCTGCCTTGTTCTGTTCCCTTCCCTCCTGATCCCCTTGCCCATGTTTCAGTTTGGTGTCACCTTCTCACAGATTTTCCCTGGGTGCCATCGGGGACAGCAGTCAGCCAACAGGTTCACTTCTTGCCACAGGAATGAGGAGAAACCTCTGCTATCTCACCCCTCCAGCACTCTCTGCAAAGCCTCTTCCACCTAAAAGACAACGGGACAAAGGGAAGAGGTTCTTTGAAAGATTAGATGAAGTTAAAACTTTTCTCTCAGACACATGGCAGTGCAGCTGCTGTACGTGCTGGTAGATTTCACATGTTACCCAAGCTGTTCTTGGCTCTTTCTTTTCTGCCTTCTTTATTTGAGGGGCCCACATTTCACCATCCAGCAGGGAAGCTCACTGCTCCCAAAGAAGAAGAAAGCAGGAAAAGCACAACCCCTCGCTCCAGCACTCCAGGGGATGCATCCCAGCAGTTGTAAGTTATGTTTGGAACAACCTTAGCAGAATGAAAAGGAAGGCGGTCACAGCTGAGCCAAATCCATGGAGCCTGAAGGGCACAAGAGTCCCAACAGGCATCTGAGTCATGCTCTGAGCCAGAGGCATCACACATCAACAAAGTGGACACAAGATCAGACACGGCTTTTGAAATATCTAGAAAAACAGCCTGAGTAAAGAGGGAAACCACTAAATTTGGGTTTCCTTTGGTGTCAGGTCAGGTGTCCCCTCCAAAACTGTACCTATACTGCACACATAAGGCCCTGGATCAATATTCAAAATGCTTGATCTAAGAAATATGACCAAACTGTAAGAGCTCCAATACTTCCTTCCATTTATCACACAAATACAAGCATCTATATTGACTCACTGTCCCACCCACACACAAGATTAATAAACTCATCCACATTCACATGGCATTGCCTCACAAGTGTAACTTGAACTGAAAACAAAACAAAACCCCAAGCAAGAAAAATGAACAAAAGAGGAACTCCCCATTGGGACTAAAGCCATGCTCATGCCTCAGTGAACCAGCCCTGGACATCTCAGACTTTGTACCAACAAGCCCTTGATGTTCTCTGCACCTGAATATAAAGTGCCCCCCACTCTCTCTGAAGTGCTCCAATGGGGTTCAGTAACACTGAATAAAATATTCAGTAACATTAAATAATGCTTACAAGGAACAGCTCAAGCATACAGGAACAAGACAGGCCTTGGGAGATTGCAACAACCTGGGAGGGACTGCACAAACTTCAACAACAGGATTAGAATTCAAGCGATCTTGACAAACTGGAAGTACAATCTGGAAAAAGCAATTTAGCATGAACAGCTAGGAATGGCCTGCAAGGTCAAGGTAGGGAACATTGTGGCACACAGCTGATCTGCTGGAAGGGACCTGGCTCACATTGTGTGTCACAGGCTGCCCATAAGTGAACAATATCATATCATGTTATGTTATGTT
Source organism: Struthidea cinerea (assembly GCA_013397865.1). Lineage (NCBI taxonomy): Eukaryota > Metazoa > Chordata > Aves > Passeriformes > Corcoracidae > Struthidea > Struthidea cinerea. The sequence goes on from VZTI01004295.1 coordinate 588,678, forward strand.
ATGCTGTGATGTTATGTTATGTGTTATGTTATGTTATGTGTTATGTTGTGTTGTTATGTTATGTTATGTTATGTTATGTTATGTTATGTTATGTGTGATGTTATGTTATGTGTTATGTTATGTTATGTTATGTTATGTTATGTTATGTCTCTTGCGAATATCTGATGTCATATTCAGAAACATGAACAAGAGTGCTGTCTGCAAATACCCAGGGTAATCTCCCAGAACTCACTCAGCAAGGCCTTAGGGCTGGGTTAAAGGAACTCCACATCAGCTGAAGAAAGAGTGGGGTAAGAAGGTTCAGCGATCCGAAGATAATTATTGATATAATTCAGAGAAGAAAAAACTAAGATTGAAACCATCTTCAGATAACCTAGAAGTGCCTACATAGAGAGAGGGAATATTTTCCCTGACCATTGTGAGCAAACATTAGAATGACAAAACCACTTCTACTAGAGAAGGTAATTCCTCTGAGGCAGGTTGCTTGGGAGATCAGAGGATTTGAACAACAGATTAAAACCACTTCGGCAGGAACATTTTAGGCCCAGCTGATCCTTCCAAGGCTTGTGCTACAAGACAGATGCGTGTAACATCCGGATTTTCACCTGCAGAGCTCCGCACGTGACTGTAGTTCTGCCCATGGATCCATGGTGTACAAGATTCACAGAATGTCACTTCCACTTATACCTGCATAGAATGCTTAAGGAAAAACGACTGATCAGGGATTCCTGTCTCATCTCAAGTACTGGCTGCAGGTGTGTGAGTTCAGTAAAATCTAAGGTTCCTGTTAGGAGGTGGGTCATAGAGCAGGAGCAGGCAGCTCCCAGAGCCACTGATGCTCTGTCAAAGGGCAGGACCAGCCCATCTACCTGCTCTCTAATACCAGCTGGTCATCCCCAGGTAAGACAGCCACGTGAAGGAGGGAACTCAAAGCATCCTAGAGACACCTTGGTTCTTGATTTGATTTGATGGCTTTTAGGGATGAGAAGGAACCCAAATGAGTACTGGATTGGAAGAAGATATGGGGAATATCAGGGATTTATTTAATGTTTTGCATTTACACCTTGTCTGTTTATTAATTGTAATGATGGTCCAAGATGTGCTAAATATGGGACAAGTTCTCAGTTTTTTCCTCTAGTAGTAGATTCAGACCCCTTTGAAAACATCCTTGTCTTTGTTCATTTGTTTGTGTGCTTTCTTTGCACAGAAGGTAAAAGCTGGATTGATTTTTAATGTGCTATTCCAGTGCAAGACTTTATTGGCTTTGTATTGAGCTGCTACATCTAAGAAACAACTGCCATACCATGGAAAACAATTAAAAAAAAAAAAGAAAAGAAGAAATCCATCTGCTTTTCCATTCTGCTTCGGGAATTTACCCTCTAAAAGCTGACTATGCAGGCCCTGAAGAAGATCCTGTTACTCTAAGCAAAGCTGGAATAGGCTACTTATTGTTCTAGGCCACTGGTATTCCCCTTTCTCAGACATTGCCTGCAGAAATAACGAGCAGCTTAAACAGGGCTCCCTATTGAAATTGTCAACAGCTTGAGTTCCCCATTTAAAGGCTCTGGCATCAGGGCACCCTGAACCCAAGCCATGTTAGCAGGAAAGCAGAATTAATACAGAAGAGGAAAAGCCTGCAGGGAGGGGAGAGGCCTCTTCTGCAGGGTGAAGTGCAGCCGTGCTGTGTGAGACTGAGATCCAGGGCTCTGCAAAGTCTACTGGTTTGTGGCTTTTACCACCAAAGATAGGGCCGCATTCCCACACTTCCAATTGTGCCATGGGGTCAGCATCTAGCACAAAGCCTGTATCAGCTGGTGCAACCCTTCCTCCCGTCTCTGGGACAATATTCTGGGGGGGAGTCTGGTAATAGAATCACAGAATGGTTGGGGTTGGAAGGGACCTCAAAGACCATCCAGTTCCAACCCCTCTGACACAAGCAGGGACACCTCTCACTAGACCTGGTTTCTTGAAGTGCCATTCAATTTGGCCTTGAACACTTCCAGGGATGGGGCATCCACAGTTTCCCTGGCAACGTGTTCCAGAGCATTGCAAGCAGGTCGCGGGAGGTGATCCTGCCCCCCTACTCAGCCCTGGTGAAGCCACATCTGGAGTGCAGTGTCCAGTTCTGGGTTCCTCAGTACAAGACAGACATGGAGCTCCTGGAGTGAGTCAGCGGAGGGCTACAAAGTTGATCAAGGAACTGGAGCGTCTCTCTTATGAGGAGAGGTTGGGGGAACTGGGCCTGTTCAGCCTCAAGAAGAAACCATTGAGAGGGGGCTCAGTCAATGTCTATGAGTATCTGAAGGGAGGGTGTCAAGAGGATGGACCCAGGCTCTTCTTGGTGGTGCTGAGCAAGAGGCAATGGGCAGAAATCGATGCACAGGAAGTTCTACCTGAACATGAAGAACTTCTTTACTGTGCAGTGACTGCAGACTGGAACAGATTTCCCAGAAATGGTCTGGAGTTTCCCCCTCAGTGAAGGTATTCAACAACCACCTGGACACAATCCCGTGCCATGTGCTCTAGGATGACCCTGCTTAAGCAGGGAGGTTGGACAGGATGGCCCACTGTGGTCCCTTCCAACCTGAGCTATTCTGTGATTCTGTGAACAAGTTCTCCCTGGAGCTTTCTCTTCTCGAGGCTGAACAGCCCCGACTCCCTCAGCCTTTCCTCATAACAGCTCTTACAGGCATTTTACCCCTGTTAAAAGGACGCACCCCCTCCAAAGACCTCATGATATCAGCTCCACAGGCTTTCCAACCACAAGCACTCAGGGATGCCTCTCCCAGGAAGCAAGACCCCCCGGACAGCCTCCCCGAACCACCCAAAACAACTCGAGCGCTATTGATGCTCCACAGTGGGGATGCTCTGCCCCCTCCACCCTCCAACCACCACCTCCCCAGCCTCCCAGATTTTTTCAGCCTTTACTTCTGGTTCATTATGCAGCTGTTGCAGAGAAAGAAGTGACAGGTTGAGCGCGGGGGAAGAGAGGGGTGTCGGGGCTGCCGAAGGGGAGCCCAGTCTCGGCATCCCCAATCCCGGCACCCGCATCCCCGTCCCGTCCCTCGCCGGGAGCCGCACCCGCGCGGCCGCCAGTGGCTGGGGGCGGCCTGGAGGGAGTTGTCCCTTCGCCCCCGCCCCCGGAGGCGCGGCCCGGCCCCTCGGTAGGGTAGAAAGGGCTGGGCGGCGGGCGCGCAGCGGCAGAGCGGAGCGGGCACGCTGCCGGCATGGCTCTGGATTTCCTGGCGGGATGCGTCGGTGGTGAGTGTCGCGGGGCTGCAGGGGTGAAAGTAATCATTAAAAAATGGTGCGGAAGGGGGAGAAAAAGAGGGAGAAGGGGGTGAGAGGAGAATAATAATAGAAAAGGCAAGCAGAAAAAAAACTTGAAAAGGAACAGGGGAGTAAGGGGAGAAATACAAAAAGGTAGGAAATAGAGAAGAGGCGGAGGAGGGGATAGAGCGAAATGTTTTTAAAATGAGGAAGAAAGGCAGGCAGGTCGGCGGGGAGGGCTGGGCGCGGCGCTGTTATTTTGGGAGCGGAGGATGGTGCCGGGGGCGATGAGAGCGGCCCCCGCTGCAATAGGGGCCGGGCCCGGGCGGGGGAAGCTCTCGGGGGTTCCCGTGTGCCGGGGCGGGCCGGCCGGCCCCTCCGCGGCCGTGCCGCCGCGCCGGGGGCTGCCCGAGGGGCTGGGAGGAGCGGGGGGGGGGGACGGGGCTCTGGGGTGAGCGATGGCGGAGCGGCTCGGTCGGAGCCCCGACCTGAGCACAGGGACCCTGGGCAGCTCTAAGATGGAGAGGAGAGAATGCGAACACGCGTCCTGCGCTTCCCCGCGCATCTGCGGCCGGCCTGCCGCCTGCTATTTTTAGCAGTTGTTAAATTGTGTTCAGGAGACTTATTCTCGCGTCTTTTCGGGTATTTGCGCTTGCTGTTTTCCTTGCCAACCTGGCAAAGATTTTTTTAAATCCCTTTTTCCAGCGTCTCTCTGGCTTCGTCCTAGTGCCCCTTGCCTTGCCAGGGTTCCCGCAGGGTCAGCTGTACCGCTGCCCTTTCCGTGCCGAGCACAGTGCACATTGCTGTTTTTCTTTCTATCTTGGGCTATGTCGCTGCCGTGCTGGCCTTAAACAACCTGGACTGCACCATCCTGGAGCTGCTGCCACATCTTCCCCGGGAGAGGGAGGGCGGCTATCTCGCCACAGACGGGGGAAAGGTGCACTGACGCTCTTGTAGTTGTCGCTGTTGTCAGCGGCCACTAAGAACTGCTGGGTCACAGAAGTACAGAGCCAGAGGATTCATTGCTCCAGCCTGTGTGTGCAAAATGCCTGTGTTCAGATTGGTGTCACTGACAGGCCACCCTGTGACTTCTGAAAAGTCCTTTGGTGCTAGAATACAGTAAAGGTTATTAGTAACGCATGGTCCCTCTGCAGGTGCTGCTGTCACACCTGGAAAGGCTGTAGACAGAGAGCAGGAGTGTTCTGCTGCCTTTAGAGATGCTTACACATTTTCTGTGCCCGCACAGAGCTGTATGTACATGAAATATTGTGCTTTAGAGGAAACCTGCATTTTCTGCCCACTGGACTTGCCTTGGGCTGAGGCCAGGGGTCATGGCTGCACATTCCATATGGTGTGGCTCAGTCTCTAGTTACACACCTCAACCCCTGCCTGGGGCTCAGAGGCTTGACTAGAAGCATAAAGGCACCTGGTACTGGCCTGAAGGACTGAATTGTAGATCTCTTATCTCCTGACTTGGTAGGATGCTCTTTACCTGGTTTGCCAACCCTGTTGTGCATTCACACCTCAGGCTGGTGCTCCTGCTTGGGCTACTGTAGCCCCAGACCTAGGAAGAAAATTCAGAGCAATAACCATGGCATTTGTTTCGTTTCAGGTGCTGCTGGTGTGCTGGTAGGACACCCCTTTGACACTGTTAAGGTGGGTTGATTATGAAATATATTTGCCTCTAAGTAGAAAACTTAGTTTCTCCAAGGAGTGGGGGAGGAAAAAAAATCCCCAGACACTGTAGGAGTGAAAATCTGTGTGGGAAAGCTTGGAGCAATCCTCCACAACCACTGTTTATAGATTCTTCAATCTCTAGCTCTTCAGAAGTGAAAACTTAGTAACATAAACCTTGGCCTTAAACTGCAAGTGCAGTGCAGTAGCAATGTGGTATTTGAAAATACAACCTTACATTTAACTAAATTTTGTTCTAAGCTTGCTTCTCTGTAACTGTTCAACACTAACTGCTAAAACTTCCTCTCCCTGCATTTGTAACTCAACCCACTTTGTTAGTAGGTTGAAAGACTGTGTTTTGTTTTCCCTTCAAGCTCTGCTATTACTCCTTAATTTGTAGCACTAGCCAAAGGGTGGAAGTCAATAAAAATCCACAGTATGAAGCTTGTCTGGGGGCTTTTTCTTCCCAGTATTATTATATATTTTTCTAAATTTCCAAGTTAAAACTGATTTTCTGGTGGTCTGTTAGTTGTGTGTGTTATGCATACTTCAGCTACTATAAATACAAGATTTGACATCTCCTGGAGGGTCCCTCAGCCAGGGCTCTCAGGAGTCTGAGCCCATCTTTCAGAATGGAATGACAATTTAAGTCATCTTTTGGCAGCCTTATCCAAAATTTTGCACTGGAAGAACAGAAGAAGGGATATCAATGTATTCCCTGCTAAAGTAATATATCAGGTCACTTGACTGCAGCAGACAGCATGCCACGTAGTATATCTGTATTTGGAATACCTTTACCTTGCTGAATTTAGATATTCAAAGGCTGTGGGCTGATAGTGTTCCTGAGGACCCCACCACATTCTGTATTCCAGTGCACGGTTAATTCAATACAGAATTCCCAAGCTAGAGGATATTGGTCCTCCTTGCAAGCCTGCAGTGCAAGCTGCTCAAACAGTAAAATCTGTCTTTTTGTTGCTCAGAATATGGTAGATTGGACAGTTAAATAATTCAGCTGAGTTCTGGAATATATTTTCAGGAATGGTATTATCCAGACTTGCACAATTTTTCTTATGGTGGTACAGGGCCAGCTGTCTTTTTCTCTCCCATCCTGCCAAGTTTTACATGCTTAACTGAAGGTGATGGGTCGTTTCATTGAATCCAGCAAAACTACTAAAATTCTATGCTCAGACTGAAGCTAACTATGTGTGGGTTTTTTAGTTGTTTTTTTAAAAAACTACTGTGTGAAATGAAACATTTAACTGTAAAAACTGGGGCTCCCATGCTGGTTTCAGCAGATGTATTATTGCAAAATAGATGTATTTGCTTTGGAAAAAAGCATCTTGCTTTACAACAGAGCAAATAATTTGTTTCTGGATGACTCTAAATTTTTAATGAAATCCAGTGTGGCACATGATATTTTCATTTCCATAAGAAGGTATTGTAGGCATTTATCTGCATTTTGTTAGAGCATATACTAATGTTTGTATTATTAGCTGGCATTGTCACCGCTGTATGTGGAAAAACTAACTCTAACCACCCTTTAAGGAGAAAAGAAAAAAGATGTTGCATAACTTGTATATGTGTTAAGAATTAACTCTTTTCATAGGTCTGCAGCGTTTAAAGGGCTCACTGGTAGTCACCTTAGACTGTGCGTTTTTAATATAACTGAACAATGGGAAAGCTGCTTAGATAAGCCAAAGTTTTACTTCTGTCTTGGCATTTAAGCTCTTCTTTTTTTTGGCTGGTGCTCATGTTTCACAGAGCGGGGAGGGGGATGGTGGGGCACACAGGGAGACATTAAGCTGGTGACCCTGCGAAACCTACAACTGAGCTGATCTCAGAACTGGCAAACTCCTTATCCCTGGTTTGTTGATGTAATGTATAAAATTGCTTTTTTGCTTTTAACTGCCTTTACTTTCTGAGCTAGGGGCTGTCTTCATTAACAGCAAAAGTGTTACTTTGTTGTAGATGACAGATAAGCCTCATCACGGGAGAGTTACCTAGTAAGTATAGCCCAGGTGAACACTTCTGTTTCTCTCAGTCTTAATTTATTCTCAAATGTGTTAGTTCAAGTAAAGAACTGAAAGACTTATGAAGCTTATTCCCTTTTGAGTTTTAAACTGATGCATCCCTCTTCTACAGCTATGGCTTGGAGGGAGCGGGGTTTAAATATCCCCTTTTTTTAATGTAGTTTTATTCTGAACCTTCTTTCTGCTATGCATTTCTGGCTGTATACACTCTCACACACAGTGCCTCTAAAACTGAATCTCAGGCACACTGCTGTTGAGGTCTTAACCACTGCATATTCTTGGATCATGTTTTCATTGCTCAAATACTTCTGAAGTCACTGATTTCCCACATTATTTAATGCTTGGACTGTTTTGGGGATGTTGTGGTTTGGGTTTTTTTATTTAGTCTTGAGTGCCTTTATAAAAGTCTTTAGTGATGCTAAATTACTGGGGGTTACTACTGGACCTAAAACCTTAGTAACAGTGTTTCCCAACAAGAAGGAAGCTAGAACATTGGGCAATGAATGGAATAGGTGGATAACCTTTGCACATGATTCATCTTTCCTGTAGTTGTACACACTAAGGAGCTTGTTGAATATGGCATTAACCTGCATGAAAATGCAAGTTTTATGTGCACTCATTGCCTTACGTGGCAGTTTGCTAATGTGGGTACCCTTATGTGACCAGCACTGTGCTCAAGAATAAGAGGTTTTTCATTCTTGGACCTGGAGAGTCAGTACTCTAAATACTCTACCCTGTAGCAAGGCTTAATTCATTAATATTTCACAAATTATTTAGACAAAAATAGTGGGAGCTGTATGCCACTAGGAAATTCAACCTATATATGCAATATGACTAATTCTAAACTCCTAAACACAAGCAGAAAAGATAAAGTAAGAAGGTTCCTAAGCTGCAAATCCCCCAAAGCCCATACATTTGGAAGTCACAGACAAGGTTTGAAACAATAACAGTAAATTATAAATGGAGTAAAACTTTTTGTTTGTGCAATTGTGACAGCTTGTTAAGATTTGCCTTTGCTTGTGGATCTGCTTCTTTAACAATTTTGACAGTCTGCCTACCCCCCAAAAGTCACTTGAAGTAACAAAGGATTTATTTTCTTTGAATCCTGCTGTAAGCCTGCTTTTAATGCTGAGATTTTGCAAGACCCAAGGTGATCTCAGCCTCCCACTTTGGCTAGCATACACTAATGTATATACTAAAAAAACACTGAAGTTTTTAAAACTTTGATTTACAAAGCATAAAATAACATGTTGTAGGAAAAATGCTTCAACTGTCAATTTAGTTTTGCTTTGAAGAAAGCTAACCTGAATATAGGATTCTGACAAACCACCTCCATGAATCATTTTCTAGACACACATATTACATGTGCTTCATTGTTGTGGTGGTGGTTGTTATTACTTTTAGCAAGCAGATGAAAAAGAATTAAGTTCAGGAATCTTCCACACAGACATGATATTTTTTGTTGCTCAGAATAAGGGACTGAACTTTTTTGCCCTGGAGTTGCAGCAGCAGCATTAAATGGTTGATAAGCATGTTTTCTGAAGAACATTTCAGCCCTCCATGCTGAAGATCAAACACAGATTTATAACTTTATCAATCCAGTCAAATCAACTTATTGAGTTTATTGCAGTGTAGGGCTTTGCCTGAGCTAGGTAGAACTGAGACTTTTTAAAGTGTGCTGAGGGCAAATAAGCATGAAAAAACAGAATTGGAATTTTCCACTAGAGGTTAAAAAGCATCTGGAAAAGGGCCTAAGACCACCAGTTACAGTAGCATCTGTCTCTCCAGCAGAACATACTGTTTCAGTTTTGGAAAAGTTAATTGATTACTAACATTTAAAGATTTAAAACAGCTATACCCTCACCAATTGCTTTCATTCAGCAGGCTAAAAAACCAAAACAGACTAAAATTTAAAAGGACAAATGGCTTTTTACTCCTTCCTGTATGCAAAGACAGACATCTTAAGAGTCACTGCCCAGCTACCCTCTGAAAAAAAAATCAGATCTCAATGAATGGGCCCAAATCTGGCAGTTAGAAACACTATGGGTATTGCTGAAAGTTTTCATCCTTTTAAAATTATCCTAATCTCATGCTTGAATTGCAAATAATTTTTTTATTAAATTGTCTCAGGTTTGCACAGGTATTCCTTAGTGTGAACAGAAGTATTCTTGGCAGCTAAAGAAAGTCCCTATTGTAGCCTTTACTGGAAAGCATCTATTTGAAATTCTAGATGTCAATGTACCCTTCCACTTACTGGTTTGCTAAGAGTCACAAGAAGTTAATAATCCTCTTCCCCTCATATTTTCACTCCCAAACTTAATTCAAAACACGCAAGATTTTTCAAATTATTGTGCCACATATGGCATTCCAGTGTCCAGGCTGCACTCTTGCACATGCATTGCTATAGCAAATCTCCACATAAGTACAAGACAGTAGCTTACCCTTTAGGCTGTTCCTGATGTACAAATTGGTATCTCACACAACTTTTTATAGGTTCGTCTGCAAGTTCAAAATGTAGAGAAACCTCTCTACCGTGGGACTTTCCATTGCTTTCAGTCCATCATAAAGCAAGAATCTGTAAGTACAAAATTAATGCTTTGCATATTGTTTTTATCTCTGTGTATTTTGGCTTAGGAGGGTGGGAAAGCTGTTAAAAAAAAAAAAAGACAAATGTTGAAGATCAAGAGATAAAGCATATTCTGAACGTCACCTGATGGTACGGCAGATATTGTAGTCAGAACTTTGCAGAGTTTTCAACTTTGTGAAGATCACTAAGTCTGAAAATGGTATCTTGAGGTTAACATTTTAAATAAAATAAGAAGTTCTTTAAATAACTAATTTTCTGAGAATCTAAGCAATGAGTGAAGAAATTGGTGGGGTATTTTTGCTGCTGAAGATTTAGGACCATTGCTAAAAGGGTAGCTTCAGGCTTTACGTAAGCTATTTAAAAAGAAAAAGTAAAAAAATTGCCAGAAAACTCTTCTCTGGATGGAGTAAGGTTATTTTCTGGATGTGTTCAACTATATTTTTGTACTGCTAAATTGCTTTAATTTTCTGAGAATCTAAGCAATGAGTGAAGAAATTGGTGGGGTATTTTTGCTGCTGAAGATTTAGGACCATTGCTAAAAGGGTAGCTTCAGGCTTTACGTAAGCTATTTAAAAAGAAAAAGTAAAAAAATTGCCAGAAAACTCTTCTCTGGATGGAGTAAGGTTATTTTCTGGATGTGTTCAACTATATTTTTGTACTGCTAAATTGCTTAGATGTTTGTGTCCTAGGTAGAGTTGAAATTTTTATTACAAAACAAGGTGGTCCTGATCTGGTCACTGTTAGAAAGCTGGGGTACAAGGGAGAGCCGGAAGGGCTGTGTTCTGCAGTTTGAGGAGGTTACCCACACCACTGCTAAAAAGGGTTTTTCCTCCCTTCTTCCTTTAGGCTTTTGGACTCTATAAAGGTATTGGGTCACCAATGATGGGACTTACGTTCATTAACGCGCTGGTGTTCGGTGTGCAAGGAAACACCCTTCGTGCTCTGGGCAAAGACACTCCTCTGAACCAGTTCCTTGCAGGGTCAGCCGCAGGGGCCATCCAGTGTGTCATCTGCTGTCCCATGGAGCTGGCAAAGACAAGGATGCAGCTTCAAGGAACAGGAGAATACAAACTAAAAATGAAGAACTACAAAAATTCTTTGGACTGTTTGATCAAAATCTATCAAAAGGAAGGGCTGAGGGGTATCAACAGAGGCATGGTCTCTACCTTCATAAGAGAAACTCCAAGCTTTGGCTTTTACTTCCTGACCTATGACTGCATGACTCGGTATTTAGGCTGTGAAGCTGAAGACAGTTACGTTATTCCCAAACTGCTGTTTTCTGGAGGGATGTCGGGAATCGTGTCCTGGCTCTCAACCTATCCCATGGATGTGATCAAATCCCGGCTTCAGGCCGATGGAGTCGGAGGCGTCACACAATACAACGGCATCCTAGACTGTGTCCGAAAGAGTTACCATGAGGAAGGCTGGAGGGTGTTCACGAGAGGTCTCACTTCCACACTTCTCCGTGCTTTTCCTGTCAATGCAGCTACCTTTGCTACTGTCACTGTGTTCCTAATGTACATGAAGTCAGAAGACAACCTTCCTGAATGTGAACCAGGTCCAGTAATCCATCAGCCTTCCAGTTTGTGAACCTTATCTCCTTGTTGTCCTCATCCAAAGCCCGGCTGGTTGGGTTTTGTTGAACACGAACACTTGACCCACACAAGTAGTGTAGATTTATGCTGTCTGTATAAAGAATTCCTAAAGGTATCAAATGAGGATTTCATCTCACTACTTGTATAAACAGCATCTTGCCTTATTCAGGACTCCATATCTAGTAGTATCCAAGTAAGAGAAGGACCTGCCTTTAGAAAGTTGCTGTTGTGGCTCCAGAAGAGGTTCTGGAGAGTGTTCTAGCACTAGAAATTGAGTTTTCTTTCACTCAGGTTCTGAATGACTGAGTTGAATGCAGAAATGTTTTCATGAAAGAAATACTCATTTTGTATGTGACAGGAGTAAGTGTACTCCTCTAAGATGAAGAAAGGGGAAGAAGTTTAATGTTGGCAGCATTTTGCAGGTAACCCCAAACTGTAAAGACGTGGACTAGCATTCTGCTAGTCATATGTTTTACTTTTCCTCTGCTTTTGTATGTCAATGGTTTCAGTAGCAACTTTGTTCATACTGATTTGTAAAAAAAAAAGGAAAAAGAAAAAAGAAGAAAATATTTGTACCTAAATTGCTCCCTGACCTTTCAGCTTTGAATAAATATCTTAAGCACAAAGTTAGCATCTGCACTCAAATGCACTTGTTCCTTTAAATCTCAAGGCTTGTAAGGATTTAGGGAAACTCAGATCAAGTAGGACTGATGTTATTTGCCTTCACCTCTGTTTCTCCTTTGGTGGGTGCACAGACTGTATCGAGTAGTTCAGCCCAGTGGACTTTGTTCTCTGAAGTTAATGCAAGTTTGCACCACTTCTCCCACCATGCCCCATAGCAGCCAGTGATGTACAGAAGTCAAAGTCCTGCCTGTGGTATTGCACAAAATGTTTGTGGGTGCAATGTTAGCTTAGCAGCTTGAAGTATTTTAGAAATACATACATATTTAGGACTGGAGGTTTCACACTTTTCCAGAAAGTGGGTGTGTAAGTGTCTGAAATGGTTCCTGTTTAATACACTTGCATTATGAATTTAAACAATACTGATTTTTATGTATTTAGTTACAGTGCTACTGGAAAGAAGACTGAACAGGGTTGTAGAGAATTTTCTTGTTACATTAATCTGCTGTGATTTTTTTTTTTAGTCTGTTCAAGAAGAATATAATTAGCCAAAGAGCTACAAACAGGTATTTAAGATTTGAGATAAAAGCTACACGTATTTGGCACAAATAGCCAGGAGGAAGGACTGTATGTGTGTGAGCAATGTTTTAAAACACATCAAACTAGTTCAGTAAGTACAACTTGTTACACTTTTGGTTGGGACAAGTGCAATATGTGTTTAATTTATATGAATTTTCTAAAGAAGCGTTATTTCATAGCATTGTGCACTGTAACAAAATATGCTGGAGAAACCTGTAAAACTGATATGTCTTCTTATACCTTGAAGGTATGGTGGATGTTTTAGTGCCTACTTGCACTGAGATTCAAATTGAATGTTAAATCTGTCTACTAAGCTGCATATGCACAACAACTCACAGCAAATTTACACCTTTGTACAGGAGTATGTAATTCTTGTATATATATTGAAGGAATAAATTTTTAAAAAAATTTGCCTTTGGTTCTTTGAAGTTTGTTTTTTTGTGTTTTACTCAGATGCTTCTTTGTGTTAAATTGAGCTTGCATGAGGGTGGAGTTTCTGGCTTTTGCCAGGGGAAGCTTGCTCCATGTCTGCCTTCTGTGCATCACTGGGAAGGGCAGGGTCTTGCTCTGGCTTAGGCCCCATCACTGGAGCAAAGACAGGAAGCTGCCTGACCTCACTTCTTCAAACTGACCTTTCCTCTACCAGGAGAACAATCCTGCTTTTAAAGCCAAAGATCTGGCCCTATGCTTAGACCCCTCCTATTCTGCATTTATTTGGTTTAAGCTGTGCTGATCACCACCAGGGCTGCACAACTGGGGAAGACAAGTCTGGGGTCCCTGCAGGGTCACATCAGAAGCAAGTACCAGGCAGCCACACGCTCTCTGCACAATGTTCCAGCACCTCACCACCCCCACAGTAAAGAATTTCTAATACCTAATCTGAACCTACTCTCTCTCAGTTTAAAACTGTTACCCCTCATGACTCCCTGCCCTTCTCCACATTCCCAGTAAGTCTGCTTTAGGTACTGGAAGGTGTCCCCAGAGCCTTGTCTTCTCCAGGCTGAACATTTGTGTCTCTCCTCTGGAATCACTCCAGTAGGTTCATGTCCTCCTCTTCAGAGGTTACTTCAGGTACTGGCTCTTCATTTCATCTTCTTAAGGGATAGATACATGTGACTGACACAAACCCTGTCAAGCATCAATTTCCTGGGTCAGGAAAGGGAAAGGCCACCACCTCTCCACCTGACCATGACCAGGATCCGTTCCAGTCAAGTACCTTTTGTTCTCTCAGCAGGAGCAACAACTATGTTCAACGTTGAACTATGGAACAGAAATAAAAACTTGGAATAAGCAAACAGTGTCTCCTTAGAAGACTAATGTCATTAAAACAGAAAAGGGCTATACAATGTTTTACTTGCAGTGCTTACTGAAGCATTCTTTCCAGAAATTCATCCATCTGGAACTTAAATAATCAGTAGCAGACACTGGATGTTACTCAGCAAGCCTGAGAAGAGGGTAAAGCCAGTTTTCAGCCTAGTCTGATTTCACTTGCTTGAAATCCATCTGCCTTCTAACTATCAAATCAAGATTGACAAATGCCTCAGCCTTTTAAATCATGATACAGTTCTGTCCTGATAGATTTTTGAGATGTGAGCCAATTCAGACAACTACATCCTGCCTTCCCAGATCCTCATTCTCACACCATTATCAAGCAATTCCCCAACAACTGAAGGGATTAAGAAGATAAAGATCACTGAAAATGAAACTCACAACCCAGTCCCTCTACCCTGCTCTTTCTTAAACTTAGATGGGTCATGCCAGTGTTACAAGTTATAGCCACAAACATGTCCAATTAGGACAAGAGGGGAAAAACGTGACCATGTATAGCACTTCTTAACTAAGTCACTGAGTAGAACAACTAGTGTGAAATTCATTTATCATGTCTGTAACGTGACAATTTTTTTGTCGTCTCTGCCTTGTCTTTCTCTGCATATATGCAGTGATGGCCTTAAACTGAAAAAGGGCAAGTTTAGATTGGATATTAGGAAGAAATTCTTCCCTGTGAGGGTGGGGAGGCCCTGGCACAGATTGCCCAGAGAAGCTGTGGATGCCCCATGCCTGGAGGTGTTCAAGGCTAGGCTGGATGGGGCTCTGAGCAACCTGGTCTAGTGAAAGGCATCCCTGAGCATGACAGGGGGTGTTGGAATTAGATGATCTTTAAGATTCCTTCCAACCCAAACCATTCTAGGATTCTATAATACAGCTTATTATTTGGTTCAGGTAAAAGGGTAGGCAGACATTCAAGGAATGAAAACCTGTCCACTGCAGGTGCAGCACTGGCAGCATACTAAGGAAAAAGAGTAGACACAAATGTAAACGTTAACCTTGCGAAGAAAAGATGTGTTAGTTCTTTGAAATTAAATGTATTTATTATTATGCTGGAAAACAGGTGTTAACAGTTTAATGTAAGCTGCTGTTAGCCCAGCTTTCAATCCGTAGATAGTTAAAGAACAATTTAAAACCCAGAAGTGTGCCAAACACCATTAGATTAGCAGAATGTGCAGTTAAACCCCTCTTCTGTCAGAAAAAGAGACAGAGAAAAGAGAAGCTTAAGCTTACCCAAGGCAACATGCCCTATCAAACACCACAGCCATGGAGACAGATGAAGGATCTGAGGGACTCTGTGACTCTGGGAGGCACAGCAAGAGAACGGGGAAGCAGAGAACTTGCTGGGCCAAACTTAAGGGAGACAGCCTTTGATATCAAGAGGAAGCAAACTGTTTCTTTTCCATGTTCAGGAATTTATGCATGTCCACGGGCAGTAGGGGAGAAAAGCAGAGGAAAATAAGCCATTTCGTCTTCCCAGTACTACTGTTTTGCAATTTTTGTATTAGCGTTGTCCTCACTAATTGCAAAATGATTATCACCAACAGAATAAAAGGTGACATAATATGCACAATAATACGTAAGATATACAGTAAAAGCTTTTCTACTTATAGTTTGTTACTAGTTTTAACTGAGTTGACCTAGAAAGTGATTTTAAGCTATACAGGTTCATCAATAAATAAACTGAAATCAAGGCAATGTCTGCAGTGAACATTAATGCCCTATAGATTGATATAAATGGAAGAAAGTCAAGTTCTAATGTTCACAAAATATTCTTAGGGTGTATAAAATGTAACAACTAACACAGTCAAATTGCTTAGTTATCATTCACTATTATACTTTATTATGACTGGTTTTTCTTACTGAAAGAAGCACACTGCATTTTTTATTGACAGTAAAATAGACTTGTACCATTTTAGCCATATCCATGTGTCAATCAATAAAACACTAAAATCATAATGAAGCATGACCTCATGGTCCACACCATTTCCTATGCACATCAGAATAGAAAGAAGTGTTGTTCAAGTAATTTGACTTGGCCAGATTAAAGTTGCTATGAAATACAATGAATATTCTTTTTCTAGGATTTGATCTACTTATCTTAAGCAGAGATTTATTGTAGGTCAGGAATACTTCAGTGTTGCAATCAACCAGGCCATACACCTTCTTCCTTGGGCACTGAGGTATTTTCACTTGAGGAAGAATCTAAAAGAGGTACTTTTCAAACAGGTCAGTAATAAAATTCAACCTTTTTTAACAGCAATTAAAGGAGGCAAACGTAAAAATTACTTCTACCCTTAAATTAATCCAGGCAGTTATGTGCTTCCCTGCCAGCTCTTAACCGAGAGACTGTACACATTTTCATTTCACACTCCAGAAAAAATTGAGATGAAGTCCCCTATCCCTAACCTATGCAGGAGGAAAGAATAAAAACAAGCAAACCAACCAACCAACCAACCACACAAGAGGAAAACCTAAAGACCTCCCATAAGTATTATTCCTTACAATCCGTTTTCAAACCATAAACATTTGTATGCCCTTTGAAGCTGTGGGAGTCACTGGATTCATATAAATCCATTGGAGGTTAACTCAAAGCATCAGTTAAGACTGAAAACTGAAGGATTCTATATCAAAAGGCCAAATTTTCTATTTTGCTGAGAAAAAAATGTGTTGAAAAATAAGTCAAAACATAAGCTGCATGATGCCCCACGTGTGAGGCAGTCAAAACCTTTGTAAGCCAAAATTGCAACTGGCAAAGTCAGTGAGGTCCTTGCAAGCATCTTGCAGCTCTGAAGGACACCTGACTTTGTGAGCCCTTACATCAAAACACTAACCAACATGGCAGTTTTCCACAGATTTGTCTTGCAACCAATTCCTGAGATGAGCTTTAGCCAAAGGACATTAGGACCTATCTGGTCACCAGCATTTTTTGTGCATGGATTTTCCACTATTTAACAAGCAGTACATTTGCCACAGTCTTCATATACTCTATCATTTATCTCAAAAATATTCATTATTCACATCCTTCTGAAATGCACCTTTTCTGTGGGCCTGCTCCAGGGAGGGAAACAGGTTACTTGGGATCTTTGAACCCCTTAAGTGCAACAATGCAGGACTCCGGTGCAACACTGGTCAAGTTCTGCAGTCTCTGCAATGGCCTTGCACACATTATGAGCAGCAGCAGACTGAAGCAAAGGCCCTAATTGCCTCAGGAGTCCTTGGACTTTTTAGGAAGCCACTGCTGAAGAGAAGCAGTCATGTTTTACAGGTCTAGCAGTTAATCAAAATAGCCCCTCACAGCTGAAAGCACATTCATTAACACCATTGATAACTAGATTTCCACATTTCTCTCTTAAAGATATTTAATATTTGATGGATATATCTATATATGACCCACGTCACACTCAATGGTTTTTATTTACAGTCTTTTATTTTCATTGCCTTGCTGGTGCTTTTAATGAATGCAGAAGCACACTCAGGACTCTCAGAAATCAGCACACAATTGTACTTCTTATCCTCCTGCAGTGGTGTGGGGGCAATTTGCTCTTTGACACTGGCACACTCCACGTCTGTCAAGGTCCACTGAACGCCACAGGTCACCCTGCGTGCACTTGACCTCGCAGGGACACCCTGACGCTGCGGTTCTGCCTGCCGGTCGCACTGTGCAAACAGGTAATCCACTGCCATCTCCTGGCAAACTGCTACCCGGGAGCTTCTGAACAGACTGAAACAAAGCACTGACATAGGTGCCACCTGACACCAGGCCAATTAGAGAGGAAACACACGTAAACCTACAGCATCACTCAAAAAGTGGTGGCAAAAGGAGCACCCAAAATTCCTGCAAGGCTCCCTTTCTCTCCCTCCCAAAATTCACCAACATTTGCACAGAACTTCAGGCTCTCTCCTGAAGAGAGCTCCCAGCAGACACAGGAACCCAGTGAGAACACCATCTCACAAGAGGGTATCAGGTCCACACCATACCACACAACAGAAGCCGTGGTACCCAACCAGCACCCAGGCTTAGAACTTTCCTCTTAGAAAAAAGTAACAGAAGACTTGGAAAACCCTAAAACAGGAGTTGTCTAAAAGCCAGTTGCTATAAGGAATCTTACTCATTTACCTACAGCAAAACAGTGTTTTCCTGCTACTTTAGGGGAAGCTAGGACCTGAAAAGTTCACATTAACTCTAATACAGAATCTGATGTGCTTGCCCCCAAAAGAAATTCAAAACTTTCCAGATAATTTCCAGAGAAAAGGACTGAAAAAAATTCTAAGTGAAACTGCCTTAATAATACAGGATGATTGAGAGTACACATAAACTTGCCTAAGCTGGTTTGCTTTAGGCAAAGAGAATGAAATTGAGAAAAGGACCACTGATTCAATTACCTTACAAAATTAAACCAATAGCCAACCAGGTGGCATTTAAGCATTGCTGTAAAGCCATAATCACACTCTTGCAACGTGACACTAGACCAATTCACATTATCAACTGAATATTGACTCTCATACTACAAGCACATACATTCCTGCTCTGGTTTGCTCCTACCTCTACAGATCACTGTGCAGATGTTTCTGCTCCTTGTGTTCAGCAGCAGGGTCACACTCTCTCTGCTCTATTCACTTTCCCATTCTTTTGCCCTGGGACTCTTCCCAAGGAAAGTGTTACTTTAAAAATTATTCCATT
The DNA here is from genome assembly GCA_013397865.1 of Struthidea cinerea. NCBI lineage: Eukaryota > Metazoa > Chordata > Aves > Passeriformes > Corcoracidae > Struthidea > Struthidea cinerea. The sequence goes on from VZTI01004295.1 coordinate 607,044, forward strand.
TACACAGCCAGGAACAAGAATAGTGAAGTCCAACTCTTATTTCTACTCCTGCCTGCAGAACTCACACCCAACATTCAGTTTTGAAACCCACCCCAGGTTCCCCTCGGTAGCTTTAAGTGCTCCAGGAACATTAGTGCAGTAAAGCTCAGTGCTCACACAAACATCCTTTACTTCTCTCCTCAAGCCACCATTACACAGATTTTAGAAGGTGCTGTACAGATGAAAAACTTCTTAAACTTATTCTGAAGTGCCATCATTATAGATGGCACATTACAGACCAACCAATGCCAGCAGCAGGTGCCACTTGACTGATGAAGACTTCCCAGACAGATTTGTTTAGCAGCCCTGACAAAAATTCCAGATTTTCTCAATTTCTTCAAGGCATTAAGGAAACACTCAGAAGAATGACATTCAATACTGTCCCCAAATTCATCCATCTTAATTGAGCAGATAAACTAACCAGCCCATTTTCCAGGGCATACTGACAAAATATCCTGTGAGCTATGTGATGAGCACATGGAAACACCTGTTACTGCCACTGCCATGCCTCTTCATCTAGCACTTTGAAGGGATTCACTTTCTTCAGCCTCAATACTTTTGCCATTTCTAGTAATTTTTGCATCTTTTGCTTTTCACCTACTGTGGAACTGGCAGAGGGAAAGGATCTCCTGCCCTCACACTTACATTACCGCTGACAAGCTATGCTGTCAGGAGGTGTTCAGTATTTGGCTTTGTTGATTGGCAACTTGCAGCCATTACGGAGAAAAGTCAAAATGCACTACCTCAATTCCACAGTGACCCTCTTCAAGCAGAAGATAACTAAAATTAAGTGCAGGTTCAGCTGAGGTCCTGGCATTCCGTTTTACTAAGGATTTATTGTCTTAGCATTTCAAACCTGAACCTGCAGCCCTCCAACAACCTTTTCAAGAAACACACTCTCCACAAGCAATTAGTATTTAAGTTCAGTTTGTTTTGTATTTACTGACAGACCATAGACAGAGAAAAATCTAGTCAGTTCTACCTTTAAAGTCGGTCTGAGTCCCGAAGATATACAGCTACAGAATTTGCCTCCTTTCATTTCGACAGCAGCAGAACCAAACAAGGTAAATGTACGATCCAAATGAGAAGCAGAACATGTATAACAACTCAGCATGGAACTGTTTCGCCAGTTTTAAAACAACATTTCTGCCACCCCTCAGACTCTCCTCCCCTTACCTGAACTTGCTCACAAATTGATGGTGTAATGCTGGAACTTGTTGATAGCAGACTGGGAATGGTGGTTTCAAAGTCAACTCTGTTGCTATTCTCAAAGCCTGTAATTTTTTCACTGAAAAACCTTGAGGAAAACTCTGGAATCAATTAAGCATGATGTTTTAAGAGCAAGGTTTGCCAATTATACTTTAAAAGCTTAAATAAGTTATAGCAGCTGCTCAATGTATTTATTCATAGCCAATATGGAATTAAGTACTTACAAAGCAAGACCTTTCAAGCTACTGAGTGTTGTTGCTACTTACACTTACGAGTATATCAAGTGCTACTGATTTGAGGCCTAGATGGAAATGTCTCTCTGTAATCAGATGCAATATAACCAGAGGCAATAACAGTTACAGTTCCCAGTTGGTCCTCAAATCAATATTTAACATAATTTAGTCTCAAATGTATGCTTAAGGTAACATAGTTCATTCAGTCCCTAATGTATGTTCAAGGATGAAGTACTGACACCTTGCAATTCAATAAATGACTCCATGACACAGGAAAGCAAACTTCTGTGCAAGCCTAGCACCATCACAAATACTGCTTAAGAAAAAAATATAAGGTCAATTAGAACTAGACTGAATTAATTTTATTTCCTTCCAAAAAGAATAGACACTAATTTAACTGTATACAGAATTTAATTTAACTATAACTATACAAGTTTTCAGTATATTTCCTGTTCAAAAACTGCTTATATATAAAAGAAAAAATACTGCCAAAATTCTAACGCATACTTTACAATTAAATGTCCCAACTTTCTTTCTACCCCTAATAACCTCAGACTAGAGTTGCAGTGTTCAGATTAATTTATGTATGGATGAAAATTCCCTTGGTCTTAAGTGCAGTTTCTTTATTACCCATGTTTTTGCCACTACCACCAACACTGGACTCAAAATTAAGTTTTACAGTATTAGCAATGAAAACTTTGATGAACCTTGTAAGAACAGAATTCAGAAAAGGAGTAACAACACTTTTTACTGCATTAAAATATGTTACATGCCTCTAAAAAATAACTTATGCATTTCTCTGCATTTTCTTCTGTTTATTAATCTGTCACATTTTACTATAGTATCTGCTAAGTCTTCTTTGAACACTTGAACAAATGAGAAGTAACCACTCTTAGTTAGACCATCAAAACTCAACTCCATCAAGTTCTCTGAGAACTTCAAGTTTTTGCTGTGAAACAAAATGTGTCCAAAAAGGTTGTAAGAATTTTTATCATTACACTCAAGTTAGCCAAAAGAAGAAACAGTTTCTTTTTTTTTTTTTCTGGTATGATCACTCAAACCCTACCATTCCTCCACTTGCTATAGTTACTGCATTTAAACTGCCAACATTCCTTACCTTGACTAAACAAAGGTTCCCATTTAGTTAGTTCCTGTACTGATTTACCTAGTTGCTGTCCAGGCACACAGAACACTCCCCACTACACTGCCAAGTCTCCAAATCCACCGTTCCAGTTAATGGAAGTCTAGGTCACTCAAAACCAGAATTACAGTCAGCAATTCTGTTTAGATATACCACCTGATGTGGCATTACTTAATTGCATCACAAACCACTGTAACTAAATGCAAAGTAAAGGAAACTTGAGTTTATTTAGCTTCCAATTTCTGGGAGGTCAAGAGGAACTAGAACTGCTCTGGACAACGAAAGAAAATAGACTGCGCTTACAGATCATTTTCTGCCAGATTCTTTCTTTCGGACCACTGTTTTATTGTTGCCCTTTCTATTACATGGGGGATGTACATATTATCAGGTGTTAATAAACGGTCAGTGCCTGTACAATACATTCTACAACTGAGCACCACTTTCCGTAACTGAACAGGCAAAGAAATTACACTGAACATCAGCATCTGGCAGTATTTCTCCAAAAAAAGTGACTAAAATGGGTTTAAATTGATTAACACTATTAAATCACATCTAATATTTGATACTACATGATTTCATTACAGCTATACGATACAATTATACAAAATGTGTTAACATCAAAGAATACAACCAAAATTAAGATAGCAAACAAAACCTATATAACTTTTTTTCTTTACAGGAAAATACTTTTGAAGTATGCATGTAACTGCCCATTCTTTTAAAGAAAATCTACCGCAAGCAAGTTATCAACCTCCAGAAAATCACACATAGCATTACTACGCATATCCCCAAAAAGTGTACAATATGCACACTTGGAAAATACAAAATTAAAAAAAATTGTAAGCAACAGGTGAGCTTCGTATTTATAAGAATGTGAAAAGAAGTCCAATTTTAGCACTGTTGTATAAAGAATTGTCTTTTCTGATGCAAGTTCATGAGCTGACCCGTCCGGTTGGGGCTGCACTTTACAAAACACCGTGTTCTTGAAACGGGGTTACAGAGCAAGGTGGAGCTTCTTAGCAATGTCACCTTAAAGTTTTCTGTGTGGTTTTTTTTTTGCTTTTTATTTACTACTTATCAAAACACGTCCTTTAGGTTTGTAGGGTTCTTTTTTTAAAATTCTTTCCTAGAAACAATATACAAAGGGGAGGCGTATTTCTTTCCAATTGATTTTCCTGTAAGATGCTTAGAGTTCAAGAACGTTCTCCTCAACTTTCACTGGTTGTTTTTGGCCTTAGCGTGTGTTAAGATGTGAGATTTCAGGTTGGTTGATTGCGCAAACTTCTTATTGCAGCCGTCAAACGGGCAAACGTAGGGCCTGTCGCCAGTGTGAATTCGCACATGTGTGCGTAAATTGAAGTCCAGTGAAAAACGCTTTCCACATCCTTCAAACGTACACTGTTGGAAGGAAAAGACATACTCTGTTAGCTAATGGAACTCAACTCCATCACTGATCAGAAAAACAGTCTTCTTTAAATCACTAGACTGCACAAACATGAAGCCAGAGGCTGAAGATTGTTATGGGTGAAGCTGTGGGCATCCCCTGTGAACTGCACTAGAAACTGCAATATTTCAGTATATAGTATACACTATATATACAAGAGCATATCTATTTTTAAAGAGGGAAATAAATTACTTCCAGCTTGCAAGCAAGCACTTCCACTAAAAACACCTTCTCTGCATGTGAAACAGTACCTACACCATATGACAAAACAGAAACAGGATTTCACTCAGAATTTCCTTCTTTCAGTGATGATTTGCAAAGATATACTCATTTTACCTGCTTTACTTTTAAGATGGGCTTAAGGACAGAACATTTAGTGATAAATACTTACATTTACCTCACAAAATATTCAGTGTATGCATCTAAGCAAGTGCCTGAGGACTGCAAATCAAGTTTCTCAAACAATATATTTTAGAAAACAATCAACAAAAAAATAACCTACCTATCTTAAGTGTGTTCTGGGGAACACATATATGCTCAAGGCTAAGAATAACTTTAAAGATTTATAGGGGGTATCATATGAAGAGGGCAGAGGACCTCTGGTGGCAGAAGCCCACATGACTTGATATCAATGGAAAGAGATTCGGTGATTCCATCATTTTGCTGAAAACTGATTAATAACCTCTACTGAAAATTAGTACCCTGAGGTAACTGAGCAAACAGACCCAAGTCTCAGCTGTCCACAAGCACTAAGTTGAAAAGATGATGAGGAGAAAGAGACATTTTCTTAATTCTCTAGTAACTGCACACTTCATTTTTAAAGAGGGCAACTTTACATGGTATTTTGAAAGGTACCTCCCATGTATATACAATTTGCCAGTTTCTAAGAGAAGGCCATGTAAATAATTAAATGATAGCCTAATTAGCTTAAGGGGACTCCCAGTTTTTCAGGTGCCTCATCTGATTTTAGAAAAGCCCTAGTATGCCCAAGTCCTATGGAAGCCAGGTTATAGTTCCAGTCTCCAGTGTTCCCGGAACAAGTGGTGGTACTCCTGCCCGCAGGGTAACAATACCTGAAAGGGTTTCTCTCCGGTGTGAACTAGCTGATGCCGCTTTAATTTCGAGCTCTCCACAAAGGCCTTGCCACACTCTGCACATACGTGTACTCGAGGGCCGTGAGTGTGCAGATGCTTCCTCATGGCAGAGTTGTCCCTGAACATCTTTGTACAGCCCTAAAAATGAACAGTGAAACTCAATTAGTAGATAAGCCAGTTCTCATATAGAAGGTTTTATCTGCTACAGTACAAGCATTTTAAATGCTTTTATATCCTGAATACTTTCTTAAGAGTTGGCCATGAAAAGAACATCCCTTACATTTATTTTTAAAAAAGCAATACAAGAAAACTAATCATTTGAAAAGCTGACAAAAAAACCAACCTAAACACAATCCCAAACAAAAAAATCCCAAACCCTTTCCTCACTCAGTATTATGAGCCATGTGAAGCCAAATGAATAATAGGACAGTCTCATGGAGAAGATGCAGCTCTGACAGAAGCAAATTAATAAACCAAACAAAAGCACTTAACAGGTTTCAGAGGAAAAAACAAACACAAAACAAAAATCCAACCAAAAAAAAAAGAAGGACTGAAGAAGAGTTCATGGATACCTATGGATACTCTTTAAAGTGCTATATTCTGAGAACTACAGTACTACAATACATTATATAGCCTCTAATATACCACAGATTATTCCCTAGTACCAACTAGTATGTGCACCATCTCCCAACATTCTGTCTCCTTCCTTCTCTGTCCTCCTCATTTCTGAGAGCAAATGGAGCAAGAGGGCTTCCAGCACATAACAACTTACAGGAACTACCTTGTCCAAACTGGCAGTAGCAACTGATCACTATCATCTTGAGACAGAGAGCGCCACTGCTACTGCAGTTTAAACCTACAAAGTGATACTGGGCAGCTGAGTAAGGTGGGACAACAGCCTGAGTTTGTGCCAACTCAAACTAAAAGCAGAAGATACATTAACTCAGGTACAGCATCAGAAGTCTTAACCTGGGAGTCAACCCTTCAGTGACAGAGGACAGTGACTTCTGACTCCAGAGTATGCTTAAGCCAGCAGTGACCTGGGGCTCTATTTACCTAATCTTTTACATTTTTTTCACCTCTTAGAGATAATCAATAGAAATGTATCATATGTTTTATAAATGTCTTCCTCAAGATTCAAAAGGCCACATAAAATCCTATTAATAATCATAAATTCTATTTGTACTACAAGTGATGCTGTTTACATAAACAAGTGATGTTAGTTCACATAAAACTAGTCTACCAACACCACTATGTTATGAGGTATAAAATTTAACAACAGACCCTAAAGGACCATTAAATTGCTAATCTTAAATTCTGCAGGCTTCTATTTTTTTTTTTTTTTTCCCTAAAAGAAATACCTTTAAATAAGCTTTGCTTCTTATAAAAAGGGTGAAATGTCACTTTCAGGAGTTCTCTCTTCAGGCACTAGAATCATTTTGGCTAACTTTGAAGTATTGTGCCACCATTCGTTGCACATAGCAAAACTGGGTGGGGCAAAGCAACACCAAAGTAAACAGACCATCGACTTTTTTTTTTTTACTTTTATTTCAAAGTCCCTTCTTGCCTCTGAGAGCAGCAACTACAGCTACAATATTTTTCTTTTTTTAAACTGAATTCATAAATGCACAAAGTCTACAAACACTACAAGATAGAAAATAGAAGGATAGAACATTATTCCCCGCCCCCCCCCGGTGAAGTTGAGGCTATGAAAAAGTAAATCAAAGAAATGAAGGTAGCATTCCTTGGTATAGTAAAAAGTAACTGTTCCTGTATCTCTGCATACTAGATTACAAAATAACATGACACTTCTAGAATGTGGAGAATTGGAAATCAATATAAGCACAAAGAGGAATTCAGAAAATTCCTTACACCATGGCTGTCAGAAAGTACCCTTCTATTCATGCTCTCTAATGGCTATGTCTAATAGCTATCTGTCCTCATTATTTGCTTAGGCTCACACTTATCTAGACCAGAAGTCAGCAAGATTGTATTTGTCTTTTTTTGTTACAGACTAAGTCAGCTAAAAGGAGCACTACAAAAGCTGGATAATGCAGTAAAGTCACATGCTATCAGTCTAGGTGACTGGCAACATTTATTCAAGACAGAAGCTTCCCTGCTACCAGTGTGTCAGAATCATATCTCCAAGATGCCTGCCTCTTCTCTTTCATGATGATGCACTTTCCAGCTCTGTGGAATGTAATTCAGAGTCTTCCAATAAAGCTGACTTTGGCATCTGCACCATAAATTGCTGATTCCTGATCTAGACTCCAAATCTGTCATAGTTTCCAAGCAGAGGATATATAGATCTTAGGAACGTACTTTGAACAGCTTTCAGAACATTCTTTCAAGTATGTATTCTTGGGTGTCGGGAAATCACAACAGTAAAACCAGCATGTTAGGGACTGTGCATCATGGTTACCAGAAGATTAGGGATGCACTAACCTTAAGACAAGGAATGGGAATAATATATTATTCAGTGAAAGGTTTTAAAGGAAGCCTCTAGAGAATGACAACTAAAATACATTTAACTGAGTGTATTCTATTAACAGTAAGATATTTTAGTTATTCATTCTCAAGAGAAAACATCAATACAAAATTCTGATCTACAAACTACTATCTACTCAGAAGCCGAGCACTTCACTTACTTTGTGAGGACAAGCTATCGTTCGTGGAGCATCATCTTCTTTAATTTTTCTTGGTTTCATTCTTAGAGATAAAAGAAATACAACAAAACATTAGTAGAAACACATTAGTAGACAGCTCTTCTCCCCTAAGTGCCTACATAATGAGCACATTTTATCCCCCAGTATTACATGTGTCAGTGGTACTCACTTTAACATTTTCAAAACCTTCACAAAAATATTAACAGTATAATTTAGCATTTGGACTGCTCGCTCTTCCAGAAGGACCTCTCAAATGCTACCTTCTTAATCCTCTGAATATGTGGAAATTGATTTTTTTCCTGACTTATTCTAATTGTAATTAGGAGGTTTTGTTTGAAAACTCTATTTTTGTTGTGCCAGTACCCATGCGGCCTATTTAGCTTCACTTCCTCTCCATCCCCACAGCAGGACATGAAAGAGTATAGGTTCAATCATTCTTCAGTATTTTCACCACACAATACTTCTGAAGAAAACTCTACAGAAGCAGGGAAATCAGGAATCAGGCAAGTTGTGGAATCTACACAGACAATGTAGACATCCATTCCAACCACATAAATAGTAATTATTCTTACTTTAAGCTATTGTGCACATGGATTCCACTCTGGGCAACTGACAAGTAATCACCAATTTACTCCTTGTCACTAACAGGAATCTTCACCATTATTTTAAGGGTGCCACTAGTCTCCACTGCTACGTAAGGAGCCCAGGAAACAATTGTTCGTATGTGTTACATCTATTTCATATACAGTAAGACTGTCTGTACAAAACAATCTTAGAACAGTGTTATAACAACCACAGTCAGGAAGTCAGAAGAGCCAGATGTGATTCTGGGGAAGTGCATGGCACTTTCAGCTGTCTTTATTTCTCAAACCTATAGTGCTGTCTTCAAAAAACCAAAAAGAAAAGGTTTATCGCCTTTTAATGGTAGCGGTAGGTGGGTATAAATAAATGCACCCCCATGCAGCTGGAGATTCCCTTAGGTAAGCAAAGAGATTTTGCACATTCCCAAACCTTGCTGTGGTAGCAGAGCTAGTCTGTTCATGTGGGTTACTGAACTGCTTTTCCTGGCAATACAGCACATGACAGTTCCGTGTGACAAGGTGGCTACACATCATATCTGTAAGTTAATACAAAGGTTTGCTGGTGTACATCCTAGTCTCAATTAAACAGAAATTAGTGGCTTGAAATTAACAAAATAATTGGAATTATCAGAGTCACTATTCTTAATGTCAAGAAGGAAAAGTGTCTGTTGCTATTCATAACAGTTTTTAATTTGCATGAGTTTTGTTTCTGGAAACTGATATGAAAAAAAAAAAGGTTGGGGGAAGACATTTCCAAGCAATGCATACATGTACTTTTTTACATCCCTTTTTTAACAGTTGATATGAGACTGGCTGAACAGCAACTCTTAAACACTCAAAAACTTCCCAAGAGTTGTAGGGAAAAAAAACTAAAATGCCTCTATTCTGACCACAAAAGCATTTGGTTTTTGCAAGCAGAGTCCAGACATCTTTGGTACTGTCACACTCCTGTGGCTGAAATCTGCTGTCACCTGTTTCCTTCACATGGACTGCTGAGAGAAGAGGGTGAATTAAGGCAAGAGCCGTGAAAAAACTCACTCAGAAGTCCTGAAGACCCAGGAAAATTATCTTACAGCTGCCAGTGGAGTCATATGTGATGGACAAGTCTCCTATGGCTCTGTCAGCTATCACTGGTCCCTCACTCTGAGTCCTTTCAGTACTGCAGATGTAGCACAGTTCAAGTGACCATCTACAAACTAAAGCACTTGACAGCCACTTCACAGACACAACACTAAAACCCAAGGATTTAGAGGGTGCTTTTGTTCTTTCTCTAAGTGCGCACTCGGGAAACTGCTGCTGGCTCAGCATCTCCAGACTACACATAGTAGGTCCAGAGCTAACCTGAAGAACACTACAGTCTCCTGCAGGGTTACAAATACATTTACAGATATTAACAGTGACTTGCGAATGGGTGTAACATATTTGTGTTGACTAAGTTCCTCTTGTGCACCACAACCAGCAGCACAACTAAAGTTTCATCAACTTAAGGGCAGAAACATTCTGAACACAGCAAACTACATCTGTTCCTGTACAGCTGTTGCCTCACTATCTCAATTTTCATTGTAACAATTTTTTTTGAGACTACAGACCAACTCAGTTGACCTTACTGATTAGATTTAACTTATATAATCCAATTGGAATACAGAATGGTCATGCTGTGTTTACTTTACATAGTCTCTTTGAGTACAGTATTAAAATACCTAACTCCAAACAAGTAATTGGGATTAACTGACTGCACTCTCCAGTGATGTTCCAGACTCATAGTACTACAGGTACTGAGGCTATAGGAAAACACACACACACAAAAGCGGTCTTTACAGGACCCTTACAGAAAGCTTTCAATTACCTTTAGCATGGGACTCTCCTTATTATGTCTCTGTGATTTTTAAAAACAGGAAAAGGGACAGAAATGAGCATCTGTAATTTTCAAAATGGTCACAGAACAATGATTTGACAAGATGGGACACGAGAGAATAAAGTGTCATGATTTAATTCCATTAGAGAACAAACACCCTTAGGAGACAAAGTTGGTGCCAAAAACACCTCCTCCTAATTCAATCAACCTGTTAAATGTTGGCTGAGTCATTCCCCCAGCCCCAAAAAAATGAAGCAAAAAAAATTTCCTAAGTCTGAGATCTGTGTCCCTGACATGATCAGAATGAGCAAAACCACTATTGTTCCAAAGTGTTAACTGGCCACCTGTAAAGGGAGTGACTAGACCAAGAGAACTGCTAACAAGGGATGTGGCAAATAGCTTTAGTGGGCAGAGCTCGCATTTTCACACTTTGTGTTAAATCCTCTTCCTGACACTTGTGTTTTGCCCCTGTTACTAAGTCAATCCTTGAGAAACGCTGCAACAGTGTCATCTCTAACAGGCTGTTGAGGTAGAGGGAGAAGGAAAATACCCTGGGCCAGTGCAGTCAGGGAGCTTGAGGAAGCAACTGCAGGTGAACTGGATGGTCAGACATGGGACAGACTGCAGCATCAACATACACCCTACATTCTTCAGTTCAGTGTCTGAGTAGGCACAGAACATCATGAATGTCCATCCAGGACTTTTTAATGTTCAAGCTTTGTTTCTATATTCAGGAGTATTAGCCCAGTAGTATACTTGAACATTTGGACACCAATGAAAAAACAGTTCAGCTAAAAAATGAGCAATTTTACATCTTCTCATTTTCCATAGAAGCACAGCAAGTTAAGCCTAAAATGTGAAACAAGACTATGCTTAAACACAGTTATACAGATAACCAAGCTTATCAACAAAACAGCAGCAGACACTGCAAGAGAAGAGATGGCAAATGCTGTCCAGGTTGTATCTCAGTGCCACAGGCAGGAGGAAGCTGCTGGGCCCTTTGTACACCTGGATTAAAGGCACGAGGGCATGAACAACACAGGCACAGCTACAGTAGAACATTGTGTCAAAAATGTCATCTTGCTCACAAAGCTGCTTAAGCCAAATGGACAATCCCTCAAAGAAGAATTTAAAGACTTACATATTCACATGTATTAGAAAAAAAGATCTTGGTCTTACTTTAAAATTAACTTTCTGCAAAAGGAGACCAGACTAGAACCTGGGCTGTTGATCTTAATTACACTGGTGCAGGTAGCTCTTGCTGGTGGTGGTTAGACTTTTGGCTCCCACCTAGTAGAGCATCTCTACCAGCTCCATCCAAGTTTTCTTAGCCTGAAACATTAACCAAAAACAGAACTCTAACAAATATCACTATTTAATGCAACTACAGACACACACATTAATACTGGGGTGGAACTTCGGAAACAGTAGTTGCCTTTGCAGAAAGTCAATTTACATGGCAAGACCAAAATTTTCTTTTCTGCGGTGAGTTTACATGGGTGACGCCTAGTAGAAGCAACTGCAAATCAATTAACTGTGAAAATTAGGAAGGGTACCTTTTGGATCAAGTCACTGGAACACTGCAATTAAAGGCTAAGTCTTAACTTGCACTGGGGGAGTGGAGGGAGGGAATGGGTGACAGCAGAGGAAGCAGGAAATGTGTGCAACCCAACAGCATTACGGAGTAAGCTCCATGAAAGCACGCTCCCATATCCATGCATAAGGAAGACTGAGTAAAATCACAGGTATTAAACCACTCAGTTTCTCAGAATAAAGACAGCAATATCGTCACTGTGCAGTATCTGAAAGTTAAATCTAACAACCTCCTTTCATCTACACAGCTGAACTGAGAGTACTTTACCCTAACAGAACCTTAATGCCCACCCCAAATCCCTGTCAAACTCCACAGCCAATATACTTGTCAATCGATGCAATTTTAAAAGCCATAGAAATGGCGTTAAAGCTGGGAAGAAAAGAAATATAATTCAAGTAACAGAACAGAATTTCCCCCTTGCTCTGTAATCTCCCTTTTTTTGCCGCTGTAAAGAGTTCTGTGTTCTCACCTCCTTTCTTCTCCCTCTGTACATAAATCTAACCTTAACAGCTTTACTCTCTCTCAGGCAACTCCTTTAACATATCCCAGAGGTTTCTGATGACCAGCAATGATATTCACCTGTGCTGACGGCCACACCTCCTAGTAACAGTCAGAGGTGGAAGAAATTATTCTCTCTCAAAGTGTTACTGGCACTGTTGGTGTGTTCCCCTCATTCTGCCAGACCCCTTGTGCTGCCCTGCTGAGCAGAACCAACCTAAGCGTCACAGCCCTCTGCTACTGCAAGAGTTCATTGGTGCTGAACAACTCCTGGAACTGGCTAGACTGGCTTTTGGATAAACAAGATGAAAGGGGAGTGGCATGAGGTGTCCGAGGAATCTATCTACAGCCCAAGAACAACCAGTGTCTTACCTGCTTCAGCCACAGTTAGGAAGAAAATTGTTGTAAAGAGGTTCTTTCACTCCATGATTCTGGCAAAAATTATTACTAGGTGTGTTCCAGTTATGAGGAATATCATATGTGTAAACAGGGACAGTGACCTGTGCAGCATGGTACAGAGCAGGGGATTTCCCCTCCCCTAGAAGAACACTGGGCAAAGAAATGGTAACTTTACTGCCCTTTAAGCTTCTCTGTAACAAGAACAAAACCAATACAAAAGCATACACCTTATAAAGAGGCCTAAGTCATAAATCTGGATGACCAGAAGGCTTTGTCACTTCTAAGAAGGGTGTCCAATTTCAAACTCTAAGGCAATTTCCTCTCCTTTGTTTTCTATGGGTTTGGAAAGTGGATAGAAAGGAAGGCCAGTCCTCACAATGGCTCTCCTCCAGAAAAGATACCAAGATCAGCAGAAAATAAAAGCACAAAGAATAAAGTTTTTACCACCAGGACCCATTACTGTGGCAATTTCCCAGCTATAGGATATTCCTTCTTATTTCTTTGTTTTACTAATGTCTGTGTTCTGCTGTCTTTAGCCAATTTAGCCATGTGTATCTGGAGAACAAGAGGGAGGGAGGGGGCAAACAGGGATATCCTTTTTAGTGGCTTGCTTTGAGGGAATTTGCCACATGCACATTCTAGAAATATCCCTGCTACCTCCCCAAGTTTTCACTACCAAGCAGCTATGATTTCTTCACAGCTAACTACTGAACTGGCATTAATTTAGATTTGGATGAAATATTTTATTCCACTTGAAGGGATTTCCAGTTTCCCAGTCAAAGGTATCAAATGAAAACACGGTAATTTATTAGGTTTTGTCCTTCTGAGCAGATCATTCACAATTAACATTTCACATTCTGATATGATTGCCTAAGAGAATTCCACCTTTTTTTTTTTTTCTTTTTTACTGCATTTTTAAAACACACTAGAGAAAATTCAAGACTCCTAAAACAGAATGAAGTAATCTGAAAAAAGTGATAAACTACCAACCAGGTGTAACTTATGGTCATTCGTCTATGCATTACTGAACATGTCAATGTTCTGACACAACCTGTTTATTCACAATGTTTTCAATGGAATCACAGAATGCATAAAAGCTTTTCCAGGAAAAACTGCCGGAGTTCCAGTTAAAGGATCCAGATTCCTGCTACATGACTCAATGACATATGCTCTAAACTAGGCAGTGAAAGACAGCTGTATCACAAGGGACACCACAACCACTCACTCTGCGAGAGCCACCAAGCTCTGAGCACTGGTGGCCACTGTAGATAATCAATTACTACAGTTCTGAATTATTTTTTTAAAGGGCTGCAGAGCTACAAACAACTTCAAACATCAGGTTTGTCCCTGCATTACCTTTCAACAACTAGATCAGAACACCAGAACCTTGCTCAAAATCTATTACCATTAGAATTCAAGCTTTGTTTATTTAAGCTTAACCTCAGAACTTTGTTCCTAATAATCAATGCACATATTTTCAAGTCAATTTATCCTTAATCAAAACAAGCTGCATTTGTTATAAACAGTGGATCTAGCCTGGTTCGGAGTAGGTAATTTCCACAAATGTATGGTGAGATTCCTTCAACTACTTTAATGAAAACCAAAAAGCAACTCTACATAACTTTCTCTCAACTACATGCAATGCACTTAGCATACAATTTTACTATCCAGTTCACACTTCCTTATATGTGGACTGTCACAATTCTTTTTTTGAGTAATCTAAATACAAATTTGTTATTCAAAGCCTTACAACACCTGAAGCTACTTAAGTTTAGAAGTAATTTTCAACTTCATGTGCTGCAAAAAGTTTTCAGCATACAGCTACTGAGAATTTTGAAATTCTGAACTGTAAAGCAATGAACAATGTTTGGCAATTTCACAGAACTTTACACTAAGCAAACATACTTTTTTAGCATGAAAAACTGTATAAATTGAATCTCTAAAGCCAATTCCAGACATGTAAGCCCATTTTTTTCCTTCCAGCTTCCCATGTAAAGTTTCTAGCGATACTGCACACTGCAAGGTCAACAAGACAACTGAACAGTAGTCTGCAGATATCAGTACTTGAATCCATCTTTTATAAGCTAAGGAGTCCCTTCAACACTCTTCACTGCAAGAGGACTAATACCTTAACAAGAAATATTCAAATTCTGATACACCCACACTCTTCAGTCTCAGAAGAATAAACAAACACAATCATTTAAGACATTAACATACAACTGTAGAGTAAAAGTTTGACAGTCATCAATGCCGTCCAAGAAATCAAAAAACCTTTCTTAGAAGATGCATGAAATTCTCACGTATCTACAATTAAGCTAACAGAAGAACTTTTCCCAGGTTTTGAGCAACTTGGGAATGTTACTGTCTTGGGGTGACTTTATGATGTGTATCCCATATCACTGCTCTATTGCCCAGAAATTAACTTTGTGCCTTTAAACTGAGCACATTACTAAAGGCCATGTCCCCCCAAGGTGCTTACTCTACCATCATGTATTTCTCTTCTGACTGAAACGGATTACATTTTATCTGCTGTGAGGAAAAGGCTGTACACATAAAACTGAATCTTTTCACTACCCGCTACAAATTCCAGCTCTGGAACTTCCTAGAACATTCTACTATAAATATAAAAAAGTGATAATTTTAAAATACTGCCAGCAGCCACTATTTTCTCAATAGAAACCTAACTAAAACATTTTACAATATTCAGAAATATGCAGACACATCTGATAGAAGCAGCCTGGTCATTTCAAGAAGCCCAAATCCTGACAACAATTTCAAGTATTCAACCCAATCTGGAAAAAAAATATTCAGCATTTGCACGGAGAATACCCTGAGAGAAACTATTTACATTTCCTAACAAAAGACAGCTATTCAGTACTTCAGTGTCTGATAGAACCAAAGGTTTTAGCATGTTTAAAAATAATGGAGAACATCATTCTAAACACATGACGAGTGGAAATAATGTAAGTAACAGTTTAGAATTGGAACACTATGTACACTCGAGTATTGGAACACTATCTACACTCAAGACATTAAACATTTGCTTTCACAAAAAATTGTAGGACCTCTTCAGCAGGTCCCAGAGAAAACCACAGTAACTTTGATAAACAATAGTAAAACAAGAAAGAAGAGTATCAATAGCTAGAACCACCCATCACTTTGGATAGAACCCTGTTTTCAGCTGTTTGGGATGTGCTTTTATACATCTCCAGATCAGCTAGCCGGAAGCAGGAAGCAAGGCCTGCAGAACTATTTTACCAAGAGCCTTCAAAATTCATAGTTCAATGGCTTTACTGAAAGTAATTGTGCGATGAGGCCATGCTGTTATTCCTCCAGCACAAACACATACAGAGTAACAGGACAAAGCTAAAACTTTCAAAAAGGTGAAACAGGAGTAAATGCACACACGGAACACCAAGATCCAGCTAACCAAGAAGCCAGACCGGAACGTATATCAAGAGTCCCTGCCTTTCCAGGTAGCGACTACCTGGAAAAAGGCACACTCTCTGTCTGCTAGGTAGTAAGGATAACAACATCTGACTGTCAACCTGCTCTGAGTATCAGAATTGTTCACCTGAGCTCTGAAAAACAGCCAGCTGCTAAAAAAATGAAAATGAATGTGGCTTTATACATGTTTTGCTTCCAGCTTGGGAAAATCTGGCAGTAGCAGCCAGAGAAAGCCAGCAGCCATGCTCAGACATCTGGAGACACTGCACTAACGCTAGCCCTGCACTGAGCGGAGCACAAGGCACCAGGCCAGTGCAGCAGAGCCAACCCCAGGGTGGCACTTCAGCAGCTTCTCCGCTGCCCTCGCAGTTGCCCTCTGGTGGCCACGGGCTGCCCTGAGCAGCCGGCACCAGAGCCAGGCCCAGCGGACACTTTCACTGCCCCCGCCCCCCTGCAAGTCACTCCACCACCACTTGAAAGTAAAAGTCACCTTGTCACTCAGGTCAACCTATTGATATGTAAACGAGTGACAATTCTGACTCACCAGAGAAAATCCAAGCAGTATAGTTACCAACTGAAACTGCAATCATCAGTGGCACTTGAAAGTGCAGGACACATGATTTAAGATCCTGAGCTTAAGCAGCAGGTGAAAGTAAGGGGCTTTGCCAACTAAATACTGTAGCCTTACTATCTGAATGCAGCATTTCACTTAACGGAGCCTTTGGTGCTCAGGAATTTAAGGCTACTCACATGAAAAAAATACTCTGTCATGTAAAATCACAGAATTGCTGGTCCTGGAAGGGACCTCTAGAGACCATCTAGTCCAATCCCAAGGCAGGGTTACCTAGCATGATGAGTGATGCAGTCTATCAGCGTATTTAGGTCCTGTCTTACGCAATGGAACTAAAGACCACAAGTCACTGAAGAATTCACTGCTGAAAATAAAATCCCATCGTTTTAGTTCAGAACAGAGTGGCTGATGCTGTGGTAAGTCCCTTGTTTTAGAAGATAATTAAATGGAATAATAAGCCATACTAAATATACCATTTTGCCTAACAGTTCAATAATTAAACCAGTGAAGAGAAAACAATTTTGAAGTTCCTTTCTTCCTACTTACCTAGCAAATTCAGCCAGTTGCTTGGGGTCTGAGAGGTCAATGCCAGGTATTCCACCAGGAGGAAGTTTCTTCCCTGTCATGTACTCTGAGTAATCTGGAGGAGAATTCTCTCCAATGATCTGCTCTTCCACCACTGTTTCATGGTCAATATCCTTTTTATCATCTGAAATATACAAAATACTGAATTCAATACCTACTGAAGATCAAAACAGCATACAAATCATTAGGCTACATCTCAATACAAATTCAATATTGCTGCACGTTTAAAAGAATACACTGCACTTCCAGATTTCCACACTCATTGTGGAAAGCAAAAAGACACCCATACAGTTACAGCCTAAAGAACACAGAAAGAATACAGTGAGTGACGAAAAAAAAGCAGAAATTGCATATCTATTTTAAACACAAATACAGAAATTAGTAGAACAATCCTATGAATGTTGGCTGCACTTGAAAGATAATGTACTTTTCCTGAAACAATGCCTAAGTATTTAATTCCCTTAACCTCTTCAGGACTAATCTTCACTATACCCACTCTGATACTCAGCAGCAGTCCCTAACTTTGCAAGCCTATCAGAAGAGCAGCAGACACTTAACCTAAGACGTCAGGACTACCGATCTTTACTTCAGAGTCTTCAGTCTTCCCTAACCTCCAACAGAAGTGTCAGAGACAAGAAATTTAAAAATAACTGCTGATGGGTTTCAGCACCTGCTGTAAAATTAAGTTTTCCTAACACTTGCAGACAGGTCTCAAAGAAAGCAAATAACTTAATTGTGTGTCTCTCTCCCAAGGGGGCTTCCTCCTTCTGTGGCAAAGGCCAGCCTAAGCTCTTTCCCACTCTACTATGTAAACAATAGACTGGGATTATTTAAAGCTTTGCTCTGCAAGCCAGTTAAGATACTGCTGTTTTCTCTGCTCTAGAGCTCCTCCTATGAATTTGTGCTCAAGGACTGCAGTGAAATCAGGTGGAAGACCTGCTGTTGCTGTCTACTCGCATTCATACCTCAGAAAACATTGTACCATGCATATTCTACCTCCTCTTGCTATTTTATAACAGAAACTGAGAGACACAAAAATGAGACAGAACAGAAACATCTATCTATGTTCCTCACTGCAGTGTTCACAGCAGCAGAAAGGAAGACCCAGCACCTAACCTCTTTTCCACCCTCAAATACACCTAGGACAACAGATGTATATATGGCTGTAACTACTCAGCTCAATGTAACAGAACTTGAGAGTACTTCTACTATGTGTGTGGGGAACAGATTCTGGAAATTGTTTTACACACAAGAGGCTATACAAAAATAACAGGAAGTTATATTTTACAGATATTGTCTAAGCGTGGAAACACAAGGTGGTAGGACAGAAGTAGCATTTCACCAATTAAAAAAAGATAGGAAAACGTAAGGCAGAAAACAAAAGACAAAATGTTTGGGGAATTTTTTTTTCCCTAAACAGAAACACAGGAAATAACATTAGTCATTACTAAGTAACTTAGGCTAGGAAAGAGAGAACAAGACACACAAATAAAAGAAATATACCACACACAAATTTCTATTCAATTTGTAATGCCTGCTTTTTATGTTTGCCACCGAGCTATTTCTAGAAATGTTACTGCTAGTTTGGGGTTTAATCTGATCTACCAGATCAAATAGCAGTTCATGTATATTCCATGGTGAAAGAGGAAAACAGACTCCAACGCTGCAAAGACAGAAGCATAAGTAAGAAAATACTATTTGCAGCATTAAACTCAAACTACAAAACTGATCATTGACCTTTTCAGTTGTCCCCTCACTACACTACTTTTCAGTCCCTACCCTTGCTTTAAAAAAGCAACTGAATTTACCTTAAACGAGGATTATATGCTAAGTTTTACAGCTGTTGAAGGAGTTACAAATTCAAGTCAATAATCCTCTAATTTGGCAACAACTTGTTCTTTCTAACAGAAGCTTGAAAAGATTATGTAGCAATGCCTACACAGGGAGAAAAGACACCAAGTCCAGAATGGCATAGAATTTTTGCAAAGCTAAAAGTGACACGTTCTCTGTGCTATATACTAGAATAAGACCAGCTACCCTCAATGTGGCCATTTCAACAGCCACCAAGAATGTGCAGTTTGTCTGTTTGATGACATTCATAACACAGACAAGTTTTCATTTCCTGCCTCACATGAGATGCATGAGTCAACTGGGAAATTCTGTACACATTCTTAAAGATCTTCTTTCCTTCCCTAGTGTAAAGGTACACTATTCCACAGTGCTTTCTTGCTATTTGAGGATCAAACTGAAAGCCAGCCTTCAGTGCCTTTACTTCCCAAAAGCCTGCCAACACAAGTCAATTCCACAGACTATTGAAGCAAAACACAAAAAACTATGAACATATTGCTTGGATAGAGTAAAACATAAGACAAACTATTGTTTCATATATATATGAACAGTTGTGTGAAAATAAAAAAACACCTCATTTTCCTATAACAAAAAACTGCATCTCTACAGCAGCACACACCTCCACGTCTAAAAATAAATTTAAACCAAAACAATAAAATACAAAACAGTTACCTTGAAGTACTATGTTAGGCTAATACTTCTGAAAAAGTAGCAGCAGACTTCAGGAGCTCTTTGGTATCCTGACCATACTATGACATTATCAACTCATTGGGAAAACAAAACGAAAACACACAAAAGAAGCCCCTTTTTCAGAGGAAGTCTGGAAATAGAAAAACTTTACCAATGTCCTCTGTGCAGAAATTTAGTTTATTTGTGATGGCCTACCAACCTGGACTAGGCACCTCAAAGTCTGGAGGGTAAAGTGCAAGCAAACTTTCACTCAGGCTGACAAGTTAATTGATAATTCCCGCTGCAAATTGGGCTAGTTAACTGCTTGATGTTTTTCGGCTTCAAGCAAGTCCTGATCCTCACTACAGGCAAAACTACTTCCCCCTTTTCCTCTCCTGAAGCATCAGAGAATCAAACATACTGCATCCAAAGCAAAGAAAAACACGGACACAACCCTGAAATTACAGTGACACCTCTGGATGCCACCCATGCAAATTATGCACAGAGAGAACCATGGAACCAGTCAGGAAAAGGAAATTAACTACTATATATACACTATCTGATCTACTTTGTTTTGTCCCTTAAAACCACCTGAGAGTATAGCAGACTCAAATATAAGGCATTCGGCTTAAGCACTGCTCTTATAGATTTGATGCAGCTTTCTGTAACGAACTTGGAACACAATTTTAATGGCCTTTTCTGAAAGACAGAGAGGATCTGAACGTGGGTCAATTAGTTAATAATAATCTTCACAAAAACATCCACTACCAGTCACTGCAACAGCTACATCCAATATCCATTTATTTTACATAGCTGTAAAACACTCATTTGTTAGAGACACCACAGATATCCCCCTACACCCTTCAATGCCAAAAACCATCAAGGTAGATACTTAGCCTAAACTGGGTTGTTCTATGCACCTTTTTAGGACATATGCCAA
Organism: Struthidea cinerea; assembly: GCA_013397865.1. Taxonomy (NCBI): domain Eukaryota; kingdom Metazoa; phylum Chordata; class Aves; order Passeriformes; family Corcoracidae; genus Struthidea; species Struthidea cinerea. Next base: position 627,857 of record VZTI01004295.1, read on the forward strand.
CACATTTTCATGTTCAGTGTCCTTCCATCTGCACTTCTCTCACTGCCCCCTAAATATGGGCAATACACATGTTGAACTGGACCCACTTAGGCCCTTCAAAGCAAATATGTCAAACATTTTTTTATTAAGATCAGTGAAAGTTCAGTGTTTAGCCAGTCATGCCTTCTGACTACTGGTGAAACAACCTGAAGTTTTAAGAGAACCACGCCCAAGTATCAACTGAAGTAGGAAGAAGCAAGGTAACTGGGGTAAAACTAATAACTGCAGACTCCATGCAACAAATCAATAACAAAACACGGTAGAATCTGCTTCCCAAGACTTTACTAATCACATTTTGTTCCTATGACCACGCTTTCTCCATCTCTTGCAGCCCTTCTGTTGCACAGAAAAATCCATCCACCTTGGAATCCCATTATTTTGTACATTTCTAGACTAGCAGCTAACTCCAGCTGACAACTCTGGAACTCCCCAGCTTTCTAAGAAGACCCTCTTAACTCTCAATCCAAGAAGCCCTTGTCAGTATTTTTTCCTCATTTATTCTTGATTTTATCATATTCCACTTCTAAATCACCAGATCTCTAAGCCATCCTCCTCCCCTATTACTGAGCAGAGAGAATGCATTGTTGTTCAACCAGTTTTCATGTGAGGAAAACAGGGTGCAAAAGGTAACTCAGAAGGTACACCTGGTAGCAAAGCAACGAGACCTGATCCTATAGCTTCCTCCTCAAGGCACCAAATTAAAAGACATTCTACTTACCCACTAAAAGGATGAACAACATTTAAGCTTAAAATTTTCTTTTTATGATCACACGGTTAAACACATTTGCTTTTAGGAACAGCTGAAAAGCAATTACAGGATAAAGGATGTATTCGGCAGCTGTGCAGCACCAAGGCACTGTGGTAACAGCTTGGTTATTGCTACCACATTGCAATCTCCTCAGGCGAATTAGTTCATTGGTCATGTTTGGAAGCAAAGAACTGTAATTAGCTTGTTAAATAATACAGTTACTTAGCAGACACTTCTGAATGTTAAAATTCCATTTTGCACAGTATGTCATTTTTTAACCTAAACGGCTGCTAGGTTACTTTCCCTCTGACGTGCCTTGCACACAGATGGAGAACAGGTTCTTCTTTCCCTGTGTCACCCATCTCTTATTTCACACCACTGAGACATGAACTGACAAAACCAGTGCATATATCAATAGTCATCATCTGACTTCAGCATTTATGAGACTGTGCTGAAGCACTATGACCTTCTGAATGGTCAGCATACGAGTGACTCGAGTATCCCAGAGAAGGATCCAACAGCAAGTTACAGGATTGTACTTTGAAGGTGGGCTAAGAAGCAAATTAATTGAGTTACTTTAGATGGTGAACCACATCCATGTATTTCACTTTCAAAACTGAAAATACACTTAAAACAAAGGCAGAGAACAGTCTACCTTATCACTGGAAAAAATGTCAGGGCAGACTCAATACGTATAACAGAAGCCTGTATCATTGCCTTAATCAGAGTCAGAAATAGACTGTCATCGTAATATTTTAAACCAGAGAATCACTTTCTGCCTCCATTATGACAAACTTTGTAAGAAGTGCATTACCCACCTGTCATTGCAAAGCATTTTGGCCATCCTTGACACAGGCCCACAACTGAACTAAATGACTCATCTATCATTTATACTACATAAGACAACTGGTCAGACAGCAGATGGTTATTTTTCTCACCCCTGCAATCTGATGAAGTAAAATGAAAACCCTTCTGATCTCTGAGACATTGAAAGTTTATAAGATTTTGAAGAACCTTCTAGAAACCCAACATGAACTCTCCAAGCTTCCAAATAATGGTTCACAGCCCAGGCTTGCTGCATTATCAAAAATAATTTCCAAACCATACATGTAACTTCTGTATCTTTGTCTTTCCCATCTAGGGATGGGATACTTGAGCAGTTTGACATCTGTGGGCAATGTCTGGTCATGCGATTTCAGCCCTGAGCTTGTAGACTATGCTAACAATCATAGTTAAAGCAAACACCTATGTCAGGTTTGAAAACTTGACAGAATCATTACCTACAAGGAGATGTAGTTACACTAATCCATTTCCCCCCCTGAAACTTAATCCCCAATTGCTTGAAATTTCCAGCATTTGGTGCAACCAGCATTTAAGCACCACCTTCCCAAATGTTCCTGCATGCAAGAATCAGTTTTGCAAGCACCATCTGACAGAGTGATTTCTCACGATTCTTCCCCTCCCCCTTCAATATTGTGTACCCAACCTGGAAAAACTCACTAAAGACAATGATTCAAGCTGAATGCAGCAAAGGTACAAATAAATTCCACTTGATAAAAACAATCTTAATAGTACAAACTGGGGTGTCTCACTTGCAGAGCCCCATTAACTACATGGAATTTTCTGATATATATATTTGATATAAAGGAAACACACTATAGAAACATAATTGAACTATCCACCATATACACATCCTCAACCCTTTCAGAAATATACCTTCATTCACTTCTTATTTTCACAAACACATGAAGAAAGACATAATTCTATTCTGAATGACTGAAAAGCTGATCTAAACTAGAACAAGGCATTCCTGTTTCAAACTAAACACTTTAATCATGGGTCACAAGTTTGATATCACCATAGATACCGAGGTGATAAGAGAAGTTATGGTAAGTCTAAATTGTTGCCAACAACAGTACTGCAATTTCTAAGTAACCACATAACAAGACGAGGATTAAGTAGTCCCCTTTAGTCGCGTTGCTATATATTTCACAGATTATTTCTACAGATTTCAAGAGGTGCTACAAGACATGTTATACTCATTTATGGAAAAAGATTTATGATTGGCTAAATTTGGTACTACCCATGCACAAGCCAATATAGTAGCACCAGCAAACAGTAACAAGGAATTAATTCACATTGTCTTCCCACACTGTGGTGAGCAAAGTGTCCTTGTTCCCAATTCAAAATCCCATGCACAGCAATATAGGGCTCATTGTTTTATCTTGATGCATGGCCTTATTTACCATTTGTCTTTTGATTAACTTTTCACTTAGCTTTTAAAACACTCAACTGAATCAGTGTGCAAGCAAGACTTTAATTATGTAAAAATACAGATGCAAAACTACTACATTTCTTCAAAATAAAGTATGCTCGATTCTTTAGGGAAACTTTAGAACTATCCTTTTGCAAGCCAGTGGTTCTGGGCTTTCTTGGTGTTGATTTAGTTTTGGGTTTTTGGGGGGGGAACTCAGGTTGGGGGTTTTTGGGTTTGGGTGTATAACTTTTTGCCTTAAGTTTTGTTTCTTTTTCAATTTCACTGGCAACAATCCAGCCTCTGCAACTTCAGAGAAGGGAGAGAGAGAGAGAGAGAGANAACAAACTTATTATAGAAACTGGAACAAATGGCACAATCAGAGGGAGGAGAGGAGGAGGAAAAAAGAGAAGAGGGGAAAAAAAAAAAAAAAAGCCCCAGAATTTGACCACATCAGACCCCTTCTGTAACATCAAATAAGTTGCATAGGAGGCGTAAGAGACTGCCCAATATTCTCAGTAAAACTTCACAACACTCTCAGCTGAGCAGGTTATTACCAAAGGCTGTTTGAAGCCAGGGGGTCATGTGTGCATGTGCAAAAGGAGGGGAGGTCAAACCTAAACAGTTTTTCCCGATATATTTGATTTTGCTTTTGGAAGGGTGTTTTTTGCATTAGAAGTCAAGTCAGACTAGGTATTCTTTATTCTTCTGCATCATGGATATAATTGAGTTAAATGCAGCAATGCAATTCGATCTCCAGTAAATTATAAGTGGGTATCATTCCTACTGAGCTTGCATGGTCATGCTCCTAAAGAAGAAAACCACCAAAATCAATAGGGCTACCCCGATGTAAAAGCTGTGTATGTAGGAAGAGAAGCAAATTTATTGATTATACACATGCTTATCTTCGGCCAAGTAATAATCAGCATGCAGTCCTAAGGAAGCATCCTATCAGGCACTCTGAATTTCTGAGTGCAAATGCACGTTAGAAATTGTCAATTGATCTCAGCGAAGTCCTGTATCCTGCCAGCTCATGAGTCATACAGCCACTTGCATTCAGCTACCTCCAGCAGCTTCCACAAGCCAGGAGATTATATTAGTTTCTATTATCTTTTATTTTCCTTGGATGGTCAGTTCTAAGAAAAATACCAGCAAGGGAATTTATTCAGTTTCATACAGTGATACACAGAAGCACACAGAATACCATTTGGGAAACTCTCCTTACAGAACAGAACTTTGATCAAACTCATTGGGCTGTCAACTGACAACATGCCAATAGTGTCAGATGCTCTGTGAAACTTTCTAAAGCAGTCACCTGTATTTAAAAAGAGAGTACAAATCCACACCACTGTGCTTTCCATCTTTTCAGGCAGAACTCCGCTGTCCAATACACCTTCCCATCTACACTGCCCTTTCTAACAACTACTGGTCATTTGCAAACATCACGGAGTGCAAACATTTTTGACTACATCAAAAGCTTCAAGAGTATCTCTATCTTACTAGAGCCTCTCTAAAAAATTCGAAAGAGTACAAAAATTATGGTATTCAAGATAGATTACCAACTTACTATTCAAAAAGCACCTGCCAATTTAAATATTACATGAACTGTATTATTTGACCTGGTTTTTTTCACATTTACATAACTTATGGACAGAACTCTGATTACAGACCATTGCTGTCGGCAATACACTTTTGTAAAAAGAAAAAAAAAATAAAGCGGGCAGGGCAGGTGCATTTTAGGTTTACTCCAAGTCCCACATATACTAAACACTTTTACAAGATTTTAATGCCTTTAAAAGACACTCCCACACACACCAAAAAAAAAAAAAATCCTCAAAAAACACAGAATCGCACACGACAAGGTCTCCCTGTGCCTACTTAAAAAGCTTATTTAAAACTTCAGACCTAGGCGAGGAAAAGCCGGACGGTTTCCGAGCGCCAGCCAGGAATTGCCCCTTTCCTCCCCGCGGCTCCCAGGGACGGAGGTCAGCTCCGGAGCCGCCCCTCTCGGCTGTCACCCCCGGCGCCCCTCAGGCTCTGAAGGGCCGGTTGTTGGCGGCCGCCCCCTCCGAGCCGGCGGGAGGCGCGGGCAGCCCCGCGGGGGCGAAGAGCTGCTTCCCCTCGCCGGCACCGCGGGCTCCGGGCGGGAAGGCCCCACC
>VZTI01004295.1:635071-648058 GCA_013397865.1 Struthidea cinerea
CGGGGCGCGGTTCCGCCAGCGGGAGCGCGCCGTGTCCCGGGCCCGGTGGGGCCCCGAGGGGAGCGCGGGTCGGGGGCGGCGGCCGTGTCGAGGGCGTTTCCCGGCCAGCCCCGCAGCCGAGGGCTGAGCTGCCGGCCCGAGGTCCTGTGCTGCAGCCGAAGGCTGTCGGCGCTGTACCGGTGCGGGCGGACAGACGGGCGAGCGCCGAGCTCCGCCTGAGCCTTGGGACGTGGGCAGGATCGGCGTGTTTGAATTTTACAGTTGAGCTGTTATCGGCACGTGGGAATTTTTCTGTCTCCTCCCTTTATTCCTTTTCTTTTCCTTTGGGGGGTGGTGTGTTCCCCACTGCGCGTGGCGCGGTGCTTTCCCGCAGCCTTGGACTGGAGATGCGCCCGTACGCGCCGGGGGCTTGCGGAGCGCCGGCTCTCGGTGCCGTCGGCAGCCCGGCCTGAAGGCACGGCCGGCGGGGCGATCAGCAGCCGAGTGCACGAACTCGCTTACCGAGAAGCAGCGTTTAAAATAAGTGAAGCATTGCAATTCAGTCACTGTACAAAATTGCAGTACGTGAAGTGATCCCCCCATTTAAAATATCAAGTGTAGGTATTTGCCTTAATTATTAACACACCTCTCCGTCCCTGAACTCCGTTGCTCCCCAGAACCTGTCCAACAGCAACACAACAGTTAGTGCCTTGCAAATGCAGCAGCTCCGCGCTCCAGTCACACTCCACTTCCTTCCCTTTCTGCCAGCTGCTGCCGGACATCCCTTCCTTACGCTTATCAAGGAACTGCCGCGTGCAGAGGTGCCAAGGGAAAAGTAGCGCTTGTGAGTGTACTGCAGTCATTTGGTTATTAGCTTTGTAAGGGGTCAGGCCTGTGTGCGTATAAATCAGGAGCAGAACTTGCAAAGAAACAGCTGCCTGTCTTGATACGAACAAGCAGATCTGAAAGAGTTACAAGTAGGAGATGCAGAGACATGGACTGAGTAATTGTACAATGTTCCCTATAGGTAGCGGAAAGCCCTTCAGAAGGACAGTATTTTATCTTCAGTCAGAGGTTAATGTGCTGGTGGCTCTACAAGTATGTACATCTTGTACATAGAGGAAGTCTTAGGTTATACAAAATAAGTTAGTAGTACCAAAGGTGAGGATTTTAAAACAATTCTCACAGGCCTTCTCTACTCAGGACAAGATCATCTCCTCTTCCTCCCTCTTTTTTTTTTTTTTTCCCAGCTGTTACATCACCTTTCGTTCCCCTTTTATGTTAACTACAAGTGCAGATTTACCTTATAAGTATTTCCAAGTATATACTGCTGCAAGTACATATTCCTTTTTAACCTTCAGTTCTTACTACACCGTTGCTTTGTTTGCTCATATCCCAAATTGCCGTGATATAAAAATTGATAAAAGGTTCCTGCTAATAAATACTTTCTTCTTCTACCTCAGCATCAAGTGTTCTCCAAGTTAGTCTAGTCCACGTCTCAAGACACCAGCACTGAGCTTTGCCCTAATGATAAGATTAGGAAATACTTTCCTATTAACTATTAGAAATAGCAACAAATTTATTTGTGGAGATCTGGGATTTCCTTCTCTCCAGTCATACTCAGCACTCCCATTTTAACTAACTACAAGATGTAGTTCATCATGGCAAAATTCTCACGAACTGAAAGGCTGTTTTTAGATCTTGTAAAGAGATTTCCAGAACTCTACATATAAATTCTGCCCCTCTGTTTATAGTTGGAAGGACACGTGTGTACCAGCGTGGGAAAAATGGTTCTGTAGCTTTTAAGAACAAGATTTCAAAATTAGAATGAAGTCTCCCTAGTCCCTCCATAAAAGTTACATGTAATTAAAAAAAAAAAAAAAAGGGGGCCATTATGGTGTCTTTTTTTTTTTTTTTTAGGAAAAGTACACAACTCAGTTATACTTTATATTCTAAGCTTGCATAGAGAAAATATTAATGTCACCTACATGTTAGACATGCACTCAGTCCTGCTCTTGAATTCCCATCAGAGCTGACATTGCCATCAGAGCAAGTGGGACTGGGCTCTGAGGGTCCCTGACTGGGTGAAGGGTTTTTTTTGGTGTTAGTGTAAATGAGCTTTGTCAAATACAAGAACAAAGTCACAAGTCTCTCTTGTTTATTGAGATAAAATTTTTCGTTCAGGTCAGTGATAATAGTTAAATAATCTTGCACAACCTTGTTTCATTTTTGTGGTTTTCTTTTTTTTACTGCAAGCAATTATATAATTTCAGACAGAAAAGGCACTTTTAAATTTGTAAGTATCACAACCACCTCATTTTCAATTGTATTTTCTGCTCTTTCCCATACTTTGGCTTAAAGCCAATGTTTTAAGACTTCGCTGCAACATTCATTTTTCATTATTTTTCAGTGAAACGTGTTACATTATACAAATAGTCTGCATCAGCCCTGTGTTTTCTCCATTATAGTTCTCTTTATCCTGAATGAGATGATCTACTTAACTGACATTATTTTCCATTAACAGCTTGACAAAAAAATACAGCAACAAGGAAAAATAAAGGCATGAAAGCTGCCCAGTGAAAAGGTGTTTAAAAGAAAACTTTGTCCCCTATCCAAATAGCAGCAGAATTTATCCCCTTAATAATCTCTTATCTTCTTGCCCTATGCACCCCATTTTGCTCCCCATGCTCAGAACTCCATTTTGTTTCCTGGACACATTTAAAAAGCAAGGGTGGAAAAAGGTTTAATTTAAAAAATGTAAAACCATCCATTGGAAACAAAAGTTATTTTTAAGCATCCATAACAAGTGTTTAGGAATATATATTCTCTGCAAGCTCCGGATGCCTCAGATTTAGCTGTTTTATTGGGGGGGTGGGGGAGGGGTGGTGGTGGTGTTCTTTCTTGATTCCTTCCTTAAAATCTGCTGCAGGAAATTGTAGTCCACCATCAGTCTGAAGAAACTTTTCACATGCACACACCCACCAGCATTGTTTTATCTCCACTCTCCTTTCTTGCCACTGCAAAATTCCTGGTACTAGTTTCAGGTGCCAGGCACACCTGACTGAAAGAACAAAGTGTCATGGGTTTTCTCCTGACAAACCCAGCTTCTACTGTCCTCACAGCCTTCCTTTCTTTTGGATTGAACTGACTCACACGTCTGCTTTTCATGCACCAGAATGTGCAGGGAAAACCTCAGGATTCAAAGAGATGGCAACTTCAAAGCCAGCACAAACAGTGTAGTAGTTCTGTACAGAAATCGTTTGGACAAGTTAGAAAGCTACAGGTTACTGAGAACTCGCCTCTTTTCATTTGCTACAGGTTACTGAAAACTTGCCTCTTTTCATTTTGGTGCAGTCTTGTAAAAAAAAGTAGAGACATCCACATTCACCTGAGCCCCCAGTACCATGCACAGGAAGAGGAAGGCAGGAGAAGAAAGGAGAGGAAGGAAAAGGAAGACAAGATGCATGCTCTCAAAGACATTTCTTATTCCTCTGAACTTCCTTCAGCTTTCGATTTTTACATATACTTGGCATCAAGTACTACAGAAGATTGTACGTGCTGGGTTCTTGCTTTAGGGTGAAGAGGTACATCAGTGTTAAGTAGTAGAAAGTTCTGCAGACTAGTTACTGCCACCATGTGCACTGATGGCATGAGGATAATTGGAAAAATCATGTTTTGTTTCAATTAACCCCAAAGAATACTAAACTGAATGAGACACACTGACCTCAGTTTCACAGGATCACAGTAGAGCAGAGCTGAGATTGCAAGGGATCTCTAGAAATGGTCTAGTCCAAGCCCCTGCTCAAAAGTGGGGTCAAATAGAGCAAATTGTTCTGAGTTCTGTTCAGCTAAGCTTTGAATGTCTCCAATAATGGTGACTCCACAGCCTCTCTGGGCAACTTGTTCCCCTGTTTGAAAGAAGTTCTTCCCTTATGTTTAAGAAAAGCTTTGTGCATTGCAATTTGTGCATGTAGCCTCATGTCCTTTCCCTGGACACCACTAGAAGAGCATGGCTACTTTTTTTTTTATTTATTTTATTTGTTATTTTATTTTGCAATTCCTGGAATGCTTAAAGCATTTGTTAAATGCAGACTACCTGCAGAGAAATCAGCAGTGTTGCTCATAGCACAAGAAGATATAGGGTGCTTGAGGCATTGCAGCACCCTGGTTTGGGAGAACTCTTACAACCCATCTCTCAGATATGCACAATATAAGTTATCTCCATACATACATATATATATATGTTATACACCATATATATTATCAGCAGATAATGGTCAGTACTCAACATCATTAGCCACTCATTCAATATTATGCTTTTACTCTTGTGCATTTTTTTTTCTTGTGGTGAACTAGTAGATTGCAGGAACCACAGTTGTCACTGCTAAACTGCTCCAACTTTGTGTATAGTATCCGGTCGTGTGATAGTTATATAAAGAGCTTGTTGTAGAAAGAGTTTCTTGTTCCATACTACAGAGCTAATTGTCCTGACCCTTATCTCTGCTGCACCTAGCCCAAACTGGGTAGCTGTTCTTTTGAAAATAATTACTTGGCAAATACAAAAGTCTGCTGTATTTTAAGAAAAGAAAGGTCACACAAAACAAGTTAATCTTTCACAAAGTATGAGTGAATTAACAAAATGATCAGTGCTTGTGTTCGAAATCTTTGGGTGATTTTTTGGGTTATTTTTTCAGTCTTATTCCTGCCCTCTTCATTTTACACCAAAATAAAGGGAAGACGTTTAAAGTGTGAAACAAGTGAGGTATGCATAGCCAGCATCTACAGTCTTCTCTCTTGCTTGTAGCAGGGTCAACACACCCTTTTCCTGATTTGTTTCACTCAGCCTTTCAAATTCACTGGTATGGAAATTTCTGATATCCTATTTTTCCTTCTCTTTTTCACACAAACTAGTTGTCTAATGTTTAAGAAAGAAAGAAAGAAAGATTAGCCCTCCCATTGTAAGCCAACACTGATCACTAAGCTGATAATACTTACATATCTAGTTAAATACATGACATGGATAGCTTTTAAGATATTTTTGCTCTTGTGTAAAGAAGACCAGATAGAAAGTCACTTACTGGAGGAAAAGAAAATCAGTCGTTGATAATAAAGGGTTCTCTTGTTAACACCTGTTAAAGACTTATCTAGGACTAATGAATAAGTTCTGCCAATTCAAGATATCAGGTTTTCCTTGTTATCTTCATCTAGAATGGCCTATTAATCAATTAAAACAGGAGAGGTCTTGAAGAGAAAAAAAAAAACAAAAAACAAAAAGCATCAGCCTTACTCAGCAAGAAATTTAAACTGGGATTTACAATGCCATTAAAGTAATTCACTAAGTAAAATGTTAATGTTAATTAGCTGTGCCATCTTTCCCAGAGTCCTTGTCCTAGCTCTTTGCAGCTCTGCAGGAAATGCGGTTTTAACTTCACCTTTACAGTCCTTCATAATTTAGCCTCTTTCATAATTTAGCTTCCTCATCTCCAGACCATCTAATATAACTGCCACCATGCCTGGCTTTATGGCCCACTAGCTTCTGCTACAAATGTCGCTGCCCTCTCTCCTCAGATTGCTAATTAAACATGAGGGAAATCCCTGATCCCAGTTTGTGTATGGACTCCTACAAAACACATTTAAAGCTTCATTATGAACATAAGGTTCTGCTTGCTTACTGTGACTAGAAACAAGCAATGAACTCTGTGTACACCTCTTTTCTCTGTTTCACTTTCTGGTACTTTTAATACTTTGCTGTATCACATCCTACTACAGATTCCCCTCTTAGTAGCAAACCAAGCAGCTATCAAAGCTACACCAATTAATTTACTGAGATTTATAGTGCTCTCCTGCATTTGTTATCTGCTTGTGTTTTTGAGGCTGAGCACAGTGAGGAAGGATTTTCTCTCATCAGCCATCTTACAGAGTAATGGCGAGAGGGTTTGGAATGCCACCATTCCAAACTAATTTCTAAGTTATGGTCATTAATCACCCCAGTTTCATTAAACAGGTATTTGTTGTAAGGACAAGATCATATGATTAGTTTTTCTTACTGCATGAAAGGATACATAAATCAGTGGGACTAGTCCTCACTCCAGAAACGTTTAGCCCTTTAATTATTAATTGAAAATACAAATAATTATTATTGAGTTATAAAGCTGATGATCATAAATGAAATTTTTGTCCTCCATTCCTGATTTCATGGCTGACGGTATGAAACTACCCTTCCAAAAATCCTCAGTCTTCACGAAGGAGTCATATTACACCAAGATAGGATATGTGTGGACACATGAATAGTCTGTATCTTGCAAATTATAGACAACACAAAAGCAGAAATTTCTGGGGAAATAATACCTATTAGTTGAGCCAGCATGGTATGATTTCACACCTGCCAGCACTGGCAGTGTATGTGAATGCGTGTCCTAACTGCTCACACTGCTCCCTGGGGCCAGGGAGCAAATCTCCAGCTCCTATTCATGCTGATTGTCCTGCAAATAGCTGGGCTTCCTTATCCCTTCTCCCGCATATGCATTCCCTTGGATTACAGACCTGATGCTGGAAAGTGCTCAGCTCTCAGCTTCTATTGAAGTCATCAGATAGATCCCAGTAGCATTAAGGAAGATGTAGCCCTAGAGTTAATATTACATTTTAAACGAAAAATGGATTGAAACGAACAAGGCTAAATAAATAAAAATAAACAAGACGTATGAATTGCTGCAGTCTCAAGGAAAGCCCAAGGGCAGCTGTTATTTTTTTATTAAACCAGTTTAGCGAGGTTTTCATGAAGAAATAGATACTGTAACTCGACTGACAGTTTGCTAAACTATGAGCAAAACCTTATACTCCTTAGGCATAGGCAAAGCTGATCAATGGTTTTTCTACTGTGCTTATAGTAGAAGGATTTGTATCGGAAGAAAGATTGTAATTTTACTTTGTGAATTTATAGTCAAACCCTAGTCCATCTTGGAGGGTCTATATATGTTGCTACAATATAAATACTAACTGAAAATATTTCTTAAAAATAAAAATAGACTATATGACATAATCTTTGGAATTCGGCACAGTTTGTTATCAAAGTTGTTCTCCAACTGTTCCCTGCAGAGGCAATTCTTCCTACACATCCACACTACATACCACACAGTGAGACATTTTCAAGTGGCTTTTTTCTTCCTCTACTCAAAGTTTAGTCTCTGACTTCAAGAGGCTGAACAAGTATCCCTCTTAACCCCGTGTCACTCCTATTGTCAGAAGTGAGCTCAGCAGCACTGAAATGAAAGGTTTTAAGTGCATCAGGTTGAAACCTGAGTATCGGGAAATACGTTTAGAAACGCAGATCTGCGAGGGTGAGTTACAGTCCAGAGAGCACTGCCAGACTGACCAGCGATGTACCGTAGTGTGAGCTTTCAGAGAAGAGCAGCATCAATGTTTAGAGGGAAAGAAGAGAAATCCCAGTTTAATCTGGTGCTTTTCTTCACAGGACCCACGTTCTCTCATAATTCTGATAGCTTGTCCACAGTGAACCCGTTAGGTTCTCATGTTTGGATAGGAGATTACAAACGTTGTTGCTACTTTTTGTGTTTAAAATTTTTGCTGTGGAATAGAAGTCTAGTTCCCACACTCCACTCAGGAGTTTGTACCAGGCTGCTAGTGAAGATTCCTGAAATGCCCAAGATTGCAGGGATGCAATAAGCTATCCGTGGGAGAAGTACTTACGGCGTGTAACAGCAAATACGTCTTATGAGAGAAAGCAATTGCAAATCCTCTGAACAACATAAACCACTATGTGGAATAAATTACTTTGTAGAAAGCTTGTGATTCTTTGGAAAAGCTAATAAATGTATCACGAGAAAAAAAAAAATTATGTAGAAGAGGAAGTTGTTTCCGTGTGAATTCTGCAGGAGCGGTCTGTCTAAATACATTACGTCCTGGATCACAGTGGTGTCGTTAGTTACAGCAGCCCCGCATTTGTTAACCTCCAGACAAAACAGTTTAAAATTCCTTAAGGACGTATTTCTAAAGGAAGCGATGACATTCAAGAGGTACCAAACCGAGTCCGTCGCTCCTGCGAAGTGAGCCCTTCCTCAGCCACCCTTCCGGTGATCGCCTCTACCTTCGAGGGGCCGTGGGACTTGGATGAAAGAAAGCGCGTGGCTCGGAGGCAAAGCGAGGACGGAGCGGAGCGGAGCGGTCGCTGCCCGCGCTGGCGGCGGGGCCCGGGCGGGCGCGGTGGCGGCGCGNTCCCGGCTCCGCTCCCCGCCCCGAACGGGCCGGGCTCGCTGCGGGCCCCGTGCGGGCCGAGCCCTGGCTGCAGCGGAGCTGTGCCGGGGAGCCCTTCGGCCGCTCAGCCGCCCCCCGCCCCAGCGCCACTCGCCGTGCGGGTGCTGGTGCAGCCCGTGCTGCCTCTCCCGTGTGCTTGCCGCTGCTCCTGGCCTACGAAAGGAGCCTTCCCACGGCTGGAGCTTTCCGCAGGGCCGGCTGCGGAAGGCGGGGAGGGATGTGGCCCCGCACAGGTCGGGTGCTGGGATAGCTGTGCGCAGGGGAGGAGCGATGAACCTGGGCAGCAGTGAGCCCATCTCCTGGGGAGCTTTTTGCTTCTTGGAACCTCACGTCTCATTTGGGCAGCTCTCAGGCAAAGACACCATGAGCCAGCCAACATCCACCAGCGCTTGCCAAGTGCTGGGCAAACGCGGCTGTTGTGAACCGCTGGGCTGTGTGGAGGGTGGCTTACACGTAATACAGCCAAGTGTATCCAACAGCTTAACATTGCCGAAAGGAACATGGCTTTCTCCTCCTGAGGCTCTTGCACCAGCTCCTTTGGTCAGTTCAACTCACAGCTCTGGCATAGAGCTAACCCAATGGAAAGAGAAATCCAGGATGACAACGGTCTGCACAGGTGAGAGGGGAGAATAGCAGAGGGCTTATTAGCAAATTGTTTCTCCTGCATTTACTTCGGTGTGGGTGTGTGTTGACATGGCTCATTGTCTTGGGGTGTCTCCAAATTTGTCCAAACTAGGACATTCATCTACAAACTGTGCTGCCTATGAAAATTTGACTTTGTTCAATAAAATATGTCACGTTGTGAACGTTGGCATTAGTTACATCAACTCAGTGACACTCAATTCAAAATGACAGCAAAATCTTCTATAAACAAGCAAATATTATAGCTATGTTTTCTTCTGGTAATGAAAGAAGGTCCAATTTATATAGGCAGAGAAGAAAGTAGGTAATGCAGTAACTGAAAATGCAAGTCTGTCATGGGACATGGAACTCTTACTTCGGAGGAGAAAACACTTCATTTAGAGATAAAATTCCCAGATGACTTAATTTTAGTTCCAGAATAACAAATTTAACAAAGATTAGTTGTTGAAAACCACAAGAAAAGGAGTTAAGACCTGCACACCAGGGCAGAATTGAGATACCTCAAACACCCAAGGCTGGCAGTAGTCACTAGGAGACATGTGCAGCTGTTCGTCCTGTGTTTACTCTGTCACCTGTCCTTTCCATGAGCAGAAGGAAGATGTAACTGGGTTGTGTTGCAGAAATATATTCATGCTGGGAAGCCAGCTGATGGATAAGCACCTTTGAGTGAGGAAGGGTGAGTCTGCCTGGATGTGTGGAAGTGTGGACCAGTATGTCTTGCTTCAGAGCTGTATATCATAGGCCATGTCCTCAGTGGAGCAAAGGATTTTTGTCTTTTTTACCCTGGGATGCTGGAGATGAGTGTGATGTGTACTTAAAACTATGTAAATGAGATATTTTGATGGTACCTTGCACAGAGTCAGCAATTGTGCTCTTCCTCTGGAGTGTGTTGGGAATTTCCCTCAGCTAGGCTTCCCAGTAGTTCCCAGAAATTCTGAACAAGTATGGGAAATTAAATAAGAAAGGGAGGCTACAGCTGAGAGAACCCGACCATGTGAAGCACATTTGAACTGTGTAAAGTGTAGTGACTTTGTGAATCACTGTGTAGGGTTCACAGTCATTACAGTATTCATTAAAAGGGCTATTGTTGCTGTGTGCCATTACCACCCCTCCCTCCCTTTTCCATTGTGAATGATTTTACTAGGATGCTGTAAAACTAAGGATGCCAAATGGTCAGAACTGGATAATACTTTTGCCAGTTCTAGAAGATGATCTAAAGCTGGTGTTTCTTGTTTGTCTGGCATCCACAATTACTCTTGAATTAGTATGATTTTTTTGGCTTATTATAGAAATATAAAGCATGAAATTCTATTCTCAAAACCAGATGCCAACTCACTGGAGACAGAAAAGTGTTCTGTTCTTCTTATGTGGTCAGGTTGAGTCTATAGTAATGAGCTACATGAAGGAGATGCTGTTTGCCTACAAAGGAGATACTTAAGTTTCCGTGTGTAACTTACCACATGCAATAGCACAATCCTATTGGACACGCTTTGGGATGAAGTCATATTTGTTTTCTTTGTAATTGCATGGACTGTCCCACTAATTTGCTTTTATAGTCACCTTCAGCACGCCTGAGCAGGAAGTGACAGAAGGGTGTCATCACATTCGGTGTCTTTGGCTTCTCCACCGATACTGTCAACACACCAAAACATTTGAGCCAATTAAAGGTTTAGGCTGAGATACCAATGCATCTCTGAACAGTCCATTTCTTCTAGAAATATGTAATAACCTTAACTTGGATTAACAGTCTCTTATCTGGGTTCTCCTGCAACTTCATGGGAGAGCACCAACTGTGTGCTGGAGCAATGGTGAAGAAACCATCGTACTTACAGAGAGCTGAGCTGTAACAGCAAAGTGGTTAAACTCCTGCTCCTGCTGTAGGTAAAACTGTTTCCCTTTACACCATAGTCCTTCCACTCAACCTGCTTTGCACCTTTCATCATTCAAGGGTTTGCATTTTAAGGAAGTAGAGAGCATCCAAAGGAGGGCAACAAAGATGGTGAAGGGCCTAGAGGGGAAGCTATGTGAGGAGTGGCTGAGGTCATTTGGTCTCTTCAGCCTGGAGAAGCCTGAGGGGAGACCTCATTGCAGTTACCACTTCCTAAGTAAGGGGAAGAGTAGGGGCAGGCACTGATCTCTTCTCTGTGGTGATCAGTGACAGAACCTGAGGGAATGGCCTGAAGTTGTGTCGGGGGAGGTTTAGGTTGGATATTAGAGAAAGGTTCTTCACCCAGGGAGTGGTTGGGCGCTGGAACAGGCTCCCCAGGGCAGTGGTCACAGCACCAAGCCTGAGAGAGTTCAAGAAGTGTTTGGACAATGCGCTCAGGCATGGGGTGTGACTCTTGTGGATGGCCCTGTGCAGGGCCAGGAGTTGGACTCAATGATCATTGTGGATCCCTTCCAACTCAGCTGATTCTGTGATTCTGTGATTTAGACAGGGAAAAAAACCCCTGACTCTCAAAAAAGCCTCCTAAAGCTTTCTAGCAGTCAAGCATCAGGGGTTTGGGGTTGTGGGTTGTTTCATTGTTGGTGTTTTTTAGCCCTTGTAGTTCCATGTAACTGTTCTACGAAGAGATCTTAAATAGTTCCACTAGACTAATATAAGAGTGTTGCCAGCGTTTGTAGGCAAAAATTATTGCTGAAAAATATTTACATTTCATATTTTCAAGGCTGCTTTTTTGTCCCTTTTAACTTCCAGCTGTAATAGGCATTTTTAAGGGTAGGAGGGAATGGAGGGTGCTAGAGACAGTCAAATTGAAACAATGAAACAAAATTGGAGCTGATCCACATGTGATGTTGTTGTTGGAAAGACTAATGGTAGGGATAGGGATGAGTGAAGCTGGACAGGAGGTCAGGTATGGACTTGCAAAAGAACATAGTGGGAACAAGGGCAGCACATTAATTTTGGGTTGTGTGTGTAGAAACATCACTGTGTACCGTGTAACTCTGTGAATCAGAGACGCTAGAGAGATACATAAGGTTACCTTGGTTTTAAGGTTAGGAAGTCCTTGGCCTGGTTTTGTTACCAAGGTAGCAGTGTGATTTCCTGCTACTCCAGCGGGGACAGTACCTGGGAAATGGGCCGCAGACTACCAGGAGTGAAGTGTGACGCAGCCAAGGGCTGGATTCTACCGGCACGGCTCACGAAGACTGTTAGAGCGCCAAGGAAATGTGTGTCAGCCGTTGGTCGCCTTTGCACTGTTCTAGGTCTTCCACCCCTGGGAGGAGCTCACACAGCTGGGGTTTGCCCTAACCCACGGTTCTGCTTAGGGCTCTGTCTCTGGATTTATGGCGTTTGGACTACCTTTGCTTTCCAAAAGCTGTGTCTGGAAGTGCTCGGGGACCTACAGTGCTGGAGCTCCCCTCGTGCTCTGGAGCCGTCCCAGGCAGCGATGATATAGTGGCTGTGCCGAGCCCTGGTGCTGGCACGATGGGGATCCTGCTGCCCTGCAAACGCGTCCACCCTACAGACCTCTCTTAGCTGTCTTCGAGGTCCCTGCAGCACGGCGAGCCTCGGCCGCCCGTCCCCTGGTCCCCAGACTCAGCCCCGAGGCACCCTCCTCCCGCCGGACTCCCTTTGATACCCGGGAGGGACTGTGCAGCTCTCCCGGCTCCTGCACACCCGAGGGAAGCCGCGGAGCTGTCCCGGTGCCCGCCTGTGGCGGCCGCGGGGCGGGGGCGGGCGGAGGAGCCGCCCCTCCGCGGGCGCGGAGCTAAAAGGGCAGCGCGGCGCGGCGCGGGGCGCAGCGGAAGCCATGGGGAACCGTGTCACCCGCGAGGACTTCGAGTGGGTCTACACGGAGCAGCCCCACACGCAGCGCAGGAAGGAGATCTTGGGTACGGCGGGGAGCTCGGGGCCGGCCGCGGCGGCTCGAGCAGCCGGGCTGGGCTGCGCTCCTGGACGGGAAGGGACGGGCGGGGCGGGGGGTCCGCGCCGGGACCGCCGGTGTCGGTGCGGTTCGGGGTGGCGTCCAGGCTGCGGAGAGCGAGGGCCGCAGCCCGGTGGGCTGTGGGGTGTTTCCCCCGAGGAGTGTAGCACTCCCAACTCTCTGCCTTCTGGAGGCAGCGGCGGGGATGCCGGCGGCCGACCCGAGA
>VZTI01004295.1:654711-715748 GCA_013397865.1 Struthidea cinerea
CCCAATCCATGGTTTCTGCATGAGGAGAAACCTGAAATTTTTCCATGCCATGGAAACAGGATGGCTTTATCAGTATTAATGATAAACAGCCACAGTATTGTGGTTTGACTAGTATGCAAAAATTTACTGTTGGAGAGGAGTTAATCATGTGTTGAATTTAATATTAAACCCTGGCAAGTTACTTAATAGCTGTTACCTGCAATAAGTGCAACCTGCCTGCGTTGCTGCTTCCACACTGTTGCTGCCACTTGGCAGCAACTGCTCTGCTCCTTGTAAATGGAATCTGCAGTCCTTGTTGGCTGCCACAGAAAGAAATAGGTTAAAAAATTCCATTATTCTCTAGTGACAGTGTAAAGCATCTCTAAGCAATTTTCTCATCCCATTAAAATTTCTTTTTTGTTTTGTTTTGGTGGTCAATGTGGCCTCAATTTGACCAGGCTGAGGAACAGATTTGGTGTTTTACATTTCATCTCTTCTGATGCTGCAGTAACTTACCTCTACCAGCCGCATGATGTGATAACCTTTGAGGTGCCTTGATTTATTAAAGAGTTTTCTGGCTTTTGGACAGATACCCCTAAGAAAGACATTAAGCTACATAAAACTGCATGTCTGTAACAGTCGTTCTGACCAGGTCATTATATCATTATACTTTAGAGTGAACTTGGCATAAGCAGCACTTCGTGTAAAATTTTGGTACCTATTCAGGTATGCCACTTCTGGCATGTTAACTTTTCTGGTCTGAAAAATAAAATTTCAAGAATTTCAGGAATAGTGAAAACAGCAACAAAAACAAAGCAGCGAAACAAAAAAACCCCTGGACTTTCTGGAGACTTTTATCAAAAAATATGTCTGACTTTAGAAAGATACAAACTTTTACTACAGCTTTCCCACCACTTAGAAAATCTTTTTCTTGCCTGAACACTCTTCATGGTGACCTTGGCCTCCTTGTCCTGACAAGATTTGAGAATATCTCTTTTGTCCTCACCTTCCACAGCACTTGTATAATCTTTGTAATCTCTAATTTCTGTCAAACTTGGCCAAGAGGCTCAAAGGTTGTCAGAATGGCTGCAGAGCGTGTCCACATCAACCTGCTTCCTTAAGTAGCACTTCATCTCTTTGAACTTCTGCAAACTTCTCATGGTTCACTTCTACAAAACCCTTCTCTGCATCCAGCACTCAGTATCTGCCACTGCTTTCAAGGTCACATAAAGTACATGTATTGTCTCCAACATTTGTTTTTAGTATACACAGCTGCATAAATGCAGATCATTGTAATCTGATTTTATTGTATTGGTATTGTACTGTGATGGTCAGATGATGTTTACTTTTCTATTCATAAAATGGGCCCATGAAACTCACAGGGACACACTGTATAACCTCAGGGTTCAGAATGAGTGACTTCTCTATGCACTTATCTGTGTAAGCTGCAATTACTGAGAAATGCAAAGTATGAGTTAGAGGAGGGAGGTCAGTAGGTGAGTAAAAGCCATAAGGCAGCAGAAGGAATCATGTGCAAGTTAATACTGGAAGTGAGAAGTGTGGATTCACAAAGAGGAGACGTGAATCAATGAACAGCACCTAGAGGGTAAGCTGTACTCTGTATTTTATTTTCTTTCTAAAGGACAGATGAATGGTGGGTGGAACTGAAGATCAGTAAGCTGGTCCTGGCCTGACACAAGTCAGATCTGGCAAGCCTAGCTCGCATCACTCTGACACTGGACTGCAGTATTTGTGAGGCCTCATGAAGCTGTTGTGTGATTATCTGTGTGGCTTTTATGCCTACTTTTGGTATATGACATGGAAACAGAGGAGAATTATCAGGATTTTGTAAAGCATGGAAAATATTACTGACTTAATTGTGATGTTACCATGTATGAGGAGTTGTATGTTTTGTGAGCAATGGTAAACACTCAAATAATTAGGAATTTTTTTAAATGCTGTGTTTGTCATCTAACCACAAAGCAAAACCTGGTGAGCCTGTTGCTCAGCTGTCTTTCCTCTGCTTGTGTGTTTGAAACAACAGTGTAAAAAGGGCTACAGAGAAGGCAGTTGTATCCCTTTTGTGCAAAGTAACATCTGATCTGAGCAAAATACAAAAGGACATTAAAAATATGGCAGAAGGTGTTTCTTAGAGCTTAAGTCCTGTGGGGTTTGGCATATTACTACTCATCACCGTGAAGCAATACTCATTGTGGGGAAGGCACATGATGCCACAGAGTGACCATCAGGGTATTTTTTTTTAATGTCTATATGTATCAATATCAATCACAATTGGATATGATGCTGGAACTAGTAAAACTTTCACCATAGTGGCAACCCTATTTTAGAATTAGCATTTTATAAAACCAGGGCCTCAAACATAGTGTGATAAAAACCAGGGAGTCACAGTGGTGATTGTGTTTACTTAATTAGGATCTAACCAAATTTTTCTCTGTGTTTTTTCCTTTAGCAAAGTATCCAGAGATCAAGGCTCTGATGGGACCAGATCCACATTTAAAGTGGATTGTATCTGGAATGGTTTTCATGCAGCTGCTGGCATGCTACCTGGTGAAAGACTTGTCTTGGAAATGGATTTTCTTCTGGGCTTATGCTTTTGGGGGTTGCATCAACCATTCCCTGACCCTCGCCATCCACGATATTTCACACAACGTGGCCTTTGGCAACAAGCAGGCCAAGTGGAACCGATGGTTCGCAGTCTTTGCCAACTTGCCCATTGGCGTCCCCTACTCTGCCTCCTTCAAGAAATACCACATTGACCATCACCGGTATCTGGGAGGGGACAGTTTGGATGTGGACATTCCCACAGACTTTGAGGGCTGGTTTTTCTGCACGCCGCTTCGGAAACTGCTTTGGCTGTTCCTCCAGCCTCTGTTCTACAGTCTGAGACCACTGTGTGTGAACCCCAAAGCAATTACACGGATGGAAATTCTTAATGCTGTCGTCCAGTTTTCTGTAGACCTCATAATTTACTACCTGTGGGGGCTCAAACCAGTTATTTACTTAATAGCAGGTACAATTCTTTGCTTGGGTGTTCATCCCATTTCTGGGCACTTCGTAGCAGAACACTACATGTTCCTAAAAGGGTATGAGACATACTCGTACTACGGACCTCTGAACTGGCTCACCTTCAATGTAGGCTACCACATGGAGCATCATGACTTCCCCAGCATTCCTGGATGCAGATTGCCCATGGTAAGGATAGCGTGAGTGAGTTGGATTTTTAAGAAGGCTGCTAAACTCTCGCAAAGAAAACACTCCAAATCATAGAAATTGATGAATTTAAGAAAAAAAGGGGAAAATAAAGAAAACAGCTTTTTGGATTTGTTTCTAATTAATTTTAAGCCAGAGGTTGAGAGAAATGGCTGTCAAACTGCTGTAATATTTAGTTTATTTGATGCAAACTAGAACATCTGAGCTTCAGAGGGCTTGAGGAATACCTTTTGCATGATAAATTCCTCCAACAAGGCTTTAAATGTCTCGATTTACATCTCTCAGCCACCAAGTTTCAACTCTTTGAAAGTTTAAAAGCCCGTCTAAAGGGAGGCAGGTGGCAATTGCTACTGGAAATTTGTCTAATGATCAATCTGCTAACTACATTGCTTGATTAACATCAAAGAAAAGTTCTTCTGTTTTTGAGATTATATAAATTTCAGGGCATGTTCCAGCCTGACACAGATAGCACTAGAAGATAAAGCCGCACTCTCTGGGACTCCTTTTAGCTCTGCTGCCCCACCCACAGAAACTGAGGAGGCCTGGTCTGTCATTGGGAAAGTGCTGTGGCTTTCCTCCTTTGAAAGGCAAACCCCATTTTGTTTATGTTTTATCAGTTGTGGGAATCAAATTTGCAAAGCGCAGGTGTCTAGGAATGGTTTTCAATCTCCCTCCAGGTATGTAGCTGCTCTTGAGTGTTTTAGTACAAGGGTTCCTCAGCAGGTGCTCACAGTGTTAGAGGTACGTGACTTCGAAGGACTACTCCTACATACGAGTTCTCTGGTGTAACAGGAAGGAAATGCCTTTCTCTGGCCTGATGCAAAGTTGGGAACTGCTACTGCAATATATATCCTTTGAGGTGGAGGTAGAGCTGAGGAGCCTGAGGTTCAGGAGCTGTGACCTCCCCACTACTGATACCACGTGCAACTTCTGTGATGGCATACCCAGGCAAACCCTGCTATATGGGTTCATGTTCTCCATCACAGAAACACTCTCTGAGAGGAGACTCAAATCAAGTGGAGATGTTCTTGTGTAGAAGAGTGTGGGAAGCCTCTATATAGTCTGCAATTGTGTTTCATTCACCTCCTTCACTGCTGGAGGTCTATCCTGGAGTTGCTGCCTGTTCCTGGCGAGGCCCAGAGGAGCTGGTACAGCAGCTGACATTCAGATATGAAGTTCCCCTGTGAGGCATTCCCATCACTGATACACCTGATAGCTCAGCGGGGAAGTGCATGTGCTTAGCTTTAGTTTCAAATGTTCAAACTTGTTAGATGGGCTTAGATACTTAGATTACCAAAATGTAAATAGAAGAGAAGGAGGTTAGCTCTGTATCCTGCACAAGGGAGGTGAGTGCCTGATTGAACTTGGTGGGACTGTTGCTCCAGTCCTGATTGAGACCTGAAAAGCTCTTCTCCACCCCCACCACAACTAGTTCAGCCTAATTCCTTGAGGCAGCGCAGCAGCTGGAAGTGTCTGCCCTCTTGCGTAAAGAGGATGGAGTTATTAGCTGAATTTCATGAGCTTGTGTTTGCATGTGTTTTGCTCTTTGGCAACTGAGACTTGCCCTGCTGGTGGAGGAGAGAGCAGACTTGTCAATCACTGTTGCCTGACAGAACTATATAGAAGACTTGGAGTCTAATGAGTGATCAATTACAAGTAAAAATTCCATTAAAAAGTGAAAATTCTTTGGTACAACAGTTACTGTAGAAAATCCTTTGACCATAAAAACAAGTTGGTTACTTCTTTCTGCAAAATTAGAAAAAAAATATCTGCCTCTCTGGTGGAAAGAGATAAGGAAACAGATCCTCTCTGATTAGCTTTAAATCTTGAACTTCATAGCAGGTAAGGAACCTCATCTTGCTCTACTTTGCTTAACCTCCTGGCAAATTCTTCAGTCGGCAAAGATCTGTTTGTTTCAGATTTAGTCTCTTAGACACTTGAACTTCTAATAGTTGCATTGTATAATGTGGATGACCTCTCTGTGAGACTATGTTTATTTTTAATTATTGGCAAGTAGAAAGTGGAATAAAGATTTCTATTTTAAAAAATTTATCCTGCATGATTGAGAGCAGGGGAGAAATAGGATTTGAGAATAACTGGATCTTAATCTTGGAAAGTAACTGGCTTTTCAGCTTGCTTATCAGGAAAGTAAATTCAGCTTTGTCCTTTGTTACAGGTGCGTCATTCAGAATGTTCTGAGTAATGTGTTTGCCACTGGAAAGACCTTTACCCTAGGACTGTGACAGATGGGAAAGAGGAAGAACTAGGCTCTGCTCATAAGAATATGTATATTAAAGATGAGTGACATGGGTGTGCAGTAAGACGTTGTGCCATTAGTATAATGAGAGATTACACAAGAGACCATGAAATTTAACATTGCAATGAAGGACCTGCTCTAAAAAAAACCCTGTAGACTTAAGACTAGATCAGTCTTTGAATGAAGTCCTGTAACTATAAAATATTGCATTGTTTACCAAAAGAGTACAGGGATCCATTCTGTAGGATTGAGTATACTTACAGAGAGAGGAGATTGGAGAAGAAGGAGGAACTCTACTCCTCTTAGAAGCTGCAATAAAAGCAGCAGTGTTACCAGAGGCAAACTAGTTACTCATTAAGCTTGTGGGAAAAGGAAAAGACATGGTATGAAACCAGATTTATTGGACAGACAAGACTGGAAAACATGGTAGATGTGCTGGTTTTCAATTGCAGATTTTGTTAACCCTATGAAGGCCAGGAGGGGTAGCTTGAGTGCTCCTCACCCTGTGGTGGGGATTTAGGACTGTAGAGGGAACTTCTGTAATAAGCCTTGGAGCATTCTAAATGTAATTTTGCAGCCTTGTGTCATAAGGTTCTCTAGTTTCTGTAAAGCCCCAGGACAAAGAGTGTGTAACAGCCATGCTGAAATACTAGGCTGCATTTGACTTTTGTGCCTATCAGGTGTGATGGACTAGGATTAGGGTCTTATCACTGTTCTCTACAAGCACAGAACCAGAACAAAAGTTTCAGTCCAGAAGGTATGATTTCTTACCCTGACACCTTGATCTACTTGAAGAAAAGCCTCAATATACCAGGTGCCAAGTGCCTAGTAATTGTCCTGCAGACTTTGCAATCTCTTGTTATCCTTTCCTGATAACACAATCAGAGAATGGGTGAGGTTCGAAGGAACTGCAATGGGGTCATCTGATTCGGCCTCCCTGCTCAAACAGACGTCCCAGAGCACATGGCACAGCATTGTGTCCAGATGGTTCTTGAATATCCCCACTGAGGGTCCGCACCATCTCTGGGCAACCTGTTCCAGTGCTCGGTCACTGCACAGTAAAGAAGTTCTTCCTCGTATTCAGATGGCACTTGCTGGGTATCAGTTTCTGCCTGTTGTATCTTGTCCTATTGCTTGGCACCACTGAGAAGAGCCTGGATCCATTCTCTTGACACCCACCCTCCAGATACTTATCAACACTGATGAGGTTCCCTCTCAGTTGTGTTTTCCTGAGGCTGAACAGGCCCAGCTATCTCAGCTTTTTCTCATAAGAGAGATGGTCCAGTCCCTTGATCAGCTTTGTCACCTTTCGCTGGACTTGCTCCAGGAGCTCCATGTCCCTCTTGTACTGAAGAGCCAGAACTGGACACAGCATTTCAGATGTGCCTTGCCAGGGCTGAGTAGAGAGAGGGATCACCTCCTTCGACCTG
This sequence comes from Struthidea cinerea, assembly GCA_013397865.1. Taxonomy (NCBI): domain Eukaryota; kingdom Metazoa; phylum Chordata; class Aves; order Passeriformes; family Corcoracidae; genus Struthidea; species Struthidea cinerea. The sequence goes on from VZTI01004295.1 coordinate 661,609, forward strand.
CTTGCAATGCTCTCCCTAATGCACCCCAGGATTCCATCGTCCTTCTTGGTCCCCAGGGCACTGCTGGCTCATGGACAGCTTGCTGTCCACCAGGACCCCCAGATCGTGCTCCTCAGAGCTGCTTTCCAGCAGGTTTCCCCCAGCCTGTGCTGGTGCCTGGGGTTATTCCTCCCCAGGTGCAGGACCCTGCACTTGCTCTTCTTGAATTTCAGACAGTTCTTTTGCAATTTCCATTTACAAACTAGCAACGAGTTAAGACTTACAGTTGAGATTTGTAAGGAAGAAGGTGGGGAGGAGTTGAAAATGGACCACCTACAATGCAATATATGGAGAGCTTGAGGAGCAGGATTTTGAAATACTTAATCACAGTGCATTCCTCTTTAAGACAATCTACGATCTGGCCACAAAACTTGCTACCTGGAACCTGCAACCTACAGGTTTTGCACTGTAACCAGAATGTTACATGGAGGATGACTCTTCCAGCCTCAACCATACTTAATAGATACCATAGAATCATTTAGGTTGGAAAAGACCTGCAAGATCATCAAGTCCAAACTTTGATCTAACACCACCATATCAGCTAAACCATAGGATGAAGGGCCACGTTGAGTCATTTCTTGAATGCTTCCAGGGGTGGTGACTCCACCACTTCCTTGGGCAACTGTTCTAGTGTTTAACAAGTCTCAGTGAAGAAATTCTTTCTGCTGTCCAACCTGAACCTCCCCTGGTGCAGCTCGAGGTCTTTTTTCCCTTGTCCTGCTGTTTGTTGCCTGGGAGAAGAGGCCAATCCCCTCCTGGCTACACCCTCCTTTCAAAGATTTGTAGCGTATGATACGGTCTCCCCCTGAGCCTCCTTTTCTGCAGGCTAAACAACCCCAGCTCCCTCAGCCACTCCTCATATGATGTTGCATTTAAAAGGGAACCTGCATTAAACTCCAATTACTTGTTGCCCTCCCCCTATCCAGATTTTCTGATAGATAAGGTGATAGTTCTGTTTTATGTATGGAGATGCTGAAAGAAATAACCAAAAATGAGATGTTTTTGCTGGGAAACTTTTGTGTAGATCTATTATAAAAGAGAAACTGCTTTTAAAATTCTTTTCTGCCATGTGATAGCAAGATGGGAACGTGTATCTAACAAATTTCCTTCTTTTCCATAAGAAAATCCTTCAGAAGCCCCCCGTCTAACTGCATTCATTAAATTTTCTCTTTTCTCCATTCCTTATTGCAGTTTCACCTTCCCCTCTCTATTGTTTCTGTACATCCCATATGGTTGTCCTGCCCATAGCACAGGGACCTTGCCAGTGATGCAAGTGGTGCCTGCCTTCCTGCACAAGATGCTGCTCATGTTTGCTGAAGCTATTGGGCTGAACCTAGGCAGGCTGTTTATTGGCCTCTTCTCTGAGCCATTTTTAACTACTTTGTCACTATTGCTTTTCAGTTAGCCTTTGGAGCCAGAGGGCACAGCCTGAGACATTGTTCCTAGGAGCTGAATTGGTTTCTCTGAATCTCCATCCTTCCACTTCCATGTGCAAGGGGCAATACAGGAAAACTGCCTGAAGCTCTTGTAGTGGTCAGAATCTAACATGGTCAAGAGCCCTGCAGAATAATGTAACTACCTAAGAAATGATTTGGTTCAGAGGGCAAGAAATACTTGGGGCTCTGGAGAAGAGAGGAATGGTAGACTTGCCATGTGAACTCGAGTAGCATAGATGAGGGCTGAATTGCAGTTGAAAAGCAGAATTCAGGTGGAACATCTAAAATGGAGGTAGGAGGGAAGGTCTAAGTAACTGTATGCTAGGGAATGACCATTTCAGAGCTGGAGTGAAACTTTTGGAGCTGGGTATCTGAGCCCCCCTTTGTGTTTGCATCAGGCTTCATGAGTACCCTTCATTCAAGGGAGCTTACTGTAGAAATAGTCGTCCCTCTCATCCTCTGGCTATTTCAATTACCCAGCTGGTAAAAGGGAGGATATAAAATCCAGATTAAATTATTTCTGACCAGGGTTACAGAAGGAGCATGGGGAACTAAATCTGCATCTCCAGAGATCTTACCTGGTACCTGGAAATCACTTTTCTTCCAGTTATTAACAAATACTTCTAAGGACAAATCCTGATATTGTCTGAATCCCATTGAAAATTAACTACTTTGAAGTACAAACCAATGCTTTCAAGCAGGATAGAGGAAATAATTAGGAAGTTTGAAGTATTCTGTGAAAGACAGAATACAGCTAGACCTGAACTGCATCTCCCATCTCCAGCACAGCACTACCATGCCACAAGCACAAGGTGTAGGGACAGAGGTACAGAGGTAAAAGATCTTAATGAGACTTGTACATTATCTAACTTACCTCATAGAGAAGTGTCTGCTAGGGAGCTGAATTAATGAGCTAATTAGCAGGGAGCCATAGTATCTTATAATTTAACTTTCTCTGGGATTCTTCCCTTTTCACAAACAGTCACAATGCTGTGTTAAGGTTCCACCGTTACACCTCGAGTGGTGATGATACCCTCTTCCCGCATGATGATTTCTGTGCAACCCTTTCTCCCTTCACTGGAACTCTGCACTGTGCTCAGCGTAGCTGGTTTTAAAATTCTGCAGGGTTTTTAAAGGGAGACATCATGGTGTCCAGCAAGACAAACTACTCTATTCGGGAGCTTTGTTTGTCTAGGAAGTGGAGCTGCAGTAAAACCATGCCCAAGCAGTTATGTGCAAGTGTACTATAGTTAACAGATTCTGCTGCTTCATAGATGTGTTCAAAGAGCAGAGCATCTAGTTGGAGCAGGAATAACAACTGGTAACTTGGGAATCCTCACAGTCCCCTGAACCTGCCAGCTCTGGAACCTCTCTGTCCTCTGGTTCTGGCCTAACTCCCACTACAAGCACCACCCCAATGAAGAACAATGCTTCTCTGATGGCAACAGTCTTAAGACTTGGGGAATTATAGCAGGGATGAAATTTCATTAGACTTGTGATTTAATAATGAATCTCACAGTACTTTTAATATCAGACTGCAGAGAACAGATCACCCCTGCAATTTTCTTTGCCTGCTGGAGGAACCTGTCTCTTGGATTTGTATCATGGTAGCAGAATGCAGGAGAGAAAACAAAGTGTAGGCAAGGTTGTGTCTGGCATTTTCTCAGTTGTTAATTTTCTCTTACCCAGAACCCTCAACAGAAGAATATTACAAGTGGCAAACAGGGCTTTAAATCCAGCGTGCTGGAGTGCTGGCAATTGATAAAGTGGATAAGGCATCTCATTGTGGAGATCCCACCACCTCTGAAATGAGACAAAATAGTTCTGAGTGAAGGCAGCGATCTATTGTCTTTGAAATTATGACACTGTGAGGCAAAACTTACATCAGAAATCTGCTAAGAAGTATCTAAATGCATTTAAGTACATCTCGTTTGGCTGAACTTCAGAAGCTCACAAGCAATAACAAGTAACTTCAGGTTATGGCTGTGCTATCAGATCTGAATGTGATGGTTGAAACACACCTGACTCTGTGCAGCCAAACAGCTCATTCTCTCTCTTCTTCTTCCAGGTGAAGAAGATTGCAGCAGAATATTATGATAACCTCCCACATCACCAGTCCTGGATTCGAGTTCTGTGGGACTTTGTTTTTGATGACACTCTTGGTCCTTATTCAAGGGTTAAGAGACTGTGCAAGCTGGCAAAGGAAAGCTAACAGGGCAGCTCTGCCTGCTGCAGTGGTGTGTGTTTGTTCATTGCCATGACTTCAGTTTTCTGCAGAAATAGAAGGATTTTTGTGTGTGCTGAATTAAAGTTGGTGCATGCTGCTTACACCAAGAGGATGAGCATGAAAATGAAGCAATTTTAGACTACTGATACTTTTTAATAAAAGATATTTGTATATGTAACCCTCAGAAACTACCTTAGAGTGAACTATGATTAGGTGAACCTTTGGTCTAGGCTTAGAATTAACTTCCTGGGACACACGAGCCTAAGCCCAAGTTTTGGCTTTGTCCACAGGGCAGAATGCTTGCTGTGTGTTATGTGTGAGCACGCATGTGTGCAGTTCAGGACTGGTTTCTCTTGACTGGAAGTAGACGCTCTATGTGCACAGGACTGTGGAAGCAGGGAGGATTGGCATACAGAAGTAAATGATACTCTCTGGAGAACATAAGGGTGCTCTTAGCTCAATGTCTTGTCTAATCTAATAATCTCACTTCGGATAATTGCTAATAGCAGAGATTTTATGTATGCATATATGTTTATATTTTTTTATGTCTGTAACATTATTTTAGTAGCTGCTGTTTGATCTTTATTCCAGGGCTTTGTCTAAACCTTTTCTGAATGAATTTCCATTCTTAGGATCTAATACTGTAGCTAACTGACAGATCTGAACTGTGGCAAGGAGAAATCCTTTCTTTAGTCTTCCACCTACTGCCCTGATCAGCAGCATGGATGTGCCTCTGGAGGAACTGGGTGGTCCTTTCTCATTCACCTTTTCAACAGTATTCGTAACTTCATGTATCTCACCTTCTTCCCTACTGTAAGTCCTGTGGGAAAAGGAGAGGTTCTAGTTTTAATTTTTCCTTGCCAAGACTGTTATCATCCCTGGTCACCTTTCTTGGTCTCCTCTTTATTACACCTCTTTCTATGCATGGGAGTTAGGAGTACATGTCCATGAAGACATGGTGATGTCTTCATCTCCATGGTGGTATTTGTTCCTAACTGCTTTCAGAATAATGGTAATTTTTGTCCTCTGTCATTCAAGAGGCACAACTTGACATTTGGGAAGCACATGATACTCCAGCTGTATAAAATTGCCACTGGCGGTGTGAAGGGGATGTACCTGGAACATGGAGATGGGGTTGTTTCTCTCACTATATCTCTTACTTGGTGCTATTGACATTAACCTTCATCTCTCATCTCTCCCCACTGGCTACTAAAACCTTCCTGCCTGTCCTCTCCAACTATAAACTTCTGGCTATCCTCAATAATTCTGTATCATCAAAAGCATTAATCAACATAACCTTTCTCCAAGCAGAAAAATATCTTGCGAGTCAGGAATTCAGATGCCATCTAGTAAATTCCCTCTACCATGGAAAGCTGGCAAAATATTTCTGTCCTTACTACGTGGTTAAAAGAGAGACATATATATATATAGGTTCTCTTGCTCTGTAACCTCTAACAGTTTGGGGTTTTTTCTCCTGGAAATCCATGGCTGTAACAAAGAAACGGATTATTGTGCAGCCTCATTGGTCCCTCAGAGTATCTGATTAGACCTGGGAAGCCTGATTTCCTCACTAAACACAAAATTGTTCCTTCCTTCAGCAACACTGGATCCAGTGAGCCAGTCTGTCTGCTCACGATGCAGCTGAGCTAACCTGCTGCAATTTGGGTTCCTCCTTCATGTCCCCTTTCTCCATTTTTCTCACCCATATGGTTTTGGCAGTTGGGTAAATAAATACCCAGGTCTGCTCAGCATAGCAAGATCTTTTCTAATACAGGGGCTGAACACCATTTTATTCACAGATACTGTTTTGTGCTTTTGGATAAGAAGAGCAAGAATGGGGCTTCTTGCAGCACTTCAGCCTTCACTGGTTCCTCAGTGACAAACATACTTAAGACATTATGTCTTAATTATTAAAGCTGCTTCTCTCCCAAAGGAAGAGGCGCTGGTGTGGGAACTTCCATTACCTTCTTTGTATCAGTGCTGATGTCAGGGAATTTCATTTTTTTATTAATTTACTTCAGATTTGCTGTCACTCTGATCACATATTCAACTTCCCATGTCTTTAGCAGCTGTTCCTCAACTCTCTTGTCCAACTTAATAAGTTAATATAAAACCACAATAAAGATTATGCTGTTTTCCTCAATTTGACTATTGTCCTTATCCTCTTTGATGAGTGACCTTATGCTGTAGTTCCCTTACTCAGCTGTTTCATGATCCAGTCATCCATATGCTGTGGACTACTAACCTAGCCTGACACAGAGGCTCTGGTATAAATGAGCCAACTAAAATTGCCACTTCTTCAGCTGCCTCCCATCAGTATTTCCATCATGGTCCCAGCTTGCTTAGCCTGGGCAGCCCCACAGCCCTCCTGCTCAGCATTGTCCATCTCAGCAGGAATTTGAAGGGGCTGGAAGCCTGCAGTGCCTGCAGATGTGCGGTATGAGCAGAGTTCCAGTGTGTGTGGGTGCTGCTGGAGAAGGCTGTGATCCCATTCTCTCCGTGGGCACTTGTCTTTGCTACTACCAGTAATGTTGGCAGAAGGGTTTTTCCACAACCACAGGGCATATGGGTCTGGGTTAAAAGTATGCTAGGGCTATGTATAGTTTTATTCCCTTTGCTTAAGAATTGATCCAGATCTCCATTGTGCAGGCACACTAAGGTTGTGGCAAAGAGCTGCATGATAGGAAGGAGTGGAGAGTAATGTCCCCTTAGATTTCTGCTATGTAAGATGCCTGTAGCTTGCCCTGTTGCAGTGGCTCAACAAGCCCAGTATGAAAGGACACCCTTCTCTACAGAGGCAGCTGGCAAACTGAATTACTGTCTGGGAGGAGGGAATCCTCTGCTAGAGCCACCACTGGAAATAAGCCACCTTGCACATCCCTGTCACTGGAGCTGTGGGCTGGGAACCAGCACAGTGCAAGTGATGCCAGGACTACTCCCCTGCCCCTGTCAGCTGAGCTTCCCTTTCCACCCCACACTCTTTGCTGCCACTGCTGTTAAGTGGCCCTGTGCAAACTTCAGCTTATGATGTCGTAATTATATGAGGCCTGCAAAGGTAGATGAAGAAAATAAGAAAATCCCATTTACAGCAGCTGGCTGGAGTTAACGCAGGGGCACGCCATATCCAGGCTGTACAACATGGTTATTACTGACCTTAGGCAGAATGCCACATTCCGAGGGAAAATGTGAACCATGCCAAGTACCAGCTTCCAGAACCTTAATTAGGATTATGGGAGAGTTTCACAAAACGGATGTGATCTTGAGTGGCAGCAGTTTTGAAGAATACTTGCCATCATCAGGTATGTCATTAAATGGGTTTATAATTAGGAAATGCATGAGCTACTGTAAGAGATTTATGCAACAGAGCATTCTAATCTCTGCTGTTACTGATGCTTGTCCGAGTTCTTCATACTGGAATGGCTCCTTCTTGTGGTCCCGGGGTTGTTGCAATGTGGTGGACATCAGTGTCTGCCTGCTTTAGTTCCCATGTGAAAATCTTTATCTTGCCGTTCAACCTCTCTTGCCTTCTGTTGGCATTAAACAGCTGTCCTAGTTTGGACAAATTGGAGGAAAATATCCTCTGATAGAAGTCAGGTTGCAACCCCCCCTCCCCCCAGGTTCGGGAAAAAAATTTTCCTCGAAGGAAAGTGAAAGAGATAAAAGCTATTTATTTAACAAACACGCAAGAGGGGAATAATGGTGCTAAATAATGAGATCTCTCTCTCTGTGGAGAGAAAACCTGGGAAGATGTCTGGGTTCTTCTGTAGGTGTGGTCTCTCTCCTCCTCGGAGCTGGGTCGGCGAGGGGCCAGCCCCCCACCCCGGGCCTCCAGGAAAATTCTCTTGATGTGTTCAGATGTTGTTGAAACAGTCCAGAAGAGAAGAAAAGAACAAAAAAAACCCCCAAAATCCTAGGAAAACAAGGTTCAACTGTCCGTCTCTCACCGGAAAAAGAAATGCCGAGAGAAAAAAAAAGTTGACTGTGGGAAGAAAAAAAAAAAAAACCAAGGGTACCGCTGAAGCCGAGGAGTGTATCTCCGTGTCCTTGAAACAACTGCTTTGAAATGTTTTTGGTTTTCTGTCCTTCTCAGGCTCAGTTTAAAGACACAGACAAGATTGGTGGGCATAGGGTAGCGATAGGGGATACACATTATAAAGTCACCCCACGACAACAGCTAACAAACATCAGTCTCAGTCTGGAGCACACTGTTGCATTAAACTCTGTTTTCTCCTATTTCTCCCATATTTAATCTACAGTATAACTAAACTGTGAAAAAGACTAATTTCTAAAAGGCATTTGGGTTGCTTTGAAGAGTGCTGAACACCCCAAAACAAAACGGGTAACATTTTACAGCTGACAGCCAAACAGGACCCATCCTGCCTCCTCTCCTGGGTCTCCTGTAGCAGGCTGGCTGTCCCTCCTGCCTGCTGCCTGCTCCACCAGCAAGGGGACAACCACAGGCTCTCCTGGGCTGCTGCACCAGGTTCTGCTCCCAAAACCAATCCTTGGGGCCTGGCTTTTAAAACAAAATCTTTATGGAAGCCTGAAGAAAGGAAGGGAGCTTGGAAAATACTTGACAGATTTCAATAGCTGAACTCCAATCCCTTGGCTTTTGCATGAGGTTACCAGAAGATGGTATCAAGACGACTGCCACGCAAAGCTTGCGCCAGACTAAGTCAAGCTGAAATTCCCAAGATTGCTCTGGTGGGAAGAACGGCTGTAAAGGAAAAAAATTGCATGACCTGGATGATATGATTGGCTATGCACTGTTAAATGTTTTGTGTCCTGTACCAGTAAAGCTCAAGACCTGCACACCATTAACGAATTACTCCCCTTAAGCCCCTAGTCAGCAGTGCTGTGCCTGGGATTTCAGTTTGCATCTACCTTTGGTAGATGCCTTTGGTAGCCTTGTTCTGCATAAACACCTCCCTTTTATTACTGGAAACCTGCAGGAGTGCAGATGATGGGGCCTGTGGTTTTTTCAGTGATGGCAGGAGATATGGTGGGACAGGCAGTGGTGGCCTGAGAAGAGCTTTAAGCCACAGTCCTTCACTCACTTTGGCAAAAAGCGGCTGAGTAGTGGCAGCCTGACTGCAGGATGTGGTGCTCAGGCAGTGATGTGAGAGGGCTGGTCAGGTGAGAGCCATGTCTGCCTGTGAGAGAAGGCAGGGCTGCTGCCATTGCACCAGCCGCATGGCACTCAGGCTCTCTCCTCGTGCTCTGCAGTGCAGGAGGCAGAGCTGCCACCCCACAGTGAGTCTCAGTCACCTTCCTCTTATCACCAAGTGATACAGAAGTGCAGGAGCTCGAGGGACAAATGAAACAAAGAAAGGCAGGGCCATGTGGACAATAAACAGTTTATTACCAATATGAACACAGATACTGTGATGCACTGACGTACCATTTTTTAATATTGTGATAACTCTGAGACAAAGAACTTGTTGGCTGACAACTAAACATGTCTCTTTCTTCTGGTGATGCCTCAATACATTTCTGTTGGCAAAGGATCTTCATTTACATTGCAGACTACTAGTAAAATTACTTTGAAGTCATCTATCAAAAGCAAATGGTTCACGTGTGTTCTTATCTACTACTAAAAAGAAAGGTAATACATTTAAATAAGCAAATACAAAATACAAAAAAGGCTGACAAATCCAATGTGCAGTGTCAGATGAAATCTAAAAAATCCAGAAATTTAAAATTTAATAATCTTTAGATTAAGACTTGTAAAATGAAGCGAATCCAAGGCAGCAGCAAGCTTCAAAGTGTGCTGAGTCTGCTAATAAAAAGGGTGTAAGAACAAAGACAGTGCCGGTGTCCTCTCTCACCATCTTGCATGACCTTGGTACACTTAGAAATGATCCAATCTTCCTAGCATTCTTAGTACCGTCCAAATGCTTTGCAATCATTATGTTGTACTGATTCTACTCAACTCCTGCCGTATGGCTAGAAAACCAAACCAGAAAGTTAGTGCATAATGTTATATCCAGTGTGATGGAAAATGCTAAGTACAGAAGCTGCAGAAAGTACACGCTGGTAAAAGGATGAGTGGAGGGTAAAAGGATGAGTAAGGGTAAGCAGTCAGCTGCTGGCTTGCAAACTGCAGTACTACTGTAAGAAGTTGCATCTGTGGTGTATGTGAATGCCTTATTTTGCATTGGAATGAACTAGGGAGGCTCTGAGGACCAAGCTGCTGGGACAGTAGCTTATGGACAAGGGTCTCTCCACCTGCAAACTGCCTCGAGGTTTTGTGAGCACACAGATCTAGGGCAAGGGGACAGGAAATGGATTCTAGCTATTTTACAGTCTTGTCTTTTCCCCCTTTCCTGTGAATCTAAGGTGGGGAGTGCAGGGTGTGGACATACATCTTCGTATGCCCTAATGTGGCCTTCAGATGGGAATTTCGCTGTACATTTCAGTAATGTCCCTGAAAAATACCTTCAGTTGTAAACTGCAGAGCAATTTATAAAAAAGTACTGACACATTTGGTATAGCTGCTGTACTTTTCAATGAATTATAAAAATATGTGGCTATTTGGAAAGCTATAATCGAGTGAAGGTCTGAAATAACTCTTCAACCATAGGAAACCTACAGAAGATTTTTGGGAAGGATTTTCAGTTAGCTTCCTTTGTCCCCTCCTCATCCCGGACCTGTGTGGCCGGCAAGTTTCACGCTTGGTGGTCGTGATAATTTGATGTGCCATGGGCTACAGGCAAGCCCTTTCTCACCCTCCCACCTGTGAGAAACACCAGCCAGCGAATTTCTCATAGGTTGGTGGTAAAAATGCTCATCAACAGCATAATAAAGGATGTAAACACAGTGTTATGGTTAGAGCTCAGATAAGGTAGATGCTTGTTCTTCAAATGTATGTATAAATCAGAGCTGTTCAAAGAAGTCTGAAAACACCAGGGAACTCTCTGCAGTTCCTATCATCTTATCTATGGAAAATTAGTCATAAAGATGAGAAAAATAATAATTTTTCTCTTTCTTACCATCAATTATCTCCTCTTTCACTTTGTGTAACTCTCTTACAACTTCCTCCAATATTTCCTGATGAGACAAAACACAAGTCAGCTGCTCAGAATTTCCTTCTAACGGGTGGAAGAAAATGCAAGTTTAACACGGTTGTGCTTGTCCCCCACCTCCGCTGCCGGTCAGAGCCTAGCACTACTGACAGCTACGTCTGCACTCCCAGGCACGGATGCAGAAGATGCTGGCACAGTTACTCGCACATTTCCGTGCAGACATAATGATGAAATAGCAGTGAGATTGTGCTCTCTTGCTGCTCACCAGCTAGCCCTTCCCTAGGCACCTAGTTATAGAGGAAGTCAGAAGACTGAACAGCCGTTTTGCTTGTACAGCGCATGCATGGGGGAAAATGGGTAGCTCGCCAAATCTCTAGAAGTGCAAATGACATTTTCACTCACCTGTTTCATTCGATCAAAATCTAAGGCATCCATAGCCACATCATTGCTGCTGCTCACTGGCTTCATCCTTGAGAAATGGAAGAAAAGCATAAAAAAGCCAGTCAGTTCCTTGCAATGTGTGCTGAGCTGCACCCACCTGATGGTGTGGATGAAATCAGCAGCACCTGTGTTCGAGTGCTGGACACGAGGCTCCTTATTGTGCTGCTCAGGAGCATTTGGCAGCCAGAGAGCAGCACTGCTCCTGAATGCACAACCTGACCCTCAAAGATGCTGTGAATTTTTTTTTTAATTTATTTTTTTTCCTGATGTTGGGAATCTCAGTGATTTCAGACTAGGAAATGCTGAGGGGATAAAGCCTGTTGAACATTGTGTTTTATTACGGCATTTGCAAGTTGCAAGCTACATGTCTGGCTTTCTCTCACAGTCCGTTTTCTGTACAGCAGCCCTGTCCTGGCAACCTAGGCTTTCACTAGGTGCTGAAGTAACAGTAGATTACAGGTAGAAAAATATTATAGGGAAAATAATAACCCACTAATCCTTTCCTTGAAAGACTTGAATGAGTCAAGTGTGGCTTGTTGGTAGTGTTAGGTATCACAGTAATTTTTTATTGACTCAGATGCAAAACCAGTCTGGCCTTAACAGCTAGTGCACCTGAGTGTTACCAGTATTTCTGCATGGTATTAGTAGGTGGGCTGAGACATGATGACATCTGATAAAATAAATTAAGGAAGCAGAAGCCGTTTGCCTTTTTCTTTTAATCAGTAACTCTAAAACATTTGAAAAACTAACCATGCTATACAAAGGCTTCAAATAACTTTGCCATCATCTTTGAGCCCAAACTGGGGACTGGAGGAGATGCTGCTGCTCCTGAGGGTTGCCAACAGTACAGTTGGTCTTGCAACCCTTTCTTGAGAAATTCTGACATGTGTCCTACCATCTCACAGCTAAGGGAGTTAAGAAAGATACAAACGCCATCAAACTGATCAGGAACTGAAACAGGTCACCAGTGAGAGCTTTAGAAACCTGCCCTGCTTCCCCCACAGAAGTCTTTCAAGCAAGCACCACTACTACTGAATACTACTCCACGTGCTAAACTAAGAAAGCATTTTTTCCCACTGAACTCCTCCTCCCAGGATGCACTGCCATTATAGAAGATAGCTACTGAAATGGGATGGCTGCTTTATATAGCCCATGTTTCATTCCCATTTGCAAGGAGAAAGAATGGTCTTCTTCTATCTATTTGAAGCTCGTGTATTTCCTAGAACCAACATGTTTCATTGGTTTCAGGAAAGCTGGCAAAACTATATTTTGCTATAGTAACACTGATGCATGCCTCTTAATGTTTGGGCAGAACATGTAACAGCATTTTTAACAAAGCAGCAAGTATGTGCGGATAGTTGCCATTGGCAACTTATCTCTCTCCAGACCATCAGCACTGTCGTATACCTAAAAATATAAAATAAGGGACATCTCTTCACAGTAAATACTAAACATTTGTAAGCCTGTGTTCTACCTCCTTATTCAGTTTATCCATCCATCTCAGTGTCCAGTTAACACTGGGTGGTCCTGGACCAGCACTGCAAGCAAGCCTCTCTTTAGCTGTCCAACATCAAACTTAATCTCTGTGACTAAAAACATGGGTGCTGATCCTGAAGCTTGGCTGCTCTGACTGCCAGGACTTCTGGAGTCCTGTCAGTTTCTTGGCTTTTGACACCTGCTAGTTTTTGTACCCCATATGCCTGCAGGACCTATCTGTGGCTGGGCCTTTTTACATCTTGATTTTATTAATTTACTGTACCAAGCTTCGCTCTCCTTTCTTACGTACCCATTACAGTTGCATGGGTAGATGAATAACTTCCCTTATCCCAGCTGCAAACTCTTCAGATCATTTCTGCTTTTGCTTTTTAATTTCTGCAGAGGCTGGGCAATGAAAGCTTCACCTATTGGCAGGGTCACCCTGAACCCGCTGTAGAAAGATGTTCCAGAACGTGCCTTCTGCGTGGCACAGCGCTGCCAGACCCGTATCCCTGACTCACACACACATGGATGGTTTAAGTGCTGATTACACTGCGTGATTAACATCTGTGATGCCCAAGTGAGCAGGGGGGTGTTTCCATGGAACAAACCTCTGACACGACATCTTCACACTTTGTGCAGCGACAGACAAAACAGATTGCAAGAGAATGAGTAAAAGATGTGGCAGAGGACGAACACTAGCGCTGAATGATGGGATGAGCCAAAGGACAAGCCAAGACAGTTAAGAAGCCAGGCAGTTAGCCAGTACCTAGAAGACACGTGGGATTGTGTGGGGCTCTTAGCTTCACAGCTCTTCACCACTGATGGATTTCTACAGCAATGGAATGAAACGAGACATGAGTTGTGCGCGTGCCACAGGGACAGCATGACCATCCCGCCTGCTGGCCAGCCGCAGGGACACCCCATGCAGCTCACCTAGAAAGTAATGAAGATACAGGCTTTTCAACAGAATTGCTCCTTTCCCATGGCTTCTTCCCAGAGTCTGCAAAACAAACATGAAAAGTTAGTTTATTATTTTTGCTCTAAAAATAAACATATCCTGAAGTTGATTGTCTTATGCAGCTGCTTTCATTCAGTGAGGATGAGTGATTTAGGAAGAACCAGGAAAATGGGATTGCTGAGTGAGTGCAGTTGCCTACATTATAGGGAAAGCATTGGCAAAAATCAGCTCAGTGATCCCTTTAATTAGGGACCACATAGTTAAACAATACTAAAAAGGAACGGAACTGGAACAGTAGGAGGAAAAGCATAAAGAATTTCTATTAGGAAATACAGGGTAATTGCTGCAAGGCTTACTTTATTCAGTACAATACTTATTTATATTTTAAGTTAAAAAGTCTTAGGTTTTTTTCTGCATAGTTGGCAGAAAATGGATGTATCTAAAAAAGGGCAGTAAGACCCCACTATGCAAATCTCCACAGAGAATTTATTTAATGTTGTGTACACTTCTAACTCACAGAACATTCCCAAAAGCTGTACTACATAACCCTTGTTGCTGAAAACACTTCCTATCATCCCAATCTCCTCCTAAAATGAACTGTTTCAGAGACTTGACAATTTTATATGCAAGGATTTGCTCCTCTGTGAGGTCCTAAAAATCCTTTTAAAAGAATTACAGGCACTCCAAGGAAATCTCTAGATCTCATTTACATACACCTTTCTCCTGGCTTCTTCCTCTTCCCCTGCAAAGCACACAAGTCATGGCTTTGTTCCAAAAGGAAGCTGGAATGGTGAAATAGTCATTCCTTGGGAAAGATTTCTTTCAGCATGCATGAAAGCCAAGACTGATGCACAGACGAATGTGAGTGCTTGCAGCTCATCTACTCAGATACAGTTATTTCAATTAATTGTAGGAAAACCAATTTCATCTAGGAACTCTCAGGATCAGCCTTATTGCAACAAACTGTTAGATTAAGGAAGAATAGCAGTTTGAGATCCAAGCCCCAACTGTACAGATCAGGACACCTACACTACAAAAAGTAAAATAATACAGTTTTTCTCTTAAAAGATTTAGGTGCATAATGTTGAAGGCTCAGATCCTTAGCTACATGTCTAACTAAACCGGCTGTCTTGCAATTTTCTTGACTGTGAAGCATGTAAAAGTCATAACTTCTTTCTGAGTACAGTTTTTAAAACAATAGGTATTTGGGAATTTTTCTGTTAGTTACTGCTACTGCACTCAGAAGTAGGACAATGAATCCAGAGTCTAGAGGTGGTGGAGAAGACTAGATTAAGAAGACAACTACAATGCCAGTAGTTCAACTTAATTAATACCTGATGAATTTTGCTGCTGCTGGGCAGAGCCTCGTGTACTGGTTGAAGGAGAGGTGCTAGCATCATCCTACAAAGAGAAAAAGAGGATATTACTGAGTTTTGGAGATGAAGCACAGAGTCCTCTTCTACTCCGGAGACAGCTGCAGCACATGTAGTACAAAAGCAAGTTTCCTCCCTGTCCAACAGGTACTGCTGCCAAGGTATGGGCTCAAGGCCATTTACACTTTAACTTTTCTTTCCCTTTAGGATGGCAAAATAAATCCTTTTTGTTTTATCTAGTACAGACACCTTTTCATGATTACACTCAATCACTCTTATCTCTATATACCAAACCAGGTGAAACCACTCTAAAGTGCTGTCTGCTGTTGCCTAAATACAAACCATCCTTTTCCCAAATTCAGAAACTCTCTGAGATGTGGAAAGTGAGCCACCTAAAGGAACAGTTGCTCAGATCCCAGTCTTTCACCCCAGGACAGCCACCCGTATGAGAGAGAGGAGTCTAGGTACTAATAGAATGTAACTTAATCAATCAGTACTCCTCTTAAGACTTCATCAGAGATTTGGACTCTTTTATCTCAGATTTACGTGTGATAGATCATAAACCAGTCATCCAAATATCTGACATGACAATATTATCTAGCAACCCTCAAAACATGCTCAGGCAAAGCATCAGTTCTACATTGTAAAATGGAATTGCACCCACTTTCAAAGAGGATGCCCTGAACACGAAATGTACTCAAGACACAAATTAAACAGATGATCTCTGAAACACTTTTCTAAACAGTTTGGTGCTATTGAAAAGTTTGATTGGGGATATAAACCAACGTAGAGTTTCAAGGAGAGAGAAGAAGGGACAGAAAGACGAGGCTGAAAAGTAGAAGCTAAATAGTGCCTTTCATCTTCACGTGTATGGTTCAAAACCAGCTTTGGGTCAAGATTGAGGGCAATGGTTGCATAGCGGGTTCAACAGGCAAATTCCACGCTTGAAGCATCCCTCGAGGAACATGCAAAAAATAGCTGCTTTTCTCCCTAAACAGTGAAAAGTGCTTATTCCTGCTCTTGCTACAAACCTTTCTGCCTGGGGCAAAACCTACATTTTTTTAATGGATTTCCTACTGAGCAGCTTTGTCTTTGGAGAGAACATCTCTACACAGGCAGTATGAGGCACACAGGATGCTTTATGATCTTGCAGCCGTGGCAAAAAGCCTTCACGAGGGTATGGGCTAGCAACAGCAATGCTGAATGAGCAGCAGCCTGGAAAAGCACCACATGGGAAAGGACACAGTGCAAATCCTGCCCTCTCCTGAAACAGGAAAGATCTTCCACGCATACCATTTCAACTGGTAAAAAAGTGTTTTCATCTGCATGTTGAACTAAAAATTGCTGCATCAGGTTCAGTCTACAGACTGAGTCAAATAAAACCTCCCGCATAATTGCTTTTGTGGAACAGAAATGAATCAAAGTTCCCCAAAGCTGTCCAAATTCTATCTCAGTTTAGTGTAGGTATCATGGACACATAATTTGACTTTTGCATGGTCTAATGGTTAATACACCATTTCCCCTTCTTTGCCCAGAGACGTTCTCTGTGCACTCTGGGGCGTGAAGTGAGCTGATT
Organism: Struthidea cinerea; assembly: GCA_013397865.1. Lineage (NCBI taxonomy): Eukaryota > Metazoa > Chordata > Aves > Passeriformes > Corcoracidae > Struthidea > Struthidea cinerea. The sequence goes on from VZTI01004295.1 coordinate 678,163, forward strand.
CTTGCTTTGCATGCAGGCTGGCAATCCAAAGTTACAATGCAGGGCTCATGGTCCACTTCAGCTCAGCTGAAGCCTCAAATATAAAATAAGAAACATGAACTTTATCTCAAGTTAACTTGCCAGAAGGTTCGATGCACCTTCTTACAGGGCAAGAATCTCCTGTTCCCTACAACGCTGGGATCAGACCATGAAGCAGAGCCCATTAACCTGGTTTAGATAATACCTCCCCTATGAATAAAGCAGCTGTTCTTGTTTATAGGGTGCTGTTCCTAGGAAAGGTGGGAGCAGTTACATTCAGCTTTGGACTGAACGTGCACATCTGTTCCTGGATCAGCACTGCTTGTTACTGCCCACCAGACACAGTGAATGAGCACAGGACTTTGGCTTACAAGGAATCTGCAAGAGCACAACAGGGAGGAGCATCTCACTTACGTTTTGGCTTTCCTCTTCCTTTTTGTCAGCTGGCTTGTCTGACTGTGACGCTGCTTTCCTCCTTTGCAAAGGAACAGGAGATAGTGCATTAGCCAAACTGGATGATGAAAAGAAAACCAAATTCTTGATATTTAAGCCCTATTTTGGTTCTAAACAGTACTCCAGTGGGCCAGGTGCTGAAGCTCTAGACATCCAATTTCCCCTTTTAGACCATTAGGAGAACTGCAGCTCAAGTCTCAGCGTGGACTTCGGTTGTGCTGAACTTTACTTTTATCCACCTGTGAACACTACCCTTAGCAGATGTTTTTTAAAACACCAATATGACAGGTTTTTCATTTAGTCTTGGTTCTGAAAATTCAACTCACAGAAAAAAAAAAATCTCAGGAAGCACTGAGAAAGGCTTCTGAGAAAAGCCTCACTGGATACACAACTTGAAGGATTTGATGAAAATGTGACAAATACCCAAACAAACTGAGCAGTATGTGTCTGTAGGACATAGTTCTCTGTGGGAATTATTTCCAGATATTCAACTGCATGAGTAATTTTATTACATCAGTAATATTTTTGAAGTCTTTCCCTAATATTTACTTGATTCTTCTAACAAAAAAAAAAAAAAAGAGTTGTAATATTACAAATCTAAGTGAGGGAAATACTTGCCAGAGTGAGAGACTAGTGTTAGATTTATGTCCTGCAACAAACTTAACTGGACTGGGAATGACAGTGGTTTGTGGGTTCATTCTTCTGTTTGCACTTTAGTGCTGAGGCAAAAGACTGCTCTCATAGGGCCCACTGAATCTAGAGAGTGGTATTTTATAGCACCTGAGCTCTCAGAAATGTTTTCCTCCATTACTTACTGAGCATTAAACATATTCCCTGTTTCTGAGCATGGGGTTTACTGCTCAGAAAAGGGCCCCTGAGATCCCATGTTTATAATTCTGATTTCTCTACTGAACATGCTCAATTAAAAAAAACCAAAACAACCCCAACATTTTTTTTTTACCTCCTGGTAATAGCAGGTAAGCAAGGCAGGTAAGAACAACCTGAAACATAGTGCCACGTTCCTCCTTTCCCTATGTCATCACACATAAAAAGGAATTTGCAGCCAAAAGAAATCCTCTCCGTATTAGTTTAACAGCCCAGACTGCACCCTTGAATGGCACCTTTGTGAAGAAAAATTTAGGGGACCATTCTGTTGCTATCAACTCCCTGGGAAAGGATTTGGAGCTCAGTTGTTTTCAGAGTAGAGGCAGCACAATGCTCATGGCAGTGCAAGTGCTTTTCTTAAGAATTCAATCCTAAAAACCTCAAGACAGATCCTCCTGCCAAGAGCCATACTGGAGTACACTTCAGACTAGAACACACAAGTGTGCAGATTTTCTATATCCAAACATATAAGATGTCCATTCAGCTTGCTTGCTTGAACAGAGCTAGTTACCCCAGCACCTAGTCACCAAACCTTACTTTGCTTGCAGACAACTTCCAGTTAGGGAAGGTCACTCTTGATATAGAGCAGGCCAAGAACCAGTAAAAAACTATGAAGAGCTGGCAAGCTATTTTAATTCTGAAAAGGAAAAAAGTTATCTGTTTGCTATTTTATACTGCTGGGAACTTTTTAGCGTGTTGTGTATTTATTTAATACTTTTCAAAGGATTACATCCACAGTCCATGTTCAGAATTTCTTCTGAAATGAACAGGACGTGGAGGAGAGTTGGAATCAGATCTTTGGAGCTGGGAACTGTCTTTATACTGAGATAATATTATTTAAAAACTCCATCTCTGTGCACTCTACAACTGTACCTACCCTTCATTATTTTAGTCATCCTTTTTAATAAGTTTAAAAAATTTAGATCTAAAAATACAGCATCTTACACTAGGAACTTGGGAGTTTGAGAGAACATTACTGATGGAATCAGGGGAAAAGAAAAAAAAAATTGGAAAAATCAACTGCCTTTTAGCAGCTGGTAGCTTGATACATCACAATTCGCTTTAGTGGAGAATAACTAGGCTAGTCTGTCTGAAACACACTGAGAACCAGTAACAGTTTACCTGCCAAGGTGTTGTCCTTTTATTACACCTGTGTTTATATTTTTGGGCTCAACATCCTGACTGTGCTGCATCAAGAATGATTTGTCTAAGTTCCTCTTATTGTTTATTCTTACTGAAAACAAAAACTTTGTAAATAGATCTGGTAAAATGGCTAAAGCCCAGAGGATGCATTTACCACCAACTTTGAAGGTACTAAGCTGCAGGATCTGCTGCAGCAGCTACGCCCTGCCAGGTATCATTGCTGCAACACCTTTCACATTAAAGTCAGGCAATAGTGGCGACCAACATCTGAGCAGGACCTGTCAAATTGCAAAGAAGCACCTACTGCCAACCACAAAAATGACAGCACCTTGTTCCACAGTTTGCTGCAGACCTCATGGGGCTTACTTGAGGTGTCAGTACAAACCTTTTTGCCAGTAATTTATTCATTTCTTCCATTAGTCCTCCTCCACCTCCTCCGCTACTTGTTCGATTGGCATCGCTCTTAGAGACCCCACTGGGGCTGGACCCTCCTGAACCATCTTCTGGCTTAAGAGAGAAATCAAGATTGGAATTAATGAAAGGTTTGCTTTACAACCACGCCCTTAATCATTAGTTTTCCCAAGTGTTACGAACAGTGATCACAATCACAGTCCAAAACCAGAGATAGGATGTGTTCTGCCTTGGGAAGAAGACCCACATGAATATTACTAAAACCAAGACAGATCTGGGTGACGCAAATATACGGGCAAATGATTAAAAAACCCACAGTGCTGCTTGTTCATAATTATGTTTTTGCATGGTTAAGCAACCCTTACCTAAGTGGACAGCTACTGACATGAGGCCTCAACAGCATACACTGGTTTTTCTAAGTATAGTGTAGTTTCAACCACTTAAAACAAATGAAAACACTAATACATAGTACAATGGTGGACCATGTCGAAGTAATGAAATCCTGGCAATGAGAGAAGTCACAGCCATTTTCTAACTAATGTGTTCTGAAGAGCGTAAACGCTACCCAACATTTCCTGCTCAGCTTTATTTGCACTGCAAACTCACATTTAAAAGTTCACCCAATGGTCAGCTGAAGCGTGTTTCACCATGTTTCACGCTGGGTTTGCAGACCATTACACCAAGCTGTGCCAGGCTTTCCCGCAGCAGAGAAGAGCCCATCGGGGAGTCCCAGTGCCACCTCCTTACCCGTTGAACTCTCCTTAGTTTGGCACCAGCCAGAGCTGCTGCGAGCCCTGACACTGACCCATCTTCAGCGCCAGCCCCTTGGCCAGCGCCGGCTGGCAGTGGGGGCGGTGGGGGGGGTGCGGCTCCCATGGGTGGTGGAGGGACTGGGGGGGGGGGTGGAGGTGGGGGCCCCCCAGATGAAGCAGGGATCACAGCAGCACCACTGGGGTGGCCAGGTGGAAGTGCTGGGCCTGAAATGCAGAGAACAGGAATTAGATGTGAAGCACGATCTCCTCCAGCCCACAGATAAGGTCATGTTCCCACTCCCAATGCCACGGCCTGACTCCAGGACAAGTGGTCAATGCAAGGAAGCACCATGCATGCGGAAGAATGGGAAGAGGTGGTTGTGTCACTGGTCAGTCAGCTACAGTTGTGTCCTCCTGCGAGACCCTGTCACTGCCGAGCAGTCTTCTCCCTCCTCTTCTCCCTGGCTGGGCTAGTGTCTCATTCCGTGTCAGAATCAGAACACAGAACGCTTCCCAATTCATAAGTGGCATATTCTTCTGCTTCCCCCACAGCTTTCTATATGGAGATAATAAACTCCATGGACTTTGGTTATCATCAGCTTTTCAGAAGAATTGTGGGCTACAGGGACACATTCTCCTTTCTGTCATGCAGAAGGTGTGTGGCCTCAGCCAGTTTTGCAGAATAACCACGGGACGCTCCAGCTCAAGCACCCTGAAGTTCAGCAAAGCTCCTCTCAGCAACAGCCTGCTGGAAGGGCTGATGGTGGTAACTCCATTGCGGTGTTTTACCTGTCCGTAACAGGTCAGCTGAACAAATACACCTCCCCTAGGGTATTTCCCTGGGTACACTCTGTCAGAACAGGCTGCTCCTGGTACATATTCACAAGTTCAGTTGTTCAGTAAGTGTTACTTTGAAAGACAGGTGGGTTTTGACTGAGAAACATTTGGAAACTATATTTAACATTAACAGCCTGTTTCTCTTCTTATCTGGGTCTTCTTATAATACTGCCTTATTTCTGTGGTTTCTTCTGCCATTATTTCACACTCCCAATTCCATTCTTGAAATGAACCGTAGCTGCTATTAGAAATACTTTAAAAATTTCAAGCCCTCTTTCGTTCATGAACATAATAGCTAGTAATTCATTGTGGGTACATTTAATTGTAATTGCAAAACTACACCCACCTAATTAGAGGCCAGCCTCAGGCAAAAATTGAACTGAGTCAAAATAATGGACTGATGTGAGTTTAAAATAACTTTATTGAACTAAGTGGATTTCAAGGACTTACATCAGCTGAAGGACTGAGCCTCCAGTGGTTGCAGTAATACTTTTAGCAGAAAGTAAAAGGGAATGTCTTAGTTTTCTTCCTTTCCTAGGCATACCACTTTAGCATTATATGTGGTTATAAACCTGAATAGATCCAAGTCACAAAACATATGCTCTGAATTGCAAATAGGCATTGCTTGCAATCGTTCTCACTCCACAGGCTTTAGATAGGCATGAGGAACCAAGACCATACGCAAAGTAGCCAGACCCAAGCCCTTGATCTGCCTTCAATGAGAAAGGTTTGCTAGAATAGTTACAGTGACAAGCCCACAACTATAAATGCAGTGAGTACCAGGAAGAGAGTTTCTTGAATTAAATTGCACAACCACAGGGGATTCTGGGTATCTTAAACAAAATCAATGTTCTGTGTTTCACTGGTAACAGAAATACCACTTAACAAAAAGAGTAAAAATCACAACCTCTACCGATATTCCTACACAGACAAGAAACCTACCGCAGACCTGGCCTCCAGCTTCAGAAGAGCCCATCCACTACGTTTGGACCAGCTGAAAATAGGTTCTATATGAAGCTCTTTGAAACAATTTGACTCTGCTGAATGACAAAAATCTTGGTCTGGGATAATACAGTAGGAATATGCATTGCAACAACCCACCTACAGGGTCCTGATTCTGTAATTCTTACTTTTTGCCCGGTCCCTGGACCAGTCTGGAGTGATTTTGGTATTTTTCCACCCCAGTTTCAGAAATCGCATACAGCAGAAGTAGCTTTGGGTCTCTCAGCCCTTTTTCTATCGGTCAGGGGCAGTGCCAACCAGGCTTTTAGAACAGCTGACAGCTGAGGCTTTACACAGGTCATAACTCATTCACAATTAGTACTTACTCAAGTGGGCAATGGCTGATGATGTCATGTAAGGAGGGATCCTCCTGGGCATAGCCACCTCAGACACAGCAGCGTGAGGGGGAGGCAATGGAAGACAGTGTGACATGGGCTGACACCACTGCTGTGCAGGACAAGATGACAGATGGGAGGATGGGGAGGGAGCCTGGCCAGAGGAGCTGGGGGGGCTGGCGATGGTGGGCAGCGGGCAGCAGGGTGCAGCTCCTAGGTGTGGAAAGAAGGACCCATCCACACTTTTCACCTGGGTTCCAGGGGGGCCTAAAGCAATTTGTTCTTCAGGATGGCCATTCAGGGGTACATTTGCTGAGGTCTCCCACCCTGCTTTATCTGTAGGTGCCTTGACCCTGTCAGGTGGGACAGGAATCACGGGCAGGATGGTGGGACCAGATGGCTGCAGGATGTCACCCCTCTGCAGAGATGGTGCATTTGTGGCAGAGAGAGCAGAAGACTGAGGAGAGCAGGAAAGAGAAGAGCCCCTGAGAGGCTGGTAAGAGGGAAAGGGAAAATGGGAAGGATGGAGAGGCGGTGGAGACAGTGAGGTTCGCCTGATGCCTAGCATGACAGTCCTGCCGTTTGGGCAGGGTGGAGGGGAGGAACCCGGGGCTGTGGGCAGCTCAGAGGCCGAGTGCCTGTGCAGGAATTGCGGGGAATCTCTGGCTCTCCGCTGGGATAGGAAAGGGGACTGACTAGCGGGCTCAGGGACAACGGGTGCTGAAGAGACAGCGCTGGCTTGAGGTAATGGGGGGAGCACAACACCAGAGGCAGGAGCACTGCAGTTACTAGAGGTGGGAGGAGGAGACTGGGGATGACAGGGGGGAGAGCACATGCTTGGTTGAAGGGTGGAAACTAAAAGAACAGAAAAGACAAATGAAAAGAATAAGGTGGGTACACAGGAAGGAATGAAACCAAGGCAAAGTGGAACGGAGGAAAAGGAACCGTGAAGTAAACGCAAACAGAAACTCAAACAAAGCAAAGAGGAGATGGTGCAGGTACCAGCTTGGGGATTTCCAGCCCTCAGCAGAACTGGAGGGGTGTGTAGAGCAGAACCCTGGCAGCACGGGATGGGCTGCATGCTCTGGTGCCAGTGAGGCTCCTCCAAGCCCCACGTGAATCTGAGTCAGGATCACGAGCATCACCTTTGCACCAGGGACAGGTGCAAGTGACATGCTGAACACAGAGGTGGCCACCTTGTAGGCAGAGAGGGAATAGCCAGCAGCCCCTAGGAGCCACATCCCACTCCTTGTGTATGCCAAAGCAGGATTTTGGCTAAGTTCCCTATACAGAACAGCACACTAATCTCTGCTGAAACAAGAGTCCAACTCTTTCTGTCACTGAAGATATGTGTGTATGTCTGAGCTGGTTTCCAGTCAAAAACTAAGAAGTTTAACAGCTGAGGAAAAACATTTCACTTATGTGGCCAGATTAACTGAAAAAACTTGCCCAAAACCAAAGCCCAAACACAAGATGGCCATCTTGACTTGCTTGCTCTGCCTCCTTTCAGAGAGGCAAAGCCATACTTTGTAGCTATAAACCATTCCTGTCATCTCTTCTCCCAGCGTAGTGCAACTCAATATGCTACAGAAGATTTTTGTAAGCTCATTAAATATATATATTTTTTCCATTAAGCTCACAGAACACTTCATGATCACAAAATCCCCAGTGAAGAGCATCTAGAGCTGTATCTTCCTCTGTGCTGTAGTTTGCTTTGTGCTGCAGAGCAATGGGGAGTGCCTGAGCACATCCAGCACATCAACCCCTTCGTGCTGACATCCCTGGAAACACGGAGTCACTGCTGTGGTGGCTGTGCTACCTGCTCTCCTCAGGGGTGTGGAAGAAGCATGGGGGGGCCCCCTCAGTACACCAAAAATGCCCCTCAGCTGTACAAGTTTTGCCAAGTGCAAAACCTGCCTAGCTCCACCTGCACGCCCCAGACCTGAGCCCCTGCAAAACAACACAACCACGCCTGAACGCGTGCAAGTCTCTAGCTGAAAATTTAATCTCTAAAATGTAATCATAACTATGACCACTTTTAGCAGTCTAGCTCTTATACAGCACCCCACAAACCCCAACAACAGCGAGAGGAGACAATCAGGGAGTGACTGTATCTGCTTGATTTGATACATGCCTGTGGTAGAGGTTCTTCTTTCCAGCGATTCCTGGCGCTGTTGCTGTTGCTCCATCACTTGTCTAAAACAGCAATGAAAAAACCCTTGGTCATTAGGTATTCTTTATAATTATGAGTAAAAGCTTTATACCCTGAGAAGCACTGTGTGTCTGGGGTGAGAGCTGAGGTGGAGGTGGGTCTGATTTCACTTGCCCTGCCAGTGCCAGTTCACACCCTGGGAAGCTTAATCAGGACATAGCCCTGCATGCACCGGACACTACAGGGGCTGGTTGATCCATTTAAGATTACTCCTCAGTGGCTCTGCACAAGGAATAGACAGTGCCCAAGGCCCAGGAGAGCACAGCAAACATGCATGCTCTTAACCTGAAGTGTATGAGCATTGCAAGGAAAGAGTAAGTGGCATCTCACATGAAATCACAGAATCACACGTTGGATAAGGTTGGAAGGCACCACTGGAGGCCATCTAGTCCAACATCCCTGCTCAAGCAGGATCCCCTGGAGGACGCAATCCCCAGGATTCTGTCCACACAGCTTTTGAATATATCCAGGGAAGGAAATATTCAAAATGACACAGACCAGAGTCTTTTACAGATCAGGAGCCCAAAGCACTTACGGTTAGAATGAAAATATAGCAAAGCTTGATCTGTGTTTTGGTGCTGACTGTACAAAGCCTCTGTTGTCCAGGTGCACATCCAAGCTCTGTTTAGCACTGTCCAGTCCGGCTGGCAGCCCCAGCACAGCTGTCCCTGTGCCACCAGCACCACCACCAGCACCACTGAGCTTCCTCCACAAATACCCATCCCAGCTCTGCACTGCTGCTCTTTTGGCACCTTTCCCCCCAGGAGCTGCCAGCTCCCAATGCTGCCCAGGCCTGCTGTCCCCCAGGGAGAGCCTTGGTACAGGGCTGCAGGGATGTGCAGTTCCAAGGGCCCCAAGGATCAGAGGTCTGATCCTGCACACTGGAGCACTCCTGCGGGAAGGGATGTCCCTGACCCCCGCCACAAACCCAGCCTCACTTGGCTCCTCTTAAAGAAACCGATAGCTAAAAACTAGTCTGCTTGCCAGCCTTCTTGGCAATGGATACGTGCATGGATATGGACTAAAGATTTCAACAATATTAAAACACAACTCTGAATTTACCCTGCTCAAGCACTTGGTAATAAAGTTTATTACCATTTTCTTTCACAGTTTCTAGGTCAAATTTGCCCTAATTAGTTTCATTTATCTTTAGCTTAGTCTTCACTGTGCAGTTTTCTCTTTTCTCAGAAGCTTAACTTCATGGTCTGTACAGTAAAGCAAGCTCAACTCTAAGCACTATTTCTATTTTGACTCCTTGCACAGTATTTTAAGACATCCTGTTACATTTTTACTTGTACTTTCCAAAGCCTGCAATGCTGAACAATTCTATCTTATTTATATACCAACAGAAGCTTTTAAAATAAAAAAGAGTCCATAAAGTTATATTATGTAGGAAAGAAAGACTATCTTAATCTGCAAAATAGATTTTCCGTGTTTCAATTCTAGTTCAATATATGGGACAGAAAAATACATGATTTTGCTGTGGAGGGATCAATCCTAAAGTGGTTTTATGTTCAGGACACGCAATCCATGCAATTTCTAGAAAATTGCAGGTTTCTGAGAAAATTATCATATGAGCAAAGGTGAATGAGTTTTGAGAAAGTCTTAGTTGATTGATTCAACTGGTATCATTTAAGCTATGACACTTCAAACCAAAGAAACAGAAATCTTTACTTTGATACATACCCTACCTCTTTCGTGGTTGTTATGGATGCAACAGCATCAACTATATTGCTAAAATTTCAATCGTAAACACATGTACTAGGAATTTCCTGAGCATACCGTCCCCTACCTTAGCTTGGCATTTATCAGCAAAATTTGATGATGAAGAACAACTTAATAGATACATTTTCCTGATTAAACCTGGGGGAAATTCTAGGTTTATCTAGAGAACCAACTTGGAAAATTGCAGTCTGACAGACCAGGAAAGAAATATGGGTAAGACACCCCCAAATCATTAGAGCTGCTGCAGAACAGATCGAGGTGCAGGTTGCAAAAACCCAAAACAGGGGTTAGCCACTGCCACTTGAAGTCACTGGGGTTCATACCAGTCCTTTCTGACCTTGGTCAGAAGCAGTTTATGTGTGCCAAATGCACCCTCCCACACACGCTAAAAGGAGAAGTTCTTAAACTCTTAGGAAGTCAAATTTATTCCAGTTGAACTAAATAAAGCCTGGGATTGGCACAAGGCTACTTAAGGAGTATGCAAGGAGTAAAGTACAAGAGAGGACAAATTACACTCTGACTTAAAAAGATATTCTTTAAACATTTGTGTAAAGGTCTCTGAAAAACCTTTTAAACAGACAAATTTGCAGGGTAGATAACGTAACTTAATTTCCTTGCCTGCTTATAAGATGTTAAAAAAAAAACCCTAGGCTTAAAATTCGGTCTGCTCCATGCTTAAAGAATGCATCAGCATAATTAAAGCTGAAAGTCCTCCAGCGCAGATGCAGTAATACCTAACTGCATCTACTGGCATATCTTATTCCACTCCAGTGGAGCAAAAGAAGCTTTCCTATGGCCAAGTGCCCTGTAGCAGTGAAATAATTCCTACCCAAAGAGCTTTTACTGTCTCTAAACAAAAAAGAATAAACAAAATATTTTTATTCTAATACAGTTAAGCTGCTCACATTTTAAATGTACAGAATAGACACCCAAACTGGAGGTTTGAATTACATATGGTCTGCAGAATCAGTGACTTCCACTGGTTAAAGGAAGAGCTGGAGCAGGTTTTTCAGGAAGGCAGTGGGAGAGGTGACATTGCCTGTCTTGGGGCGAGCTGGGGCTCTCTGACCTTTATGATAACTCCGATATCCCAAAGTAAATCTCAGGTGAAATATCATCACTGCTGACCCATTTAACAGTTACGGGTAAATACTTACTAAATCTCAGGTCCTTCACAGTTATTCCTAAAGGTGCAGGAAACTATTTTCCCTATACTTTCCTGATAGGTTTTGGAGGCAGGAAGACTCCTGAGTACCTACCAAACAAGGAGTTTACCTAGAGCATAAACTTTGGCTCACTTCACCCTTTAAAAGTCAATACAGAATCATTAGCAATAATTACAAAACATTCAGAACCAGCTTAAAACATGTACAAGTAAAAAGAGCAGTGCTGACTGGTGAACAAAGGACTGCATGTTCATCCAAGTTACAAACTAGAACTCTGCCACAGCTGATTAACTCACCTTCTCTGTGCTTCCATCTCATCTGGAGATGGACCATTCTGGATCTGGCGCTGGGCAGCTGGACCTACAGAAAAAATAAGAGGATGCTATTAAGAAAGCAAATGTGGCTGACTTCCAGAAAACAGTGCACCTCAGATTGTTTCTCCATCTTATATGACAGATAAACTTCAAGCATTATTGTCTTCTCTTTGCTTTATTATTATTTTTAGCTCATTTTTTTCTAGTAGACAAATCACTGCCTCCTGTACATTTTTAGTCCCACTGAAGAGAGTCCAGTGGTTAAATGTGGAAGCTCATTTGTCCAGAAACTTGGCACCACGGTCACTGTAGATTACATACTAACCCCTCGGTGATGGTGAAGACCTGCAGTGTTGCAAAAGTTGTCCTGTAGAAGGACAGTCCCTCACACTGGGATGCCTTTCTAGCTTTGGCATGGTTCAGCTCCATCCCTCAAGGATTATTCTGCGCTTGCACAGAAATTCAACCACCTTGCTGAGTCTGGGAGCACACATGCTAACTTGTGCTGCTCTGATGCTGAGCTGGCATCAAAAGCTGCCTGATGGAAGGTGCAAAGAGATGCAAAATTAAACAAGCCTTTTACAAAGGTGGCTTTTCTTTTTACAACGCTGTGGAGGATGCTGCTGCTGCTTCTGCTTCTGGAGGATCCACATTAAGCTGAGCTTTCACTGGCATCCACCAACAAAAACTAACTATGCATGTCACCATTTCAGTCACATCTGTCTTGATTGATCATGTAATCTCTGTTCTTGGACATTTAATCAAGGACACTGACACTACATGCCATTTTCAGAAAGAAACAATTATTCTGAAAATATAAGTAACTGTTGGGAACATAAGTGGTCTTGCATTTATTACAAGGAGGATTGTTCCATTGATTTGAGGAGGTGGGATTAAACAGATAAGACTTCTATTAAATCCACCAGCAATTTTCCTGATAAAGTTAGGAGATCAGTTATGTGCAGGAAATTATGATGCCTCCTTATTTTTTCATTTTCAAATGTAAAACTTCACCCTTTAAAAGTTATCCAACAAGAGCAAATCAGAATTAAACACTTAACAAACCTAAATATGTCACTCTCAAATTGTTAAGCGTATTTATCTCTATATTCTTTATGTATTACTGCCAGGCTGAATGTTATCTGAAAACCAATTTAGAAACTATGAAAACAGGAAAGACAGCAGAAATGCATCATGGTCAGAAATTCCAGAGCATTGACTGATCCTGAGGAAATCGTGCATATTTTTGAAATGTGTTTAAGGACTAACATTTGAAGTGAGGGTACACAGCACTTTGTGAAAACCAGGCCTGTGTATTCTAATTTTGGGTCTCCCAAAATGAAGCCAGTGACAACCACTAAGTCAAAAGCTCTGACATTTAAAAATATCCTACGATTGGGCAGGAAGCGAAGACAGTTCACTTCTTTAATGAATCATGACTGACAACTTAGTGTTGTTTCTCATAGCTCTTTGGCAAACTGTTTAGACAGAAATGCCACATTTTGTAAAGATCACACCAAACAATGAACGTGGGGGAGCAGGTGACTGTTCTGGGAAGCCAGCCTCAGGGAAAAACTTAGCATGTATTTGGGAATCACAAAGCAGGCGGCTCACGTGAAAGCAGTTTAAGGTGTAGCAAGGATCTTCTCAGAAACCACACGTGAAGAAGCCAGGGACAGCTCTTCGCCTGCTCAGCCACAGCTCACGGACACGGAAGGCAGGGATGAATTTCGTGCTTGGTTCTGTACGTGTGTGCTCTGCCGTGCACGTACGGCAGACAGCTGCGAGGCTGAGGGGGTTTAAATTCAACCGCATTTCTAGGTTTAATTCCTCTCCACATTTTTAGGTATTTCTCAGACAGAAGCAGACATGAACAATGAGTGCTCTTGGTGACGCCATGATCATTTGAAGGTGCTTCTCTAGTTGCCCTGTGAGCTGCCTCTGACCCTGGCAGCCTTTGGGAACAGCCTCACAGAGAAGAGCACTTCTCAGCACAATAACCAGGAGAAACAGTTTTGCTACTGACCCGTTTGCAGCCCCACAGCTGCTGTGAGTGACATTTTTAGCAACTAATTAACGCAGGAGATACTCTGCGAATGTCTGCGTTTCCTCGCTTCGTTGCTTTGCAATAATTAACTACGCTTTTATATAAGCATCGTGTGGTTCAGCTGAAGGCAGATTTTGGGAGCACACAGATGTTTTCCGTGTTTGTTTTTTCTCCTCCTGCTCAGCCCCACCCCAGCGCCCGCTCTGCCCTTCCCCAGCCGTCCCTACAGAGAGCAAGGGGGAACGCCTGGCACGGGGCACTGCTTTGTGGTGGGTGTGGAGGTTTCCGTGTGCTGGTGGCTGCTCCTGCACCGCTGCGCAGAGATGTCCACGCCTGGAACGGCGGCCAGCCATACACCTGGAACACAGCTGTCCCTGAAAGAAAACCCATGCTCCGGCTTCCACTCTGGTGTAGCTGCGCCAGGAAGGCACGAACAAACAGGAACAATGCCTTCCTTTCTCTCCTGCTGGGGAAGCTCCAAGCGATGTTTCTTTTCCCTCCTTTACTTTGGCTACAACTGCAACCAATACTGACTGCACCCACTTAGGAAAATGTCAAAACGAGGACCATTTGTTTGTCTGAGCAACCAGGATGTTGTGCTTCTTCAATACAGCGGTCCAATCTAACACATTCTCATTTATTATACGCATTAGAAGCAGCCCCTGGTTGGGGTTTCTGCAACTCCTACAGCCTCCATGGTGCTTATGGGCCAGTGTGGTGAAAGTGGTGGGCTAAGGAAAGGGTCCAGAGTCAGAGCTGAATTAGAAATATATATGGGCTTAAAATTCATGATACTGAAAATTTTTGCTTTGCATATGAGAAAAACAGGATGATTTCGTGAAAAAAATACACACCCCAAAAACCTCAAACAAACAAACACACAAAACCCCAGCAGATTATGGGAGCAAAAGAGGTGTCAGATAGACAGACAGCTCTCCCTCATTGTTGATGATTCCAGCACATACTTGGATTGTGGGAGACTCAGGTTCAGCCATCAGGTCTGACCTGTCATCATTTATATTCTGGCAATGCGACATAAACACTTGCTTATCCTGACAAGAACAGAAGAAATCATTCCAGATTACAAGTTTCTGCAAAGCTTTTCATCCCAACGGCAATATCTTTCAAATAAATTGGCAGTTTCTGTCATAAAACCCCAACATATCCATTGCTGAAAGCATTTCTGACCGATGCCAATCCCATCGTCCCTGTTCAGGTACAGCCTGGGCCAGCGTGCAAACCCACGCTGGGACTCAGCTGGGCAGTGCATTTTGCTGTGTTGACCAGAACGCCTCCCCTTTCCCCCTGTGCCCTTGGGGCTCTCTGCTCCCGGCGGTGCTGCTGCCCGCCTCCCGAGTGCCCCTCAGGCAGGCCAGCCCCACAGTGCGGTGTGAAATCCAGTGGGTGCTGTCCCCACTTCAGCCAGAGCGGGAAGCGCTCTGTGTCCCCATCCGCCACCACTTCCCCATTCACAGCCTGCCTGTAAGTTTAGCTCTCTTGCCGCTGTTGAGCAATCACGCTGCTGCTGCTGCAGCTGCAGAGCCTCTGTCAGCACTTTAAACACCTGCCTCTGCCCCGAGGACCTCAGCCTGCTCTCTCCTAGTGGGGACTGCACATGCTGGAGATGTCCTGGCACAGCCACACGCCACCACAGAGCATCCGTAGGAGCGGGCGCTAGAATGGGAGCAACAGTGCTGGTGACTAACTGTGCTAGTGACACTCCCTTAAACTCATTACTAGAGACAATTATCCTGGACAAAGCACTGATCTAATTAGCCTAGATAAGGCCCGTAGATAAAGCAGGGTGCCTACACTACTTCTCGGGCCCAAGCGAGTACAGCCAGAGTTGGATGACACGCAAGTCAGGTAGACCTAACTTTCCATGGGGAGCTGAAGGACTGAGAAGAGGGATCACTCTGCTCACTGCACTCCCTCACTGCTGGGTAGAGCCACGGGCCCCTCAGGTGTGCTGCCACACTGCCATAACAGGGGGTTTGGACTCCACGTGTCCTGCTCCTGCCTTGTTTGTTTGACGTGCAACAGCACCCTGACAGAGAGAGGGAGCACACCTCACTAAGGGAGGGTTTGGGTACAGTGTCACAAAGCCTGCTTTCAGGCAGTTTGCCTCACTCCTATTAAATATTAACTTGAAATAGAAAGAGTTTCAGTGAGTGTTACTCACAGGCTGGGTGCCTCGGCAGCATTTTAACAGAGTACGTTAAATACCTTCTATAACATCATTTACACACTGACCAAACTTCTCCTCTGAGAACTGCAAAGAACTTTATCAGCCTTAATTAAGCTTCACCAATGCTGTGAGGCAGAAGTGACTCGATTACACCCAGGCCGTGTCTGCACAAATAAAATTTGGTTGCATCAATTTACCTGCAGGTGAGATTTGCTACTGACACAGTCAAAACTATGTAAAAGGTCACCTAAGGCATTCTTATTCTGATGCAGACCAAATCTGGTTTGACCTGAGGCAGGTAGAGTGCAGGGAAAGGAGCATTTCCAGCTGTGTGCCAGAAAACCTTCTCCACCTCCCTTCCTTGTTCCTTGGTGACTAGCAGTGCTGTAAGTCTGTGGCAAACCAAAGTAAAGCACATCCTCTTAAAATCATCTCCAGCAGTGTTTTACATAACCTGACTTTACCTTATACCACACTGGACAAGGAGCAGTGTCTATCAGGTACCAACTCCCAGCTGAATTCTAGAAATTCCCGTATTAGAAGCTATTAAAGTCACCATTCCCAAGATTGCAACTGCTTTGCTTTTATCTTGTACCTTGAGATTACTTTAATCTAACATGAAACGGGCCCCGCTTAAAGTGAAATAAGGGTGTGAGCAGAGAGGGTCTGTATGAAGTCTGCTCATTTGAACTGAAAACTGATTTAACATTCACTACTGAAACTTTCTGATGTAGATAAGATTTAAGGACAGTGACAGGGCTGGAAAAGCAAGCCTTGTATTTAACATGGGAGTGCCTTACCCTTGCATTAGTTCACACCTCCTGCAAGGACGTGTGTACAGATGTGTATGCTGTCCACAGTCCGCTTTTCCTGGGTTGTTTTTAGGAAAATCAACAGATGGAATTGTAAGGGTCCCTACGTGCACAACCACACAGCTGTGCATGTGCACTGAGCAGGATGGAAGACATGAGATCTGGAGGGGAGTTACCAAAAAAAAGGCCATGCAAAGATCCAGAAAGATAATTAGAAAGAAATCATCTTCAATTCACCAGAACTGCTGCTGAGCACACCGACAAGAAACCAGTGTGCCTTCGACTCAACTACTGAAGCTGTTCATTCCATTATTTTGCATAAAATATGATGACACTTGTTTGATCCTGTTTGTTTGTTCATCATGGCACTGGCACAGCATTTGATAATTTTTCATGCTAGTGTCTTGGTTGAGCTGGTGGAGAAAAATTTATTTTTTTCCTTCTGAATGCAATACAGATGAGACAGTGCTAAAGCAGCTCCTGCAGCAAGCAACTCCACTCTGACAGCAGGGGTCATAGTAAATATGTAAAGGACATGGCTCAGCTGCATTTATCTCAGCAACAGGGCCTCAGCTCAGCAGCACAGCTCGGGTCACCTCTCACATAAAAAACAGCACAACCAGCTTTAAAAAAGATTTAAAAAATACACATAGGTGACTGTGGAAACAGGAAACCTTTCACATGAGGTGGCTCCAGGGCTGTTGGGGTCAGCATGTTCCCCAGAATGCAGCCTGGAGTGGCTGGGAATGCATCCCCATAGTTAGGGCAAGCAACAGGGACAGGAGCCCATGTGTTCTGGTATGGGACTCCCTGTATTTTATCAGGTGACTGATTAACATAAAATATAAGAACTGTGTAAGAACTGGAAATTATTTCCCTCTCAGCAGCTCAGCTCTGACAGGAAGAACAAAACACACACTGCTCTAGAATAGCACGAGCTTGTCGGGGTGGGGGAAGGTGAGCAAGGAAAGCTGCAGTTCTGCCTGGGCAGGGGAAGTGGCTGAACCTCGGTTCCCCATTTCCTGAGGAAGCGCTTCGAGCACCAGACCTTGAGGATGGCAGCCCAAGGGAAGGTGATGGCTACACATCCAACTGGATCAGACCCCGGTGCTGCAGAGCCCCGGCGCATGTGCCCAGACAGGACCAGACCTGTGCAGTGCTGGCTCTCCACGAAACAAAGAGAAATTCTGTCAAGATGAACGCAGGAAACAAAAAGATGGAACTGGAGCTTCCCAGGGGAATTCTGTTTACTGTGCCGATCTCTGAGCAAAACAGAACTAATTCAGCAGCAGCTCAATTATGCGTTGATGAAATCGAGGTGGGTAAGGCAGCCACCTGCCAGGCAGCTCCAGGTGGGGGGACTGCCAGCACCTCCCTCCTTGGCAGGGCTGGCGCAGGCACTCTGATGCATTTAGAGAAGAGCCTTGTTTCCACAGGCAGTTTCATGACAAGTAAGCATCCATGACAAGTAAGCATCCGGCTTAGTTGATGACCAATTGCATTTGTTAGGGGAGCTGCCTGCAGCTCTGAGAAAAATTTTACGTGCATAGAAAAGGATAGGGAGAGTTATTTTACTTTTTTTGTATTACCAAAACAAAAAAAAGAAAAAAAGCATAATTGAATTTCTAAGGGTGCAATTCCAATATTGGTGGCCTTACAAAGATGCTCAGGGTAGATGATTGGAGAAGATGTCAGTCAGTGCCAGAAGTAAAAAAGTAATCTATAAAATTCAGGACCATGAGATTAAATTAAAAAAAAAAAAGAAAGTAAATTAACCCCACGATTATTAGTATCAAGTAAACAAGCCCCAGAGCACTTCTGTTCCCTCCTTTTTTTGATTGTTTTTCAGAATGTGCATCAAGCCTATTTTCCTGAACATCCAGGATTGAAACATTTCAATAAAGGTGAAGATTAGCTCATAATCTTGTGCCTCCAGGCAGTAATGGAGCTTTAAGAAAAACACCAAATACCATCAGAATTTCATTAAAATTGAGAGCATGTGCCATCCTGAGAAGCTGGCATCTCCCCACCACTGCATGGGCATTCAGTTAATGCCCAAGCCCAGGCAGGGGATGCTCCAAAGCAACTGAGAGTGGAAATCAATACACACCATCTAAAGATATGGTTTATATTGCACAGTTTTTTTGCTGAATTTGGTTTTAGTGAAGACATGAATTGTTTCACTCCAGTATCAGTTTGACAGGTGCTGTCCCACCAGAGACAGGGTGCAATGCTGGCCTCGTGCTCTGCAGTAGGAGTGTTGCTGAGCTCAGAAAGCACTTTCCTTTGGATGTTGCAAGCCCCACACATCGATTCTATGAAATACAAACTGAGTATCTGCTTTTAGCTAAGTGTGACTGTGTGTGTGTCTGCACCCAAGTAAGTGCATGCATCTGTTTATTCCCACTTCACACTTATATTTCTTCACATCAAATAAAAAGCAGGGATTCGATTTTTTTTTTTTTTTTTTTTTGTTTAATTAAAACTTTNTTGGATGAATTGAAACTCTGAAAATCTCTGAAGTCACAGGGAAAAAGAACCCAGCCACTGGTATGGACAGCAGCTCAGTCAGCTGATATCTACACACTTTGCTGGTCAAACATCATCTCTAGTTTTGCTTAACAATAGGATTTATGATACATTAGATCAGAAGTGTGTATATATATATATACCCACTGTAGCCTGGTGCAGCACCCAAGGCACCAAGACCACCATGGCCTATTCTTGGCCCATCTCTGCATACAACCTTGCAAGGCAAGGCTCTCTGTTCCCAAGTGTCTCCTTCCTGTTTCACTACTGGTATCACAGCAAACCCCTCAGCGTAGTCTTTTCCACCACGTGGAGAACAGCAGGGCCCATACATGCATTGAAGCACCATGCACACAGAAAACACCATATTAAAAACACACTTTTTGCATCTAATTAATGGTTAAGATCCAGACAAGATCCATTTTACCAAGATTTAAATCCCAACATTGCTGTAATAATGTACCTGTACCTGGATAAGAGTACTGGACAGAAGAGGACTTTTCTACGAAACACAACTAAATGGAGATGTATTTTGAGATTTATGAAAAAAAAAAAAAACCAACAAATCACATGAAAAGATATCATTATGAATAGGTAGGATTCCTTGATAATTAAGTCGCAGTCTAATAAATTAAACAGATAAACAAAATATTCAAATACAGCACCTGATCCCATTCACACTTACACCCAAAGCCAAGCTATCTGCTTAAGGGAAGCAAAAGTCCCACTAGCTAGGAAGGCCCAGAGTAAACCCACTCACCTCTGCAAATCCTCATTTCCAGAAGAGCTAACAGGAATTGACAGTCACAGGCAGGTAGTTATGGAGAAAAAAATAGGCAAATATCCCATTAACTACAGCAGGTATAAAATGCTGCCCTTGTTCATATCTGTTTTTTTAAAACCATTATCTATTCCATGAGTACAGATGCTATTCACTAGCAAGTGAAGACAGAAGCAATCCAACACATTGATTCAAAGCCATCGTCCCCCATTCTTGCTGTAATGACTTCTCCTGATTTAACAGCCCTGACTAATGCCGGCATCTCCTCAACCTAATGGGTCATTTCTCTCAAATTCAGCCTCCTACTGCCCGCCTGACAGAATTAAAAGCAAATTAAAGACAAACGATCCATCAATGAGCTACAACTGCAAGTGGTTTCCCAGCACAACAGGATGGCGGCACAGAACATTTCCATGCAAAAACGCCCTGGCGCGAGCATTCCTTCCCCCTTCCCGGGAGGTCTCCTGCGGGAGCACGGCATGCAAGGGACAGGACGCGCAAGGCAGCGGGGAGGTTTCCATCACCTACAAGACATTCGGCACAGGATGATGCAGTCACAGTGGCAGAGGCAGAAGCAGTGCCAAATCCATTCCCTGCTGACCATAGTACGGCCGCAGCCTCCTCAGCGCACTCCCCGCGGCACCCTCCGCATGCCCGGCTCTCCCCGCAGACCAGGTTTCACCAGGTGTAATCAATCCCCCGCTGCAGCAGCACAGTGGGCCTGGCCACTTAAATATTTAATTGGACCCTTTTCCTCACCTATCGCAACACTTCGGGGTGTCTGAAGCCAGGCTTCATTGTCTGGACTTTCACATAATACCGTGAAAGTAAGAAAGAAATTGCGTTTTCTGCCTCCTGCCCCAATCAGACTGCCCTACGTTGACCTACATGCATGCAATTACAATAAAAGCAAAGTGTGAATAAACAGAATGTTCAGTTGTCCTGGGGAAAAAATGGCTGCAATGAACGTGCAGGATCAAGTTCACTGGCAGAGTAGCTTCTGAAGTCAAAGAGGTGCAGTGATAAATGTTGAGCACTAGTCTTAAAATCTAAGTGTGAATGAGATGACTTCAGAAATATGTATATATGGCTTAAAATCCCCATCTACTATTAAATTTTCAGTACTCTTCATCATCCCTGATCTCCTCTGATTCCAACACTTCACCCTTTTTACTTTGCCTGCTAATCACTTTCCTCTTCTACATTTAAGTGTGGCAGGTCTTCTAGAGGCAATCCAGTTGAAATTAATGGAGAGTTTGCATGAGGAGGATAAACAGAATATTTATTTGCTCAGCCACCTCTGCCTTATCACCTTTGATCCATTTCCTTCCCTTCTCCTTGCCTTTGCATTTTTCTGTCTGCTGGGGACTTCACACAGCCTAATGCTCTACTCCTCAAGCAAACTGATAGCTGGTTTAGGGGATGTATCTCCATAGCCTCTGCGACACTACTCTGATGTGGATCAATTAGTGTTTTGACCCACTGAACTCAGCAGCTAAGTCTTTTATCTTAATCTGATTTTTAGAATATGCTGAATAAAAATGGTAAGTTTTTATAAGTTACCTAAGGTTACACCAGGAGAAACCCAGGTGGAACAAGTTCATAATTAGCAATGTACCAGAGCCAGTCCTATCCTTCTCAGACAATACTTATTCATCATAACTCAGTAGCTGCTCACTCTCCGTACCTGCCTCCCACAACATTCTCAGAATGACTGATATGTAGATATTCTACTAGCAAAGCTGCTTATCATATGTTTTCTAATGCTTGCTGCTATGAATTATTTATGCCCCATTTTAAGTCTACAATATCAATACCTCTCAGGTATTCCCCAGTATCAGATGGAGCAAAACAAGCATTAACTAATCAATACCTGAGACAGCAAAAACTCTGTTAATAGCAAACTATCTTTTTCACTATGGCACACAGATAGTCTAAACTCTACCTGTATTTGCTCATTGTTTCTTCTGGCTGGCTTATCAAACACACCAGAAACAGGAGTATTAAATTCAAACCCGAGTGTAAATTCAGGGTCTCACAGCCATAAATGCCAATGGTTTTGTGTAATTACATTCTGAGGATTTAAGAAGATTCAGGAACATATCTAAATGAACAAAAATAGCATTAAAATTGTAAAATTGTAGGCCATGTTTTATATTCAGGACATTGGTTTTCCTAGAGAACACGGTATCAAACCATTGCATTCTCAGTTTTGGGAGCACTTCAAATCTTTTTTGTTCTCCTGTGCTTTCTTCCTATATCTCACACTGAAGCACTGAAGGGAAGCATCTGGCTGATGTAAAACACCTCAGCTCTCCGAAGTGCTCGCTTATCCTGCAACACCACTGGAACCACCTGCTCTTTCAAAAGAGAACAGTATTACACAAGTGTAGGCAATTTAAAATGCTGTATCAAACTAATGACCAAATCTGTAAACCCAGAGAGGTACAACTTAATTCTGCCATAAGAATGCATCTAACTCTTTCAGTGACTTATTTGGCCGAGATTATATTACCTCATATTTTCTTTATTATTTTTTTACACACTTATCTCTTACACAGTGAGGTTCTGGTTTCTATGGGGTTAAATATGGTCATGACTAATAAAAAGCTAAAAAACATCCTTCAAGGCCAGACAGCATCTCAGAGACTCTCAAACTGATCTAATAGAGATTAAAAAATTCCTGCAGATCCTTTGGCAGACTTACCACCTGCACAGCAAACTCCCTGCCAACAGACTGCCATGGAGCCAGGAAACCAGTGAGTGGCTGTGATAACTCCTGCCTCCACCCCAACTCCACCCTCCTCCCTAAATTGATATAATATTTTTAAATAGCTCATTCAAACACAACGTGGGGCAGCAGAGCCAGGGTGACCATGTGACTGAGTAAATGGCAGAGCAGGAGAGCACATATGGTTTGGGAACAGGCTCTCTCAGCGACTCCACCATCACTTTGACCTGGAGACAAAGATTGGTATCCACAATTCCACCAGCACAAGCGTAACCCCTTGAAAGCAGAAATAGCAGCATGGCCCACAGGAAAAATAATTAAAGACCCTCAGAAGCCAGTTTCCCCAGAGAGCATGACACAAGCCACCACCTTTGCTTCTACTTTGGGTAAACAAAGTTATGACTTGCTGGACACTATCAGTGTCGGTCCAAGTTTGGGAAAAAAAAACAAACTGGTGCAGCCAAAAACATTGTGAAAATACTTTCATAACACCTGCACTGGGATTCCTAAGCTGTGGTACATGTGCCACCACCTGCATGCAAGTCACTTAAAAGGGATACTCTATTGTGCAGTACTGGGCATAAAACCCCCCCAAAATCTTGTAATTTCTTATTAGCATTACTTGACCTTCACAAAGGTTACAGGCCAGCTTGCCTGTGGCAGCACAGATGATTCCTGAATGAGGAGCACTTGCAGATGCTGTGCACCTGAAGAGATTTTAAGTAACAATTCAACTGACCACCTCTTACTCCTCTACATAAAAAAAAAACCTTGACCTCATTTTGAGCATGAACCAGCTGGCTGGAAGGCAAGCACTCCCCCAACTAACTGCTCCTGTAATCCTTGCAACAGGAAATCAATTGTGCAAATTGCATTTTGACAAATATAAATCATTACTGACAAAAAGGCTGACAAATCCCTCTTGATGCCCAGTGCTTACCTGCTGCAGCAGCCCGCTGGAAGGAGAGGTGCTAGAAAAATCCTTCTTTTTTAAACAGAAGTTGGAAAACACTAATTCCACAATCTGCAGCAGTGAAAATAAAGGACAGCTCTGATCCTGCAAGTGGTAGCAGGCAGGCAGGTGACTGTCCTACACGAAGCCTTTTGCAGGAAGGCTGTAATTATCTGGTTGAGCACCTACTGATTGTATCTGGAGACTGTGCGCATAGGAGCCAATATGCAGCTGATACAACTCATGTCATTTTACTTTCTGTACATTTTGTCCTTAATTGAAAAGGTTGCTTTCCTTTTTTATTCCTAATATCTATTATCCATGCTTGAGAAGGCACTTAACTGCACATTAGACAGCTAAGAACCCAGAGGCCGTGCCAAAACTGAAATAACACTATTAAATGAATCGAGTGCTTGGTTTCATTTCAGTAGTGTCTTTATCAACTGGCACTCTGAGCAGGTTTGTACTTTAGGAAGCTCTGGAAAACACTCAAGAAGGAGAACAATGAACTTTTAAGTTCCTCAGCCAGACAAAATATATTAAAAAAGCCATTGTCATGCCACTGACCAGATCTTTGCAGTTCTTAAGATGGAAACTCATTTCTGGTATCAAGGGTCAGTGTCAGACGTTTTGTTGTACCGGTAGAAGCTGTTTATCCTGACAAAGCCTTAAATTTTTCTGTTGCCTTTCTCTGCTCTCAACCTCCATTTCCACCATCAGTTTCAAAGGACTCCTGGGTACTGTGCCAAGGAGAGCTGACGTGTTTCCCAGTAGTACACGATGCTTGCGGGGTGGCTGCTATTCCACAGACAATGCACCCACATACCTTAGCAATTAGGCTGGAGTAAGACTGTATGGAGCAGATTTAAGACCTGGGAGAAAGCAGCCTGCTCCCCTCCACATTTTGTCTCTCTGGAGCTGCTCCCTGCACGGAGGCTTGGCTGAGTCCATGCCAAGCCAGGACTCTTAAGTTGATGGATCCCCTCCTGAATTTAAGTACCTGAAGTACAGGCACAAGTGAGCGAGACCAGCTGAGGAATACAGCCTGTAACCTTCAGTTTTTGCATGGACAGCCCAGATTCAGGTGCCTGAATCAAGACCCACCCGTGGGAGTGAGAAGACCCAACTGTCACAGCATCTATTCAGAACTAGCCCCTAACACGTATTTCCAGTTACAAACTATTTTAAATGGGATGCAAGACTGAAAGTTTCTGCCCAGAAATAGAGAGCAAGAAGCATTCAGGCAAATGCAAGTCTCACAGACCAAGCCCAGAAAAACCCTGTCAACTCAAGTAAAAATTACAGTTACCAGAAAATTATCTGCATTGGAGCATCTTGTACTGATGCCATTCTCCAATAATATGCTCTGATTAAATCATGTCAGTGTTTGTGGTACTAAATTAAACAGTATTTAAAAGACATGCTTACACTTTCCACATCTTTTCTTTGCAGGGCACTGCTAAGAGCAAAATAGCTGCACAGGAAAGATGAAGGCTGGTAAATCAGTCATTTCTCATGACAGTTGCCCCACTTACAAGTTATTTAAGCTGCTGTCTGTCAGTAGCCTGCAGTATGGTAACAATTAAATAGTCACTAGTAACATGCCTATATTACTGTATATTGCTTTCTAAATTGCCTTCTACAAAAAAGTTTCAATCAATTTAAGTGATGGGGAAATTTGAAGTCTGCTACACTGCTATTGGCATTATTTGGTATAAAGGAAGTGCGGGCATGCATTTGATACTTCTCAGAGGGTTCGACTGTAATTAATTTAAACTTGCAAATTGATTATGATCCACTTGAAAATGCATTCTGTTCCCTGAGAGTATGAACAGGCACTTCTTGGGAAACCATGATGAACTTCTCCTATGATGCAGAAAGCCTGAGACCTAAGAAAAAGCCCCAAACTCCTGTAAAGAGGCTAGCAAGCACAATTCAAAGCCCTTCAGCTTTGCAAACTTCTAGCTGCATCCCCACCATCCTCAGTTATTGGTGCCAATCTAAAACAGGGACGAATCCTCCCCGGCCGTGTGTCTCTCCGCAGATTACAGGAGAAGCCTGGGTGAGACTCAGTCCTATGAACACAGCTGGGAGGAGTCCAATCCTAAGAGAATAAGCCGTAACTCTACCAAATTACCCACAGATTCAGGGAGGGTTTGGAAAACCCAATACCATGCTGCATCTTGGCTCAGCACTCTGCTCACCGCAGGTGACTCACGTTGGGTGTGCCAGGGAGAGCCTTGTAGGGAGCATGGCAAGCAAACACTCCTTGTAGTGAGTAACAGATGCCTGTTTGGCTCTGCCTGACCTTCCACAATGAGACCTCTCCTGATAAATCAAACAGGGTTGCCCCCTCCCTGTTCATCCTCCAGAATGAGGAGTGGAAGTTTATTCATCACTGAGCTTGGGTGACCAGCTTTCTCCCCTATTAGCTATATGATTATTGAAGGGAGGCCGGCGAGGTAAGTGGTTGTGAGACAACTGTGACACAGAGCACGTATCTTTTCTCCCAGCATAGAGAAAAAGCACTTCCCAGAATGAGAGGTAAAAATAGCTGGTTTGCCTTAGAGGGTGTATTCACTTTGAAACACAGAAAACAAGTCTAAGCTGCCACCTCTAATATGACAGGCACCTTTAGCAGCCTGCTCTCTGCCAAAATACCTAATTCCCCACTCTTTCTTCTCCTTAAATATTTTACCATTTCAAATTGTAGATGCTTTTCAGCATGTTATGAGAAGCTTTGGGGGAGAGAGGGCAGATATAACCTTCTAAGTTACATGAAACCGAGCCTTTTTTCAGAACAAAAAGTCTCTTCAAGGTTATTTCTTGAAATCTATTGCAGTCATGTCTTTATTCCCACATTTCTTACACCAGTGGTGTTTCAGCTCCCCAGCGTCCTCTTTTAGCTCTGCTCTGTGCCTGTGTCCCAGGTGGAGGGCAGGCTGGCCACATTCCACCCAGTGCTGAGATGACTGGACAGTCTGGTTTGGGTATCAGCATCAGCAAGGCAGCTTGATGCTTTCAGAGCAAGGTGCATCCTTTCAAACACAGTATTTTATTTACCAGTGATGGTAATGAGCCAGTTGGGAAAACGTACATGGGGAAGTGGTAGATTCTCTATCACATGAAGTTATTACATCAAGACAGTGGTTTTCATGGCTTTCTAAAGTATGCTTTCACTTGGTAAAGAATTTGTGGCCAGAATACCAAAGGTTTGAACACAGAGGTTACAGTGGATGGCTTTAATGATCTCTTCTGACTCTAAAATTCTAGGAATCCAACATCATTGCTTACAGGCTTCTTTACAGCAAAGATCTGCTTGCCTCTTCTGGGAATCCATTAAAGCTTAAAAGCTTGCCAAACTGAGAAAATAACCGTGATATTTCCAGCTGCTTTCCCCAGAACGTTACATTGATCCTTCCCCTGGCCCTGAGCAAGCCTTGCCACTTTACTTTCAAGCAGCTTGACAAAGGAGCACGGTTGGACTGCTCCTCTCTGTGGCTCCGTAAGGGCTCCCCGCTCCCTATAAGTTTGCTCTCAGGTATTGCCAAGACACCAAAGGATTTGGGAAGCTTTCCTTGCTATTCCCTGACATGGGTATAAGCATTTCTTTGCAAGTCTGGAAGCCAGCACCACAATTCACATTGATGACCAAGCAGAGCCTACCAGCAGATTTAAGTGATAGCCTAAATAAGAACCGCTTGGAATGTCATTCATCATAAAGCTGAAAAACTGTCAATGTCCCACACTTCTCCTGCATGCAGAAGTGACAAACAGTAGACAGGGCTTGCTGTCTGGCTGCCAAGGATGGGACCTGGCTGAACACCGCCTCTCCACCACCAGAACAAGCCCACCTGGGCACCTGAGAAACGTGAGCAATTCTGCATCATGCTGATGAAGTTCTTAATCTATGTGTCACCCAAGCTGAACTGCAAAACACGGCTGCCTGCCCTAGTTATCAAATGACCTGAAATTCAGCACAATCATCTGCCATAACAGCTGGTTCACTGACAATGAGAGAACAACTCCTGCCTGGCTGCTGAACCAGAGCCAGCAGCAGGAGCCCAGGACCCAGCACACACAGCCACCCACACCGAGATGCTGCTCCCATCCCCCTGCATGGCACGGCCTCAAAATGTCTTGTGTTCTTCGAATTCTGCACACTGACTCCTTCCTCTACATACTTGTTTTTCATCTGTGTCATTAAAAAGAGATTTCAGAGACCTGGTACTTCAAAGAGGGGGAAAATAATGAAACATCCTTCCCAAGGAATTAAAATGAGGGTAAGGTTGGATCTTGTCAGTTTTCTTTCTTTCTACTTAGGGTGCTACATAAATAATACACAGCACTAGCAAATTTCCTTCTTTTTACAGTAGCAACCTATATAGGAACATAGTACCAAACATGAGAATGACTGTACGAGTAAGACTTAAGTGCTCAACACAGGCAAAGTTAGGGAGCTAAATAACTTTGACAGATGTTATAAAGTTTTTTTTAGAAATTACTTATGTTCAAACACTGATACTTTTTGAAGTTGCTTTGATGTACACCAAATTACATTTTTTTATTCCACTGACAAAAAAATCCTAATAGCATATTAATAAAATTTTAGTTTTATTAATATGAAAGTTAATATTAGCAGTATTTACTACTCCTTAGTAATGAAATAAGCAGAATTAAGTGTTTGTAGTATATCTTAAGATAGTTGCTTTTGCACTTCTTCCCTAATTAGAAATGAAGAATGAAAGCTGTTACTGAAGACCAGCCCCTCAGCTGGAACCCAAATGTTACTCCACTGAACCCAATGGACATAATTTCCTGCTAAACTGGATCTGGAAGATGATGTTTTCTGTGTGGATCTGTCCTCTTGGGTAAATACATTTTCCTATTCCCTGGCTGAAATGGGGAGTGAGGACTGCACATGTTCGCAGTGTTCTGTGTCTCAGTCCTAGAAAGTCCAATAGGTTCACACTGCTAATGTTGTGCCTTAGAAGCATCTGTCTGACTTTCACACATGTAACTGGTTGTAGCTGTTGCTAGAGCTCCTATGTGCATGAGCAAGAACAAAGTTTGGACAGAACATATGTCTTATTCCCTGTGTTTACTTTATTGTAGGCTTCAGAATCCTTTCTGTAAGTGTGAATACAACCATGAATATTTGATTGGGGACACACAGAAAGAATCTGAAATCATATGGCACCAAGGCTTTAGCTAAAGTATGCATGAACAAGCAAAGTAGCTAATATTAAATGTATGCTTGTATTTTTCTTGTTCTGCAGCCTTGTCTGCACATCAACGTGAATTAAACAAATTGAAACCCCACATTGAGCAGCATCAGATCTAATTGCAGTGCAAAATGTTTCCCTAATGAATTTCAGTTTTCATATTTTCTCCTACATGTAGTATTATCGTGCTACTGAATAAAGCAGTTTACTAATATATATGGGTATATGTGGGTATATAGGGCTAATTCATTTTAAGCTGGTTATTTGGGCTAATTATGAGAAAAGACTATGAAAATAAACATTTTTATCTGTATTAATTTTACTTGTGGGCTACTGTCAATAATGCCTTGATTTTATTTTTTGATGCTGTTTGCCAGGTGCTGACAAATGCATGAATGGAGTTACTCCCTGTCCTAGACAGATCATAATCTAGGCAAGTAAGTCTTGATCTCCTAATAATGGGAGTCCCTTAGTGAGGTAGGGACACCCTCCAGCCCTACTCCATTACCTGAGATCTCCCATCAGCCAGATGGGGAGGAGGAGGAGCACTGCTAAGCCCTCAGCCTTGTGGTGTCCTGAGCCTTGATCTGTGAGACAATCCCACCAAATACACCAAGGATGGCTCAGTGAAAACAAAAACCAGGAGTCTTCCCACAGGGGCTGGCTGTGTGCTTTCGCAGCCAGAGCAGAATTCCCTTCTCTATCACAATCCTTGCTTTCATCTCATGGAAGAAGGCAGTGGTTAACACATCTTGTTTAAGAGTCATGTGGTTGCCTGATTTCGGATGATAGGCTTCAAGTGGCAGGTGGACCCAATTCTGTGAAGTGCTGAGCTCTGCATAAGAGATGCTGGCACGCTGCCTCTCCTGGCATTGCAAGGAGCCAAGAGCACATTCCTGAGGTGTGCTGAAGTCAGCACCTCCTGTATCAGTTCCACATGTCCTCCTTGCCATTCAGCTTAATTCTATCCGGAATTTCTCTAATACCTGGAGGATGCTACTCAAGAGCCTTTTCTTAAGCTCCTCTTTCCTTCATTAGCTGTGCTGGAGCAGGGGCAGGACAATTGATATTGGACAATTTAAAGTGTCCTGAAGGTTTATATTATGTTTGCACCTTCTTGGGCCATTTTTCAGACCCTTCCTTTCATGGGTGAAGCCAGATCAGCATAATTTTGCCTTAGGAACTTTTAAAAAAATGTGCTTTTTTGGGCTGGCAGTAATAATACAAATAAGTTTATCATAAAGCTTCCTGCAGCAAAATCTTACTCAGCCCCGCGCAATCCTAACGTGTTGCTCTGGCAACTACAGACAGGCTTCTTGGGAAATGCCAGAGGAGGTGTTTGGCTTTCAGCTGTAATGCAATAGACAGCTAATTAAATGCTTTGCTAATAATAGTATCCTGTGTATGAGGAGATAAGCTCAATTACTTATAGAATTTAAGTGCAGTTTTGCAGACCTCTTGGCATATTCCTGGTAGTTAAACCAACTTTTGTTTAACAATAGAATTCACTCTCCTTTCTATTTCTCTGATTTAGATGTATCATTAATGAACATAAAATGTCACTGATGGAAAGAAATAAACAAATCTGACATTTCTTAGCTAAAGCTCCGTTACTACGTAAAAAATAACCATCAACTCAATACAGTTATGGCAGACACTCATCACACAGAAACCTCAAGAAAAGTGAATGGAAATCCTCCTACTGACTTAAGGAGAAAACAGGCAACATCTAGGATTGTTGGCACCAAAATACATTTGCAGTTTGCGTGTAATCCATGGACCACACAACGCTGTGAAATTCAGTACTTTCAACACATAATCATCAACACTTTGACAGTGAGCAGGAAAACTAGAAGGCACCCAGATTTTTTGGGGAATACACAGTTTTACCAGTGTCACAGCTGTTCTCAGATTAAGATACTGGACTTTCTACCCTTCACACTCCACACTCTCAGAAATCACAGTGATGATTTGGAGCTATAGTACACAGCCTAAATGAAAAGAAAAATTTATTGTTCACGGAGCAATAATTCCATTTGTCTCATCTCCTTAGGGCATGCCTACCCAACTCAGCAGGGCCATGCAAGAAAACCATTGACACAGTGCCATGATCAAGGGAGGGGGTTCTTCCCCTCTACTCTGCTCTTGTGAGTTTCTGCCTGGAGTACTGTGCCCAGCTCTGGAGCCCTCAGCACATGAAAGACATGGACCTGTGGGAGCGAGTCCAGAGGAGGCCATGGGGGCTGGAGCACCTTTCCTAGAAAGCCAGTCTGAGAGAGCTGGGGTTGTTCAGCCTGGAGAAGAGAACGTGCTGGGGAGACCTTACTGCACCTTCCAGTACCTAAAGAGAGCTTACAAGAAAGATGGAGAGGGACCTTTTACAAGGGCATGGAGTGATAGGACAAGGGGAAGGGTTTTAAGATGAAGGAGGGTAGGTTTAGATTAGATAGAAGGAGGACATTCTTTGCTGTGAGGGTGGTGAGGCACTGGCACAGGTTGTCCAGAGAAACTGTGGATGCCCCATCCCTGGAAGTGTTCAAGGCCAGGCTGGATGGAGCCCTGAGCAACCTGGTCTAGTGGAAGGTGTCCCTGCCAATGGCAGGAGGGTTGGAACTAGGTGATCTTTAAACTCCACTTCAACCCAAACTATCCTATGATTGTATGATTCTATGATTCTATGATTCTGTGATCCACTGGAGGGTGATGAAGACGGCTGGAGGCTGCAAATGGCACATGAGGAAGGGGCCAGGGGAGTCATCTTGTTTGGCTCAGACAAAGCAAGGCTGAGAACCAATCTCACTGTGATGCCAACATCCAACTAGTTCATGATGGAAAAGGCACAGCCCTGGAACAAGGGTCTGGTCACGTGGAGAAGTTTCCATCCCTGGTGATTCTCAGAACTCACTGGATCAAGGCACTGAGCAACCTGATCAAATTTTGAACTTATCCTTGCTTTAAATAGGTGCTTAGACTGGATGTTCTCCACAGACCCCGACATAACTCTGCCTGAAGACACTGGGGAAATTAAGGAAGCAGGTATCACTAGTGTCCACAGCATACGGAGAGCAAATAAAGCAACTTCATCTGACCATGGTGTATATTGCAAAATTACTTATCTATTAATGGCCTGGGGTCCACTAAACAGCTTCTAGGCCTTAAATAAGGTAGTTATTTAAAAGATAATTCGTATTTAATACCTAAGTATACTTAATAATCTCCTAAATGCTTGCCTGAATTTGAGCTCTGCTGTAACAGATTACCTTCTACAAAACAAGGAACCAAAAAGCAGAAGGATGCTGACTTAGTATTAAAATTCCCCACAGCACCAAGCTTCTAAAAGACACAATGCTACTCTACACACTACAGCAAAATAGTCCAAACCAAAAGATTTATGTTCATTTAATAATAAATAATTACATGGGACTGTGAGAACTCAGGAACTTTGGCCTTGAACACTGCAGACTTCATAATTTCCAAGTGAGGTTAAGTGAGCTAAATGATGACAACTCCTCCAGTGCTACTCTACTCTTTCTGTGTCAAGGAAGAGTTGTTCTAAGTTGTGATTTCTCTTGTAATTAAAAGGGGGGGTTGGTACAGATAAGGGCCTGTGCTTCAAAACAACACTTGTATTTGGAAAGGAACAGAAAAAATGCAGAGCTAAAATGGACGGTGGTAAGAAAAGGAAAAGAGAGATTGAAAAACCAAAACAGCCAGTGGCTTAATGAAACTTGACTTTGAGCTGCATAAATAAACATAGCTTCTTGCAGAATTTAGGAAAATGCCCATAGCACATGAAATGTGGTGGTTACCATGGCAATTTACATACAGTCATACATCAGACAAATCCTGTAACTCTTTTCCAGTTTAAACTCCCAATTGAAAATACAGGATCAGGTACACAGAACAAACCTCTTGCCCACCCTGGTGAGAGATTATTCACATCCTTCCACAGAGGTCAGCTCACACCCTGTGATGAGTGACCACCCTCCACAGCACAGGGCTTTACACTCTGGGAGCAGCTGGTTTCTCTACACCTCTGCTCTGCCTGTTAACAATGTGTGCGTGCATGGGGAGTAGCACAGAGCAAACCGCCTTCCTCTAAGGGATGTGACTGAATACAACACAGAGCTGCTCCTTCTCCCCCTGCCACCTCTTTGCACGGCATCCTGCTCTGTGGTGATGTACAGCAGCTCCTGTGAACCTGCGTACTGCACTGCTATCTCCAGGACCCAGCACTGCTCACTGCATCAGCCACCTGGCACAGGAAGATCAACTGTTGGTGCTTTGTGCCTGCCTGGATGCCCAGAGTGCCCAGCCTTGCCCAAGCCCTGCTTTGTCTGGGGGCCAGGTGTGACCAGCTATGAGCATCCCTGCACAAACAGGTGTGTACCAAGTCTGACTGGGGTGGGGCTAATTTTCTTTGTAGCATCTCATAGGGTGCCATGCTTTGGGTTTGTGTCTAAAACAGTAAGACACCAAAGTGTGTTATACTCCTTTCCAATTTCCCAAATTAGGAAAGATTAGGGAAAACCAGGAAAATTAGAGAAAGGGCAGACAGGGTAAAGGGAAGCTGGGGAGCAGCTGCCAGGCTGAAATGGCAGAGGGACCTTCTTGCCCTGCACCACTCCCCTCGCACATCCTCCCAGCTGACTGTGGGTAACACTGCTGCCTGTTTGAAGGTGAACTGAGAATGAGGTAAGGATGTGACTGCTCACGGAAGGGACACAGGCTCTAGGGCCAAGAATGGTGACAGCCAAGGGAGCAGGCATCCACCACCTCAACAAGCAGGTGATGATGCTCCACTGATTTGGGTTGCCTGGGAGCCTCCCTGGATGTGTTGCTGCCATTGCTGGAGTCCAGGCAGCTCAGCCCTGAACACCCCAAGCAGCCCTGCAAGAGCTTCAGAGAGGGTTCGTGCAAAGACTCTGACTCAGGGACAACAAAAGAAGAACGAGTCAATACATCTGGACACGCTCCGAAAGGATGAAAAGGCAAAAAAAAAAAAAAGACGTTGTTCTCAGGTCTATGGCCAGAGGGAAAGCAAGGAGCAAAATGGTGAATGAGTCATGGCTCTCAGCTGCCAGAGCCATTAATAGAGAGGGACAACAGGGTGGTGAGGGGTTGCACTGGAGAGAGCGCCTGGGTGCTGCAGATGGGAACTGTGGCGGCACTCAGGTCTCTCTAAGGGCATCCTTCCTGGAGGTCTTTCTTTCTGGTGGATAAACACGCTGCACAGAGCTGTCATGCTGGAGCTTGACATCCTGGAGAATAAACAAAGGTGAGTTTGACTGGAGATGGGAATGACAAGAAGTATCGAACGACAAGGAAAAGCAGAATCAGAAGTTCCCTTGGTGACAAAGGTCTCTCCCTGTCAGAGAGTGTCAGAGAGACACTCTCCTCAGCAACACCCACAGCTGCTGAAGCTAAAATCTCACTAAAAACACTTGTATAAACTGCTTCTTACCTGTGCTTACCCAGCCATGCCCTGAATGGCACAGCTCATGGCAGGAGTGTGCTGTACAGACCTGCTGGAGACAAGGCTTGTCTCCTTCCTGCCCTGGGGTTTTAGGAAACTTGGGACAGAAATTGGCAACTGGCAGCTCACTGAGTCCTCTCCAGCCTCCTGATGCCAACACTTTGCTCTTCTGCCCTGCAATACTGCAATGCCACTTGGGATCCTACCTGGACAAGTAGGCGAGCACATGCTTAAACACAAACCTCTGAGCCATCACTTTTGACAGCTGGTCTGGTCATGGCCAAGCACCATCAGCTGTGGGCTGAACCTGGGCTGCAGGGAATAGACAGAAATGATGCATTGTAACAGCACACCGGGAGGAATCATTATATTGTGTTCCCACTGTAACAGCTGAAAATAATTAATTTTCAGAATAAGTATATGTGAAAGACTTTATGCTGCTTCTGTGCCAATGCACAAGGTGTTCTGTCAGACTTTCCCCACCTGCCATCTCTTAGTGTCCTAAAAAAGGATGAAGTGAAAACAGGATTTTTTTTTTCCCCTCAGCCTCTTTACAGTTCACAAGGACTCTTCCAGTATCACTTAGCAAATGAAATTATACTTCCTTCCCCCCCAAACCCTCCTCCAGTGTGACTTTTAATTCAAATAAATCTTGACAGAATAATAAATCTATTTAAGTGTTGTATTTTTCTCTGAAACATCTAGTGCTTTTAGGATGATTGAACTGAAAGACTGGAGACCAAAGCCTATCCTTTTCTCATTGAAAAGGCTTGATTTGGACCAGCTGCACACATTTCTGGTTCCCAGCTAGCTGATGTACTTTGCTTATGTTTTCCATAACAAATTAAAAAATAAAAAATAAAAATCAATTACAACAACGAGAAATCAGGACAATCCACAGGGCAGGCATTTTGGTTTCTCTTCTGAGACCAAGAGAGACAGACTTTTGGATGTACACTCTGGACCAGCCAGGGGCAGAGAGAGAGCCAGTACTCATAGGCTCTAAAAAGGGCAGACAGGTTTTGAAGGACATGGAACACTTTTCACTCCCTGAGGCAGCACAAAGTGTTGAGCTGCTCGGGCCTTCCCAAATAGCTGCACAGCCATCACCTGCTCATTCCTGGGCTGGACTCCTGTCCAGCTGGAATGTGAACAAGGAAACAAAGGATGGAAGAAGCTAGGAAAGTGCCCCATCCTCCTGCTAGTCCCCTGAGCAGCTCATCACTCCATCCCATCAAAGCTGACACACACTTAACCAATACTCCACACATACATGACTGAGCTTGCTTTAAATAGTGCCATAGACTAAAGACATCCCCAGCTCTCAAGAAAGCACCAGAAGACAAAATGCTGCTGGAGCCCACAGCAAGTCTGCTGCCTGCTTGCCACAAAAATATAAGAATATTCTAGTAAACCAATTATTAAATCCTACTTGCCCCATTAAACTTGCAATATGCACTGTTCTAAGATGGCACAACAAACCACCACCACTCCTCTTTGCTGAAATATGCCATCCCTTGTGTCTGGATCTTCTCAGGGAAAAAAAAAGAGAAATAAGCATAAATACCACACTTTACAACTGGAAAATAAAACAAAATATAGGTGTAATTGCATATCTGCCTTCTTTTATGCTGAAATTCATTTTCTAATGGCTCTATGAATCTCTTCACATAGTTCAACTGCAAGAGAAAGGGGGAGGTGACCAGACAGGTCAGCTGAGTTAGTAAGTGGAGAAAGCCTCTCATGCAAGAAGCTTTAACACAGGTTGTTCAGAAGAAAAACATGCACACTACATGTGTACATGAGGGAGGGTAGCACATGATCATCTCACGTGCTACCCTCACTCTTCAATAGGAATAGATCACATTTTATAAACCTGTTAGTCTCAACAGATTTGGCTTCCACCAAACGTGTAAATCAGAGGTCACTGCACAAAGCCAGTGCACTGTACAAAGGCCATGTGAGAGAAGCAGACCTGCAGGATTTACAGTATACAGCAACTGAGGTGGAAAAAAATTGCAATTTTATTTCTGGCTACAGTGCAACTACTCAGAATTAATATTAGCTAACTTCTTCTGGATGTACAAATATTTTATCCCACTGTGGTCCCTTCCAACCTTACCCATCCTGTGGTTCTGTCATTCTGTGATTCCGCTTTTTCAATCCAGCCAGTGAAAGTACTGACATCTGCTTTAGCAACCATGTAGCTGTCTAATTAATATTTATCATTACTATATTTTAAAAATAATAGTTTAAAGACGTAAGTGGGGGAGAGCTACATGCAGTTATTTTTATTTTGTAAAAGGGGCACTGAAAAACTTCCTGTCCAAGGCAGGACTCGGTAGCACGAGGGCTTTGTAAATGCCATTATTCATGATTGTTTTACTTCCAGGGACTACTTTGGCTGATGGCAGCCCAAATCACCCCTTCCAGAAGACACAGCTGAGCCAGCTGGACTGTTTTATAAAAAGCTTCCTAAGTGGAACATGAACAGGGATATTGACTTAAGCAATCAGACACAGTGTCCAGATGAGATGCTGGGGAAAAGCTGGCACCTAAACACAGACCCAGTGAATTCCAGTGTGACCAGGGACATCCTGTGGGATGAAGAACACTCTGGGGTAAGAGTGGGATCTCACCTCAAATCTGTCACAAAGCTTCACGTCTCCTGAGGCTGGTTTGTGTCTCTGCTCACACGAGTGGTAACAGGAACAATGTACCCAAGCTCCCCTAGACCACAAATCCTGCAATCAGGCAGATCAAAGCCTGAGGCAGGAGATGGCTTTACCCACAGCCCATGTCACCCATCTGCCTGGCGCCGCGGTGCGAATCACGCCTGTCTGCTATCAAAGATTTGTTAAGCAGAGCTTGAAATACCAATGTGACACATAAAACTTCTCCGTTTCAATGTTAAATGCCACTGTGCAAGGGGTAGTACCTCTTGAAAGTTAGGAAAGTGCCCATCCCAGACAGGGAGTGGTCACAGGGATATGGCAAAGAGCGTGGGGCTCCACAGGAGTGGCCACGCCAAAAACAGAACACAGGGGCTCTTTTGAACCTCTTGCTCAGGTCAGATGTCCTTTGGAGCAATACTTACTTAGCTGGTGAGATGTGAAGGGTTTATTAACTCTTCACTTATTTTAGAAAAGCAGTTCTGAGGTCCAAGTGTGAAGATGTCTCTGAACAGCAGGATGGGCTGCTGGAGTCACTCCCTTGCCACCCACACCAGCTGGGCAGGTATTTACTTTTTACCATTCAGGCCAAGGTAATACACGTTCACTTCACAGACAGAAAGGAAATTGTAAGGTGTAGTACTAAAAAATTGGAATTTTTAAACCTAGGGACACCAGGGGCACCAAATTTTCACAGCTTGCATAGTAACATGACACATTATTAAAACACATTATCAGAGACAACTTTGTATTAAATAACTGGTTTGCTTTGTTCACCATATTCTAATACATAAATACAAAGGCAACTGCTGAACAGCTTTTGTCAGAACTTGTTTGAAGGTTGTCTCTTAAAAGAAATTTTAAAAATAAATAATTTTTGCAATCTTTGCATGAACAAATCTATAGAATTTATATATATA
>VZTI01004295.1:715865-819059 GCA_013397865.1 Struthidea cinerea
TATATTTATATAATTCCAGATATGTGCTGTGCTACACTGGAAGAGAATAATTATAATAAGGTTATTTCTCTGCATGTTCAGGCTTACCAGCTCAACATTACTCTTCCTCAATATCTGGTGAAGGCTCCCTTGCTACATCCCTCTCGCAAAAAGTCGTGGTAGCAGCATACCTCCTCCCAGGATCAAATATATATAGCAAGGATAGGAGACCAGGCAAGAGCAATTCAGTGGAGGAACTGAGCCATGGAATACCTTTAAGACAGTTGTTCTATTTTTAATCAATCATCTTAGCTGAGCTGCAAAATTGTGAAAGCAGCCATGAATAACACCTCAAGGAAATTTGGGGGAACAGACTCGCAGTATTATGAAAAAGTGATACACTGACACTTTAAATAGAAATGTTGTCATGTAGCAGGGTCACAGCAGTCTCTTACTATCATCAGTCAGAACCAAAACAGCCCTGACCATGTTCATAAATCCTACAGTAACTCACATTTGGGATATGGGAGCATTTTATCTCTGTTTGTAACTAGCACGTTTTACTGGCAAGAGCTAACCTCTCACTGAAATACCACGAAGCCCATTTCATACCATCAGCACATCCCATTGCCCTCTGGCTCAACATTATTTTCACATTTTAATAATTCTTCTTGATGTGAAGTCCAACAGCTGAAAATCCACTTCCTTCACAGAAATTTTCTTTCCTTACCGAAGTATTGCATGAAATAGCTTTTCCCTCAGAACGCTTCCTCAGAAAATCCTCCTGCAGAAGAGGAGGCTGAACTGGGCACAGAGCAGGAGAGGGTCTGAATCCTACAAAGCAGCACTTGCACCTGGCACGTAGCAGCTCAGTGCTCTCAGCTAATACTGGAATGGGTTGCCTGGAGGAGCTGTGGATGCCCCATCATGGGAAGGGTTCAAAGTCAGGTTCAATGGTGCTTTGAGCAAACTGAGCTAGGGAAAGGTCATAGAATCACAGAACCATTCGGGTTGGAAAACACCTTGTCGTGGCTTCAGCTGGGACAATCTTCTTCCTAGTAGCTGGTGCAGAGCTGTGTTTTGGATTCAGTACGAGAACAATGTGGATAGCACAGATGTTTTGGCTGTTGCTGAGCAGTGCTTACCCTAAGTCAAGGACTTTTCAGTTTCCCGTGCTCTGCCAGTGAGGAGCAGCACAAGAAGCTGGGAGGGAGCATGGCCCGGACAGCTGATCCGAACTGGCCAAAGGGGTATTCCACAGCATAGAGTGTTGTGGTCAGTACATAAACTGGGGAAGTTGGACTGGGAGGGGCTGATCACTTTTGGGAGATGATTTCCCAAAATCCCTTCATACCCAAGCTAGGAACCTATGAATAAAATTAGTGTATGTTCATATATTGTGTTGGTGTTCTGCAGACTTTCAGAAAGAAATACACCAACGTTTTTGCACTCCTGGTGTGGGTGATCACTTTGCAGAAGGCTGGTGTGCTGGTTCCAGCTGCAATAGAGTTAATTTTCTTCATAGTAGCTAGTATGGGGATATATTTCAGATTTTTGCTGGAAATTATGTTGATAATACAGGGATGTTTTAGTTGTTGCTGAGCAGTGCCTACACAAAGCCTCTCACCCCACCCCACCAGTGAGCAGGCTGGGGGTGCACAAGGAGCTGGGAGGGGACACAACTGGGACAGCTGACCCCAGCTGACCCAAAGGATGCTCTGTATCATGTAGTGTCACACTCACCAACAAAACTAGGGGGCAGGTTGGCCAGGGGATGCTGCTCAAGGACTGGCTGGGCATTGCGTGGCTGGTGAGCAATGGTTTTCATTTGTATCACTCATCTTTCTTGGGTTTTATTTCTCTCTCTGTGTCATCTTTCCCTTCGCTACCTATTGTTTTTTTTGAGAGATGGCTCTGATCGTGACTGCAGTGATGGGGTGTGGCACGGAAAGCTGGATCCACACTGTCTGCTGCCTGAGACAGGGGAGATGAGGCACCATTCCCTGAGGGGACCAGTAACATTAAAGGATAGGCAGCTCTGCTTTGTCTTACCAATTGTAAACTTTATTCCCTGTGGAGTCAGAATGACCTTTAATTTCTTTGAAATAAAAATCTGTGCAAATATGGTGAATAACTTGCATGTACAATGTGATATCTATTTTTATATCCATTCCAAATACAGAAGGATATTAATGTATTGGAGTATGCACTTCCATCTGATAATATAAAATTTCACTGCAATTCAGCATAGAAATCCATCAGAAAATCTCATAACTCTCATAACTGCTATCTGTGTTTAATTCACATAGGGCATGGCATAAAACCCTAATCTGACATGCAAATGAGCATAAATCCCTGCATAATACTCTCTCTACACAGTCATCATTGTAAATGTGCCCTCATCTTCACTACCCCAAAATAAAAATCTATTCTGACAAGACAAAGCCCTGCTGATAACTTCTGAAAGTCAGTTAATGAAAGATGTTAATGAAAGTCAGTGTGATGACAAGGGGCTTCTTTCCCTCTGCAAGGCATTTCAAACCCACAAGGTGCAGCTGTTAGCCCTCTTCTAGAGACAGTTTCATGCCAAGGATTCCTGGCTATTACATTGTTCGGCCACAGTCCTATGATTTTGGGGATTTAATTCTTATCCCATGTCCTACGTGCCTTGTACACGGAGCCCCATAAAAATGCACCACCCAACTGATTCCCAAAGCAGCTCCTTTCAGGAGAACTTTATATGCTGTGAAAATATACCATCCCCAAACAGCTCTTTTTGGTTGGGGGTTTTTTTGTTTGTTTGGTTTGGTTTTTTGTTGTTGTTTTTTGTGGTTTTTTGCTTTTGATTTTTTTTTTTTGGTCGGCTTTTGTTTGTTTTGTTTGGTTGGCTGGTTGGTTTTGGGTTTTTTTAATGCTGTGCACGAAGAGGCCAGCACAGACACTATGCTTCACCCGATCAGCCGGTCAAATTTTGCTCTTTTTTAAAATAAGTCATTGATAACATGACCAGAACACTTAAGTAAAAGCACTGGAAGACCACTCCACTACTGACAGGGAGAAAAAAAGACTGATTTAAATTGGCTCCAGCAAACCACCCCTGTTGATAAACCCATGGCAGAGGTCAAACCCTGAACAACTTGGGCCATGGAAGAAGGAACCTTAGAGATTACTAGAGTTCATCCTTAAATGCTCTCACGTTAACAGGAACTCACATGAGGGGAAAAACATGCCTCAGCTGAAAAAATGAAAGAAACTAAGATTTAACAGTAACTTCTGTAGGGACTGAGCTCAGTGAGAAGACTGAAACGTGGTGAGGAAAGCCCAGTGAAAAGCATTTCAAAATCTCCAGGCAAGGTTAAACTGGAAGAAACAAAACCACCTAATTTTAAAGCACATATGTACATCATCACTTTCTCAGAGTTGCAGAACAATTAAAACGAAACCCAAAAATCAGCTGATTAGCACAGCAGACACTTTCAGAATCATGTGGTATGATAAAAACCCCAAACATCCTACTGCATCTATTTCTCATGCAGTATGAGAAAATACCAGTTTAATTTATGTGGTGTGAAAGCTGACAATATGTTTGCAGTTTTGTTTAAATAGCTAATGTTCTCACATTAGCTGTAAATGAATTTTGACACTAAAAATAAATGTAATAAAAATAATGTGCAATCCAATAATTCAAGATGCTGCTGACCAGGACTCATTGTTGCATTACTGTTTCTAGTGCAGCCATGAAAAACGAACTTTTGGTAGAATTTTGGGGTTTAATTAAAAAATTTAGTTTAAAGACAATTTTTGAATTTGCACAGAAATTTATGGAGGTTTGAGTCTCATTAAAGGATATTCTTTTTCTTTAAATATATCGTGTTTCCTTTCATCTTTAAAAAGAAAAAAGGTATTTTTACAGTTTTGTAACTTGCCATGAATTTGAGCTTCAAAATGGAAACACAAAAGAATGTTTAGCTTGAATTTATTTTGAATCAGAAATCTAGGGTTTTGTCATTGCCTTCAAGATAACCAAATACTGTAATTTACATTATGTGCATTTGAAAACAAAAAGTGAAGCAAAATGTTAATATCAGAATGAAAGATACATCCTTCATCTTCTCAGGAAGGTGGAAAGTTCCACTTTGATTTTAGTAAAGTAAAAAGTACAACCAAATGTAACACATTTCTGGGAAAAAAGTTTGGTTTCCATGAAAAGCACCTTGGAAACCCTTGGTGTGGACCTCTCAGTGAGCTCCCCAGGCTTGAGGCACCTTCTGGAGCTTGAGGCTCCAGAAGAAAACCACAGTTGTGTGTCATATCTGTAATTTAACTTCAGAACCTGAGGAGACCCTACAGTGAATGTAAGCCACGGCAGTGAAGCCTGTGAGAAAACCTGCCCGCTAAGCAGACTTTGGTGCAGCTCCTGCACCCTCATGCCTCACTGATGCACCCAACATGCTGACCTTTACAGCATGACCAAGGGCACAGCTCTGCACACTGAGGCTTTTGCAATGGTTTTTCACGGTACCGCTGCGAAAAATAGTTTCCCTGTGTGTTACACTTTGCTGACCAAAGCTCCTGCCCCCAACTCAACAGCTCACTTTGGTGGCTGTCTGCCTCTACAGTGTTCTGCACCATTTGCAGCGTCAGGGAAAACCTCATTTAAAAATACGGCGCTGTTGAAAGATCTGACTGCAATATAATGTGATGTAAGACAAGAAGTATATACAGCGTGACCCTCGTTGGGCAATTTCTGGACACACCAGTAAACTCTGATAAGCAAAAAGAGGTGATTTGGGGGTGCACTCTCAGGATGATGAGAGAATGTAAAGCCACCCAGGGGAAATCTTGTCTGTAAGATAATCATTGCAATAACAGTCAAAAAAATGCAGTTACTCTGTGCTCATAGGAATGTTACAGCACAGAGCAAAAAAAGGAATCAAATGCCAGCTCGTCTGAAGAGCCAAATATCTATTTTCAAGCTTTAAAGTTGAAATATTATATTTAGAGCAATCAGAAAGGCCAGAGAGATGAGAAATGAAATAATCAGCAGGAAGCATAAGGCATGCTTCCCTTTGGATCCTCACCTTTGTTACACTTTTCAAATCCCTCTTCCTTCCACAAACTAGGGGTAAATTACTCATTTATCTGAGCCAGGAGTTTTCCAGCTGACTCTGCCAGAACCAAGCTTTCTCTTGGTGCCTTCTGTCTCCACTGTAGATCCAGAAACTTGTCCACACACCTGGGCCATGCATCTCCAGAGCCTTTGGCTCCCTACATCCCTCTACCTCTCCATCCCTGATCGAAGGTGCCCCTCCCGCTGCACTGTGCATGGTAACTCTTGCCAGCCTTTGCATTACATGTGCCACCCTTGTTAGTCATCACCAGCTCTTAGTGCTTTGGCAGGCTCCAGAGGACACTGAAAGGCTCTTTCTTTGTGTCCAAGTTCAGTTAGCCCTGCTGTTTTGCTGATTCAAAGTGTTTTCTTTTGCATTTAGCAAAGATCCTGTAAGATCTGCTGGCAAAGCATCTTGAGAAGTGGAACTGCAATGTATGTATTTGTAAATGATGCAGGGGAACCTGGGGACCCAGATTCAAATGTGCAGAGTCATTTCTATTGTGGATGCCAATGGTGAGCCAAAAAAAGAAAAAGCAAATATTCCATAATCTAAAATGCCTTAGAAGGGATATCCATTACATTTCAGGACAATCCATATTCGAATGGATTTCTGACAACATCCAACCTCCTGAATGTCCTCCTGCTCCTGTCTGCAAAGCACCAGACCAGCACACAGGTACCTGCAGTTCCTGCTCCTCACTCCGCCCCACTTCAGGAAATGCACCATTTCTTCACAAGAACGAGAAATGTGCGTTTAGCAAGTTTAAGCAGTCAAAAGAGGTGATAACCTCAGTGACTTTGACGCCAAGTTTATTTTTAAAGATGTGAAAAAACCCAAGATACTCTTCAGTTCATCTCTCCTAGCGTGCTGTATGGCACAGCTGATGCTGGCACAGCTTCCCAGGCGCTGCTCTAACCACCAGAGGGAGTCCCTGGAAACCAGCACCGGAGGAAGCGGAATTAAAATTCATGTTTTCCACAGAGATCTCCAGAATACTAATCAAGACCAACAGATAAAGCAATCCATGCAAATCTGATTGACGGTGATTGCTTGGCAGGGTTTGGCTTTACTGTCAGTAGAGGTGGAGCAGAATCTCAAATGCACCATCAGGACCCGAATCACGCTGTGTCCTCCTCAGCTGTGCAGCTGAGCACGTACAAGGGCAAAGGCTGGACGCCTGGAGAACTAAAATCACCTATTAGGAGATCACTTCCTTCCTGAGCTGCAGTACGGCCCCATGCTGCTCCGTTCTATCATACCTGCAGTTTGCTCCCTGCTGTGTGGCAGGGACTGCAGCTTGCTGGGCCACCAGCCAGCAGCATTTGAGTACAGCCACTCACCTCCAGGTGAGCCCTCCTCGCTCCATGGAGAGGAAAGGAAACTGCACGATTAGATGCCTAGCATTTAAATGGATGAAATTCAGTTAAATGAATCCCATTTTCAGCTGTATTGCTTCATT
The DNA here is from genome assembly GCA_013397865.1 of Struthidea cinerea. Classification (NCBI taxonomy): domain Eukaryota; kingdom Metazoa; phylum Chordata; class Aves; order Passeriformes; family Corcoracidae; genus Struthidea; species Struthidea cinerea. The sequence continues at coordinate 722,418 of VZTI01004295.1, forward strand.
AGAATTAACTGGAGAAATTACAAGTCATTGCCACAAGGGTCTGAGATTCTGCATCCAGAAGGCAACACAACTTAGAGCTTTCGAGGCCCTGACTTGGTGTAAAATAAGACGCTGGATGACTGCAGAGAGTCACCTAAGAAGGCCATTAATAGACTTTGTGTGAGCTCCCCAGGGATTAGCAGCCAGCAGGAGAAGCTGCTCTACATGCTTTGCTGGCAGCGGCATATGGCGATTCACTCCAGGGCTGGAATTAAGCAGACTTTCCCCTCAGCTGAGCCTGCTGCTGGAGAGGGTTCCAGAGCCGTGCCCTGCCTCCTCAGCTGCACCACTGGCTGTCCCTGTGCAGTCCCCTGGCCCTAAACACTGTGCTTTGACCAGGAACACATGTTTAGGGAGTGCTGTTTGCACAGTGAACCATGGCACATAGGGACAGCATAGTTTAAAAACAAAATTCAAAATACTACCAATTTTATGGGTGAAAAATCCTCTTAGCCCAGCAACTTATTCGTGACTTCAATCTATGTATGTGTGAATATCTTCCTAAATCCACTTCTGGTATAAAATCAAAAAATTTGCATGCAAAAAGCCCATCTGTTTGCAGAGCTCAGGCAGTCAGAGAAGTGATAATCTGATGTGTACTGCTCATGTGAACACATACATGGACATGGACAACACATGTATTCCTGGGAGTTCTCATTAACTGTCCCAAGGAAATTCATGGAGCATCACTAAAAATATCACCTTATGCACATTAGTTTCCATGTCCCTAATTTATTATTGTTAAACTAGAGGTTTAATTATCATTGTAGTTACTAATTAATTACACCATAATTAGAAATTATTAATTCATTAGTTAGAAAGTTTGGAAGACGATCATAGCAAAATTGTCAGGAACCAAAGAAGGGCTCTTAGCAGCAATCCTTTACAGTCAGTGATGAAAAAGAGAGGAAAATGGGATGAATTTTGCCTTTAGGGACACCTGGTATGTGACTGACAGCACCAAGAGCATCTGTTACTGTTCCTCGACCACACAGACATCCCAGCTCAGGTACGAAACCCGGTGCTACAGATGCTTAAAGTTCTCCTCCCATTAACAGGAAGAACATGGTCACACAATTATTAATTGTTAGGAGTGGGATCACAGCTAGGGGAGTATATGAGTTACTGTGCAGAGACAAAATATTATAGTGTCTGGCTCTTAGCTGAGAATACAGAAAGTCTACTAAATTAAAAAAGCAACCAAGGCCAGGCTGGATGGGGCTTTGAGCAACTTGATCTAGTGGAAATTGTCCCTCCCCATGGAACTAGGTGATATTCAAGGTCCCTTCCAACGCAAACCCTTCTATGGTTCTATGATAATTACCCAAACCTATCTTAATCCCTATACATTTGTGTGTCCCCTTTAAAGTTAATTGCTGATAAAAAAATTAGATAGTACCCAACAATTGGCATAGGGTACCTGTGACCATTGTAAATTAAGGAATTGGAAAGGGTGCTAGAGCACTAATATTAGAACACATCATCATTATCAGAATGAACCATTTCTGCAGGATGATTCAAAATGAATACAGCACTTATTCCTGTGTTAGGTACACTGGGATACTTATCAGTGCTGTAAAAAGCTGGAGATGTCACTTTCTGTACAGCCTCTCATAAATTTCTGAAGTTCACTTTTCCAGAAATAAATACCATTTGGAGAAGCACGGCACCATTGTAAAAATCAGTCTAGTTTGGCTGATTCAGGTTTGGAGATCCTATTAACAGTTATCACTCTTTGCAAATCTGGATCTGTGTAACTACCACCACAGCACACTGCCTGGTCAATCTTTTTTAATTTTTTTTTTTGTTTAAGAATGAGGCCATCCCCTATTTAAAATAGTACATTTATTTTCAATATTGTTTCTCCTCTTTTCGTGTAGAAAAATTTCACAGAATGTTCTTTTCAATGTATTCTATAACATTATATATTATGAATTATACCAGTATTTGGCTCTAGAAATCAGTGTGAATCAATCCAAAGAGAGGGGTGAGTGCCAGTGCATGTACAGAGGTAAATATAGCACTGTTGTGCATGGAATTACAGCACCTCTAACTCATGCAGGGTCTGAAAAGGAAGACAAACTGCCTTGAAAAAAGCAATTCGTGTTCTGACATAAAATCATGTTATTTTAGAGAACACCCCGGGACACCAAGTATCGAAGCACTTTAAGAATGAAAGAAAATGAGCACAAAAAAAGAAGGTTTGTGAAAAAATACAAATCTCTTCCAAGAAACAATTTCTCTTTCACTAGAAGAAATCAAATAATCAATAAATAAATGTCCCATAGACTGTTCCTGGTGAGCAAAACAAAATGCACTGAGACTCAACATGCCAACGTATGGCATTGGAAAAGGCAAAGAGAAAAATACTGTCCTCGTCACAAAAAGCCATTTGTTCTTCAAATGCTTCAGGTTGTTTAGCGCTGTGAACTCTAAGCACAGACTGTGGGTTTCTGCAGGAGGTGAGAAGGCAGCCAAGTGCCAACCCAGCCCTTTGCTGGCTGCCTGTGGAGAGCAGAGGGGCAGGGGAAGGGCATAGCCCACCACTGCCCACCGAGGAGCTGAGCCTCCTTCTCTACCACATCCCTGGATAGAGGAGAGGAAGGGGAAGAGGGAGAGTGACATGGAGCTGCTTCTGAGTCACAGCATCTCCTGGTGTAAGGCACTTCTACACTTCTGTGGCTTGAGGCTGAGCTCCACTCACAGCCGTTGCCTGGCAAAGGACATGATGCATACACAGTCCAGACTAACCCCAGAAAAGGAGCCCTTGCCTTTGAATGTACCTTGAAGAGGTACATTCAACAAGGAAACACCCCATAAATAGTCTCCAAATGAACACTGGTCAAAATCTGGCCTATACTGCTTGCACATAAATTACTGGGCTTATTAAATTTTGATAATTAATTTTTTTTCCTAAGCTAATATATTCTTCTGCCACTTACTATACTCTAGTGAAAAAGCCGCATTGAATCCTCTCTCACTGAGCTCTGGAAACTTCTCCAGTTTGCACCACACTCAGAAAAACAGGGGTTTGAGAGCAATGGTGCAAGGGAATCTTGCTAGCACAAGCCAGCGTGTGCAAGTCTCTCTTAAATCTCTCAAGAATTTTTTTTCCCACACACAGTTTCCTTCCTGAAGTGGTTTTCATTTAGCGCAGAAGAGTTCAGCACAGCAAAAAACATCAGCCAGAGACTCAAGAGCCTTCGGGTTTATAATGCTCTTCAAAGAACAGAGGCACCTTTTGTTGTTCCAGACGCTTGACAGCGGCTCCGGTGCGGCTGCCGCTCTGAGCGGGGATACAATGGAGTCCTGCAGGAAAGTGGCTGAGATGCACACAAGCAACATGTCATGGGTTTTTATTTGCATAACACTGCCAGAGCACTTCAGTGCCCTGGAAAACTTTCTGCTACCATCTGGGGGACTGAAAAACTGAATTGAAAAAATGCCTACTTCTATAGAGCAGAATAATTAAATAATGGTTTGATACTTCCTGACAGATGAATAATAGCAATGATATTTACAGTTCTAGCACTGAAAGGAGTCTGTAATCCCAGTTTATCTATTCACAAATGAATCAATTCACCTCCTGTCCTCCAGTCAGCTGGAGCCAAGCAAATACAGAAGTTTAACAAGTTTTACTCACTGCTTCTCCTGGCTGGGCCAACTTCTTCCAGTTCTGGTTTTAAACATGTTTCTCTTAATATGAAATGTACCCAAGTTCCTATAGGTTGGTTAGAGCCTTGTGCTAATAATGCCAGGGTTGTGGGTTTGATCCCTGTATGGGCCATTCACTTCAGAGTTGGACTCAATGATCCTTGCGAGTCCCATCCAAATCACAATATTCTTTGATTCTGTGAAATGCCATATATCCAATTAGGAAGCCCAGGTTAACCTGAGAACAGGGCACTTGAGCAGTTTGGCAGGCAGGGGAAGCTTGCAAGGAAAGTGCCTATCATTCCAGGAGAAGCCTGGTTGCTCTGGAAAGCTGGGCACAGGGCTTGTACCAGGACTGTCATCCCCCTCAGCACAGGCAGAAGAAGCTTTGGGAATTAGACACAATGAGTGGCCCTGTGGCTGAGCTGATGTTTTCAGCTGGGGTCACAAGGGACTCATGCCCTCCCAGGGTTGGGCAGAGACCTGTCAAACACGAAGTTGGGCACTGCCTGGGATGTGCCTTTCACTGGCTGCTTCAGGAAAATGAATTCCCACCTAGTTTGCTGGGTAACAGCTCATCCCTGTCCAGCTGGCAAAGGAAGAAATTTATTTCTATAGTAAGCAATATACTAAAAGATTCTGGGTGTCACGTGGACTTTTCTGGAACAGTTTCAGTGATAAAGCAATGCAGCAGATGAAAGGAAAAAGCTCATCATCTTATTTGAATTTTCCCTCCCTCTTCATTGAATTACAAAGCACAGCAATTTAGATCAGAAACCCCCCTATCTGCAGAACATTTCGGAGTGACTGAAGTCAATACTGAAACTGGTGTAGGCATGAGGCTGGAAACATTGTGAAATTGATTTCTCTAAACCTTTCTCTGGTGTTTTTGAAAGATGTCTGTCAGAAAATATTTATTCCCCTGGGAAAACTTTTGTTTTTTAAAGAAGCAGAATTTTTTTGTATTTTTCACATGCACCCAATTAACCATTGCCTGCAGGCTGCTATTTTGGCTAGCACTAGGTGTCTGACCACATGGATCATATTTACACTAGTGAATCCAAAAGTTTGTTGTTTACAAGTTCTCTATGCCTAAATTATGAGTAGGAACAATGTCTGGAATGACTTGGTTCACAGACCTGCAGCAGAATGCATGCTTACAGTTCTGCAATGCCTATGCAATCTGAAGCTACACACGTCTTTAAATGTTATTGGCACTCTTAAAAGTAAAATGTGCACAGAATGCACCATCTTAGTGCTTTGTAATGCACACCAACACACCTGATAGTGTGGGAAATGAGTCCACAGTGCAGCATGCAAAGCACCTTGCATGGAGCACAGATCTCTTTACCCCAGCACGGTTTTGGAACCGGCTGGCTGCAAGTGGGCGTTGTGTTCTGTGGTGGGTCCCTTCCATTATTGATGAGTTATTTTATGTATTATGCAGTGCTGTAATGAAGATACAGTCTTTTGTCTTCCCACACTGTGTCCTCGGTGGTGTTGGGAAGTCTTGGGGCAATATTATCAAATAAAACAGGCACTGCTTTTTGAAGATGAATTCAGATGACTGAGTTTCCCAGAAGTTACACTTTAGAAAGTTACACTGAAAAACTGAGATATGCAGGACTAGTTGGCAAAATGTTAATGAAAAAATGAACTGAATATAACATTAGAAAAAAATATAAAACCCTGTGTACACTTTTGTCTGAAATCCAGTGCACCACAATCTTCACACACACCCTTCACTGACAGAAACCTTGCAAATACTTAGGGCATCTAACTAGGAGAGACAATGTATGGTACATTCTGCCAGTTTAGCTGCTGTTTGATGAATCAATGCTTTATTCTTTTATTTCTCCAAAGTGTTTTTCAAGGAACTTCCTCCCAGAAATACAGAAATGTCACTTCTGAAAAAGGATAAGAGAAGAATGACTGAAGGAATGGAAAAAGATCTCAAACTCCCAAGAACTTAGTAAAATCCAGCTTATGGGAAAAGGGGCTGGAGAAATACATGACAAATAATCCACAGTGCTGGAAAAGGCAGCAGATCTTCTAACCAGAGGAAGAGGAGTGAGGAGCAATCCTTCTGACTACCAAAACACCCTCTTTGTAGAGGCAAGGCTGGGTCTGTGAAGCTGAAGGCACAGGGGCTGAACTCTGCACCTTCCATGACCTATGTCGGTATCGCGTGGTTTGTAAGACACTTAGAACAAGAAAATGGCTTTCTTACAAGGAATAAATAAAGAAATAAATCACTATTAATTTTCTTCAAACCTCTCTCCTTCTGTTTCAAGCTTTCCTCCAACTTCTCCCTTCTTAGTCAGATAAGGCAGCTGACCTCTAACTATGATTAACTCTGCAACGAGCCCTCTGCATAAGGCTTTTCAGCAGCTGGTGTTTACATTTAGAAATAGAATTTTCATACATTGTAAGTCAACAATAACTATCCAAGTCCCCAGGGCACAGACATCAAAAGAAAAGCAGAAGTTCACAATACGTTATAGTCACTATGTCCCAGGCAGCATTTACCAGCAGCATAGATCAGAGTCTTAATTCTTCTCCAAGGGGTACCAAGTCTTTAAGCCATGGAAGCCCAAGATGCCCTCAGAGCTGCTCACGCCAAGCCACAACGCTGAACCACTGTTCCCTTATGCATCATGGGAACATGCAGGTGCTGCCAGCAGCCAGCAGGGACTCAATGTCTGAAGTGAGCAAATAAGGAAAGAAAAAGATGAAGAATTCCTTTGCCTGTCCCCAGAAATTTGAGGAACAAGAAAGGAGAGGAAACAGTCTCATTCCTTCTCTCAGGGAAGTGTAACCACTCACTGGGAGAAGCACTGAGTGTACAGGCTCCATTAAGCCCTGCAAAAATCTTACCTTCATTACAGGCACCACTGGCTTTCCTACAAAATTATGGCAGGGAAGAACTTGCTCATTTTAGCTTACTAACGTTCTCACATTATGTCCTGCTCCAATAACCATGCTGCCCTGCCACCAGTCATTGCATCTGGTAAATCTAAGAGGATGTAAGCCCTGAAAAACATGAAACATCAAACAGCCTGTGGGCAAGATTTGTGCAAAATTTTTCCACAGTCTCCTGGGGCAGGAAGGAGTGACGCTGTGCCCCCAGTGAAACCTGGCTGCAGATGACAAAGTAAGCTAGTGACACACTACCTTGTACCAGGTAACTTATGCCAGTAAAAGGTCTGACTTCACAAAGTGGACACCCATGAAAGAAAAGCAATTAAATTGGAAGCTGTTTGTCATACTAATGGTCTTTAAATGACACCATTAAAGCACTGTAAGCAAGAGATCAGTAATGAGCAAATCAGTGTTATCATTTGCTCTCATTTTGCAGGCTGGCTCAGGACCAGCATTTCTCTCTTTGTTTGTAAAGGAGAACAGGTTAAAGAGATGTATAAGGAAATCAAAGTAATTAGACACATAAACAAGCTGGCAGGTAAACAATTGTGATTCAGTGAGGCAACTGTCAACCCCTAAAGGAAGGATGGTACATATTTGTAATATTATTTTGATTTTAGTCCCATTTTACCTCATTTCGGATTGCTCCTAACATAACCATTAACATCCTTACCAAGCACAAGCATGAGCCAGGTCTGTGTTCACCTCTTTGAAGGCTTGCTTTAGCCCACCCTGGGGATGTGCACTGAGAGCAGCTGCCACACGTGTAAGGTGGCCAGCCCTCCCCATAGGTAAGAGTATGAGTGCATCCACTGCAGGAACACAACCAGCCAGAGAGCTGAGACTATGGCTTTTCTCCCAACTTTTGCAAACTTTGGGATGTCACACTCCTGGGAAGACACCTGCCCCAGCACTGATCTTGACATGTAACCTAGGTAAACACAGGCTGCTATAGGATCTGATTCAGCCCATTTAACCTTTGGCATTTAACAGAGCCCTTGGTTTAGTTTTCACTCCTGCCCCATGCAGTCAGTACAGAGAGATCAGTGCACTGTAGCTTCTCTCATGAAGAAGAGGGACAGTACAGTAATTCCCATCACTGATTCATAACTCTGCTCATTTGAGTTGATCAGCCATTTGAAAGTCAGCACTACCTAAAAATTATTTCCAACTCCCCAAAACACAGACCACTATAATTTTTTTGAACTAATTCAGCTTAATGCACCATTCAAAACCCCACACCATTACTTTGTGCCAAGACTAGTTATTTTCCCAAATGTATCAGTACCCTGATTCCACGTCTGCTGAAGATATGATGCAGTCTCACATTTTCTGCTGTAGTCTACCATGATTAATTTTAGTTCATGGAAGTGGGTGGTAGAACGAAGGGAGAAGCAGCCATGGAAGCCAGAATCTATTCAACTATGGGAGGATCAGCAGAACTCAAACATCATAATGTCTCAGTGGGGAATATAGGAAAAAACTAAACATTAGAAATAGCACGTGCCAAGTAGTGCACACAGCATGTTCCAAGCTGTAGAGCAGCAGATAGGGTTTGCTGCCCTGTGCATGTGGCAGAGGGAGCCTCTGTTTAACCCTCTGGTTTTGGTTGAGCATTTTATGAGTGTATGGGCAGTTCTGGGCATACAAATGCACCCCTTAAAGCTGCCATCCATCTGCATAAGCACACGGGCAACGTTAATACATGGATGCATAGATATAATAAACACATTTTTTTCCTAATGATTTTTCCATATGAAAAAGCAGACCCTAATGCAGCATGCAGGCAGCAGAACGGATGGAGTATGCAGGCAATGGCTGTGCCTGAAAAGATATATGGATATGTGTGTTTGTGTGAATTCCTATTCACATTAATTCATGCCCACAAAAGCTTAAGGGCTATAGAAGCCTGGAAGAGCAGATCTGAAAATACATTTTATACCTTATATCCATTATGTACTTTTGCTGTAAACTTGCATGCTGAGATCACTGCAGTAATGAGAAAACTTATGATGATATAAAAGGCTTCATTCTAATCTATTATCAATGTGTAGCTAATATAATATTAAAGAGAAATACCTCTGGAAATAAATTTCATAATTTAAAAAATTGATAAAAATGAGTATTTGGGGAATTTGTTTCATAGAATCAATTTTTTTTTTAACAAATGCTGAAATTGTCTTTAATCCAAATTTCAGTTTTTGACAAGTTCAGATGTAAAGAATGGGACAACTGGCAATCTTTGAAACCTCTAACACTTTATATCTGAGAGAAAAAGGGTTGCTGAAGACTGAATCTTTACCAGATCATTCTGTTTTTCTCCAGAAAATAAAGTTTTTTATCTGTGACCCAATTCATGTCTTTGAATGTGACAACTACAAACTCTAAATACAAGCTCTTCAGCATGGACTGGATTTTAAACCTGTAAAGCATCTAAAGCACACTTTTGGTGTGCTAAGTAAATGAATTTAAAAATACCCCAAAAAAGGCAAAATGCAAATTATTGCTTGCTGTATATGCATAAACTTCTCAGAATTTTAATAGGTTTTCCAAGTGCTCCAAAATACTTTCTTAAAAATACCTGTTGTCCATTGCTAGGAGTAGCTAACATAATTAAAATATCCACTTTAAGGCAGTTTCTTGTATTTTAGCCTATGAGCAATAAATTCTCATCCTGAGACTCATGTTTCCACAAGGCACCTCCTTGAAGCAAACTCAAAATCCTGCAAAAATCTCACTGCCTTTGACTGGAAGAGACAGATGGGGAAAAGAAGCCCAAACCAAATTTAAGGGCTTTTGGAAGAAAGGCAGACTCATCAGAGACGTTAAACCAGTCGCTACACCCAGACCACAGTCAAAGTATCCAAATTTGGAGGTCTAAAAGGGCTGGGCACATCTAAGCAGCCAAAGAGCTCTGTACTCTTCAGACTTTCATGAGTTTAGGACTGGTGAATCTTGGCCAGATTTCCTCATGAAGTCTCCTGCTGTGGCACAACTACAGCTGAAAATGTTCAAGCTGAAGAAGGCAGAATTAAGTCCTCAGTACTTCTAAATATAGCTAAGAATTTAAAATATTTCTTGATTTTTGATGACTTTTGCATTTGCCAGCTTAATAGAACAGAGATAGCAAAATAAAAAATCTGAACATTTGTATTACAAGTACACCTTTTAGTAAGACATATTTGTGTATCGAAGGTTGTCAGGAGACAATCTCTCTCTAAAGAGCTGCTGTCCATCACCAGCAAACACTGCAGAGAAATCTGGATGGCAGCAAGTGATGCAAACCTTGACTCACCATGCTTGCAAAAGGAAAATAGGGCTGTGGTGTGTGTGTTTGTGCAGGATAAATAAAGAGACACCGCACAAGGACTGCTCTGTTCCCAGCCCAGGAGCTGCAGAGAGGTCATAAGTGTGTGACTGAGGGCAGTGCTTCATCCAGCTACCACAAACCAGAAACGGGTGTCCACCAAGAAACCAGGACTTTATTTTGGGCCTGTGTCAAGCTAATGCAATGACAAATTCACAGAACAGCAAACCTAACCACAAACTTCTTCTGCAGTCAATATAGTATTCAATAACCAAGGTGCCGCACACTCCTCTTTTGGAAAGCCGACCCACAAGAGCCAATTGCTGGAGCTGGCCCAGCACACTGGAAATACCAGCTCCGAGTCCTTTGCTGTAAGATTTTGCTAATTTTAGTCTAGCTTCTGTTTATTTAAAGTTTTATTCTGCCATCTCATATGTAACACATATACTGATCCACATAAATCAGTAGGGCTACCTGCCTGCTGAGGCATCCCCAAATAACTATTGATTTCCTATGGTGAGTTAAGGCACCATGAAAAATGAGCAGAAAGGGAAATAAAATCTGGAAACATGCAATTCACACCACAGCAAATGCTGATCTAAAGGCTGTGTACTGGAAGCTAAGGTTTTTTATTATAATGTGTTTTATAATGGCATAATATCCAATACAACTGCACTAGGTGATTGGTAACAAGCATTTTAAAATGTCACAGATTAACAGAGATTAATTTACCTCCGTCTTGTGAGTTCATGATATTCAGAGCAAACAGCATTGCATTGGAGAACGTGGTAGCCTCTTCTTTGCTTGCAAAATTCAAGCCATAGACCTGCCGTGCGTCGCGCCATTGATGAAAGGTAGGGGTTGCTTGATTGTACTTCAGTCCTTTCACAATTGAGTAATTAATCACTACCTGTGATTTGAAACAGAGGGGTAAGGATTAAAAATAGTTCTGTTTTCAGTGGGGAAAAAACCACCCAGCCCTTGTGTAAAGGTTACCTAAGTGGGTAGAGGCAGTTCCTGTGGCAGCTCCTATGTGGCTGCATGGCAAGGCAGTGTTTGTTTCGATGACAGAAGACCCGCATCTGGGGTGAGATTTACAACAGTTCAATGCAGCCTCGCGGACTCGCAAGCCAGTTTTGCAAAATCTATTACCTGCTTGAGTTTTCTACAGCACCTCCACAGGATGCAGCTGTGCAGATGCTGCAGACAGCTGTCAGGAGCCAGCAGCCAGTGCCAGCAGCTGTTTCCACCTTTTGGAGGATGATCATGCACAATTGGTAGAAAAACAGCCAGACAGGGCTCTTGGCACTAACCTTGCCCTATGGCACATAAATGTTTGACTCATTGCACCAGTTTTACCTTCCTCCTCCCATGTGCCTGATCACCAGCAGCTTCTTGTACCTAGACTTCTTCTTCAGAATCAGTCAGGCAATCACAAAACCAGACAACCAGTCCTCTCCCACCTTCTCTCTTGCTGTAACGTGTGGTGTTTTCCAGGGAAGGGGTGACTGCAGCAGAAGGCTCTTCCTTTTGAAATTTAATCTGCTAAATGCAATGCACTGTTTATCCTTGAACAGGGCACTGGGACACCCAGCTGCACAGCACAGCTGGGATCCAGACAGAAACCTCCAATCTTAAAGTGTGAGCTGCTCTAGGAGGGTGACGGTGGAGAGGCAGGAGTGTCCACTGCACCACTGTACCACTTTGTATACAGAATTTATGTTAGAGGTGGTTCCCACATACCAGAAAACCTTCCAATATATGTTTTTTGCAGTCTGACCAGCACTGTGGAAAGTTTTCTGCTAACACTATGATTGCAATTAAAAAGCTTCAGTGTATTTAATTAGTCCAACAATATTTTTATTAGATGACTGACAACTCTTAATTATACAGGCAGACTTTTAAAACTAATTTCAAAGATTAATGACTCCTAGCTCTGAGTTTTAAATTTTCAGTGGGTTTCCAGTTTAAATTGGCAGAGAAACATTAGATGAGCACCTAATAAGGAACAAATTGTTTCACACACGTTAGTATTTTTGAAGGGTAACACTGTCTCATTGATAGAGTTAACAGATGTCTTGTAACTTCACTATATTAATATACAAAAAATCATGGAAAACCATAGCAAGAAGCAAAGAAGCTACTACGCCACTAGATAATTACAGACATGCTCTTATTTCTAGGATGCATTTACTTACTGAGCCAGCATTAGAGAGTGATGTAGAAGATAGTCTTCGAATATCTGGTCTAGCTTTAGGCAAAAATATGGTGGTGCAACTGTTGTACTCAAACCAGTATCATTATTAAGGCCCCATGAAAATGCACTGAGAAGCAATCAGGCCTACACTGCTTCTTTGCACACATTTCGTTGAGATTCCTGACCAGTGAGGAAGATGCAGCCCTACACTGGGTACGCAGGCTCCCAAGAGTTAGTCCCCTGGAAATGGGAACTGTATCACCAACATGCTGCGTGGGAAAACACCCACACCAACCAGAATGAAGTGGAAACTGGTCACAGCAAAGGCATTGACCTTCCTCTTGTATTTGACAGCTTGAATTGCCTTTTTTCTTTGAAAAACTGTGACATCACCCCCAGTCTTCCACTGAGCATTGGGAGAGCCTGTACCAATGTTGCTCACACTCAAAGAGTCTCTCGAGCATCAAGTAGACTCATGCATGGATTACTAAACCAAGAGTTTTAACATGGACCAGTTTTTAAGTCTTCCAACCCTTTTCGAGTAGATTAACCAAGGAAGACACAGCCAGTGTCTTTGAGGAAATGTTTAGAAAGATTGTGAGCTTCTACCAGGCTTTCAAAGTGAGTCTTTCTCACCTACTAACAGAAACCTCTCACCACTATCAAAGCCCAAAGAGCACCAAAGGGTGCAGTGCAGCTGTTTAACAAAAGACAGAAATCATAAAAACCTAGGCCAACAATTGTGTAATGGAAGGCAGGCAAACTGCTCAAAACCTGCTTCCCAGAACATTGACCCAAGGAACTCCAAGGATCTGCTTTGTTCTGAAGATCCCTTTAGTTGAATAAAGACAGAATTTGAATGTTGACCTTCAGTAATCATCAGGATGCCCACACATGCAATACCTTGTCTTCAAACTTAAATCAGAGAGTTTAAAACTGGGAAATGAAACTTAAAATAGCCAGAGTTTGATTTTTATCTCCTTTGGTTCGTTTTTATAGGAACTGGAAAAAAAGAGGATGGCATCTCCTGCTGTTTTTAAGAATGAGTGCACAAAGGTGTCTTGTACAGATGGTGTGGAGACTCTGCAAGGCACATGATGATAATGAAGTGCTTCAGAGCAGTAATTAAAATAAAGAAGGTCTCCCTGTTGGAAGCATAGGGGTTTTTTACAGGTGCTTCTAAGGGATCTTTACTCTAAAGCTTTGTATGTCCGTAAGAGAGCACATCTGCCAGGCTGAGCAGACCAAGAGTTCATCTTTTAATCTTCAGTTGCAGTCTACAATAGGTGAATTGGAGAAGCTCACTGGAAATCTTGCAGAAATAAATCATGGACTTGTTTATGACAAACAGTTCTTCCTATAACTCTTCACCTAGAATTTCACTTAAAAGCTGAAACAACGACATTTTATATGCCACTGTTTTTCTTTTCAACCTCCTTTTAGTATTTTATCTTCCTGAAACAAGGTAGTCCTGTTACTGATATAAATGTCTGTGTTGTTTTGAAGCCTGTTAAATTCTGTATTTCAATGATCTCGTATGGCAAGGAATTTCACAGACCGGTCATGTACAGCATTATATTGACACCTTTCAATGTTCCCATCCCTATAATGTTAAAAAAAGAGATTTGCTTCACTTCTACCCAGTGCTCCCCTTCACCCTTTCACCTCAGTTTCAGGTGTAGGCCCCCTGAGACTGGCAGGGAATTTTAGAATCTATACAAAAGCTCAAAACCAAGAAGCCCTTCCTTTCGGCTGTGGAGCTGTGAGCTGTCAGCAGTGATGGTGGTGGTGCTGAAGGGACTGAGTGGGATTCAGGGCAAGACCTGAGGTGTAAGCACAGCCAGGATCATGGGAAGAGTTCCCACACAAGTCTCACCACCATTACTCTTGCTTATTGAACCAGGACAAGACAATTGCTTGTTTCTCCAGAGCATGAAATGGTTCAGCAGGTTGTTACCAGCTCGGCCCCTGCCATGCTGCCAATGCTCAGGCTCATCTTACAGGGAGCAGACATGACTGCTAAAACAGGGAGGATATAAAAATTGGTACAGTTGAGGCCAGGTTCTGTACTTCTGTAGGCAGGCCCAAACCTGATGAACTTCTAGTAAGTTACAACAGTGATTAATTGGTTCTTTCTTTTTCAAAAATTGTGGTTAGCTTATATCCCAGGAATCCCATCCTTGCTTCAGTTTTGGCTTGGGTTCACATGTAAAATGTCTCACCCTCCCCAAGGCCCTGTTTCTACATTCACTTCTCAGCCACATGAACACATCAGCCCCTCAGGAGATGTGATTCACTTTTGAGTTGCACCCTCCTCCTTGCCTATTTGTTCAGCACGTGTCTTTGGTTGATGAGATCATGCTGAGCTGATGTCACTTGATGTAATGTCCTAATTTTATACCCTCAGTTGATCAGGACTCTGGACTGGGGAGCTACTTCTTTTCAGCTAAGCCATAAAGATGGACTACTTGTATGTTTTTAGCTTTGTGAACTTCTTGCATGGTGACTGAAGCTCACACGTCACCTTTACAACAGGCCAGGTGACAACAGCTGGCAAGTTGCAACATGGGTGTAAAACACATGGCTGCAACTGTTTGGCTTCAAGAATCACAGAATCATGGAACTGCTAAGGTTGGAAAAAACCTCCATGAATATCAGGTCCAAAATGAAGGCCACAAGGAAACATCAAAGCTCATGACGTTAAGCGACTGTAGCACTGATCTGGCCTTGGCTTCAAACTAGTTCTGGCCTCCGTGGCGACTTCAAAGCTTCAGGACTGTTCTTGCGGTTTTCTGCAGGCTCCTGCTCAGGCCGGCACGAACCTGTGCAAGGCAGCACTTCGTGCAGAGCAGAAGGGGGAGTTCAGGTACGGCTGGTCTGTAACGCAGCACTGCCGCCACGCGCAGTCAGCACCTCACCCAGACACACAGAGGGAACAAGATCTGGGGGGGGGCACTTCCTGGGGGGAGAATGATGCTCCAGTTCTGCTACTCTGCAGACCATATTTGTCTGTGGTGAGCTTTTCAGACACTGTCAGCTAGAGAAGGAGATAAGGAGATAAGGTAAGCAGAACGAGAAGACAGCGTCATAAAGCTACAGCACACGCACCAAAAAAGGGCTAGGAAACAGAAAGGCAGCTAGACAGAGACAAGACAAGGAGTCTACAGAAGAAGATACGTAGAAAATGAAAAATAGGATGAAAAGTAAAGAGAGATATTATTACAGGTGTATTCTAAAACAACAAAAATTTAAAAGGAAATAAAGACAGGCATGAAGCCATGAAGACTACTTTAGTCTGTGCCTTGCCAAACAGTATGTAAGAAAAGTTAAAATTGTTCCTCCATGGTATTGTTGTATCACATGTTTTAAACTAGTTTCTCAACTCTTCAAAAATCTGTGTAGCTTCATTAGCTTCATCATATGCCAAATCACACATTAGCTGAAGATTGGTCCTTTTCAGATAAATATGTATTTTCTGGAAAATCAACAGCTTTACTAAAGCCTCAGTTTCAGTGAGATTTAGCAGAATCTGAGAGCAAGCATGAAATGGCTTGAACAGAGAATTATTTTAACTGAAATTCATTTCTGTTCTCTTTAAATGCAAATACTTAGCAAGCCTAGCAAGCTTATGATTCCATGTGAGACTCATATAAAATACATTAAATTCTGAATCTTGAAGCTTTCAGTGTGTTTCTTTGAATACTGCTATGCTACACTGTCTTGACTTTATTCATAATACTGGATTTTTGTGATCATATTTAAGATGAACACTTTGTTTCAGGCAGTTTTAGGTGACTAAGGTAACCTATACTTTCTGTTTATTTGAAAGAGGATTTTTACTCTTTAAACTCTAGAAAAATATATTATTCTACCTGTTTCCTTCTGAATTGAGATGATTTTTAGATAGCATGCCGCCTCTTTATAAATTGGAATGTTTGCAAGCAAATAAAATATTACAGTTAATGCAAAGCATGTTCAAAGTGCAGCTTAAGATTTGACATTTTAATGTGTCCTACTCTTTAAACTGCATACTCTGATTACGACAGACCTCTGGTACTCAGCCTCCCTTACATATATACATGTTGACTTCATGATTTCCACTTGTTTTACACCAGCTATTCAGTCCCATCTTAGATTGCAGTCACATGAAATCATTTACATTCACCTGCTGGCAATGTAAAAGTGCTAGCATGGCCTAGGACAAAGCAGTACTGACCCTTCACAACTGACTAAGAAGCCTATGTATTTCATTTATTTTTGAAAATGTTTTCTATTTCTGAATAGAACTACAGTCATATATTGCCTTTGCACTACAGAGAAGGATAAAAGCAGTCACAAAACTTTTGGCTGATGATTCAGAAGGGCACTGCAAGGAGCTGAAAACCACTGTGCTCAAAACCCACCTATTTTTGTTCTGCTTCTTCTTCAGAATGATGACTCTGTATATGCATGGCATAGCAAAGTCATTACCACTTCCAGTAAGCAACCTGACTAACTTTTCCAGTTGGCCCAAGCATCTTTACAGCCGTTGGCTGAGGATCATCTGCTTTTCCATAAGCAGATCAATCCATTCAACATTTGTGGCAGCAGAGAGGTGGTGGTGCCCTGGCTCCTGCTCTCCAGGTTGGCCTGACCTGGCCCAGTTTGGCTGGACTTGCCTGGCCCCTGCCCATCTCTCACACCAGCAGCGGTGCTTGCCTCACCTTCCCAGGAGGCAACACCACTCCTGAACCAACAGGCAACCAATGGCCCACTTTTTCCTGATCCCTCTGCCCCACAGAGGGCTTGAGGTGAGCACAAGAAGGGACCACTGCCAACCAGTCTCACGCCAGTGCACAAAGGGAGCCCTCAACTCTGAAATTCCTGCTCTAAAATGCAGGTACTGCACTGCTACTCTGCTCAAGTAAACTTCTGTTTAGGGTCTGATTGTGACACTCGGTTAGGGAGCTCTGATGGCATGTGCTGCCCAGCACACCACAAACCAGGCTGCCAGAGCCACACCGTGGCAGCCCTGGGCTGAGCATCGTGCTTTGGTGGCCAACGGGGGTCTGATCCCAGTTCTGATAATCTAAATCCCACATAACTCCTTTAATACCCAAGGAGGTCCTGCAGAATTAGTCTGCTGTAAATCAGATCGCAGTGTGCACCTAGGATTTTAAAGTGCTTTACAAGGAGCTAATTGCTTATCACAGCAATGTAACAACCACTGTTGTGGGACAGCAGTGCAGAACAATTGATTTTTATTTCTATTTTTAATATAGTACTAAAAACAAATAAAAAGTAAGTTGGGGGGAGCTGAGAGCAAAACCTGCAGAGTGAATAAGACTCATTTCACAAGAAAAAATGGAGGGGGGGAAATAACATTCAAATCTCTTTGGCATCTACCAAACATTCTTTTCTCAAATAAGCAGTAATAACTTAGGATACATTCTGTGTGCAAAAATTTATACAAAATCTGAATGACTGGAGTATAAACAGACTAGCAGGCATCTTGCAGGGTGCAGGAAATGTTGCATTAGGTATAGAACTGAGGTTACCAAATGAGATCAAAGGTTAATTTGCAGGAAACTCGATACAGTTACTCACTTGTTGATCCTGCAGTTTAACTCCAACTACCCTGAAGGTGTTCGTGGCTGTGTTGTGGTATATGTTGATTCTGCTGAATCCCTGCTGTCCAGGTTTGATTGGCACCCATTTCTTACTGGTATCGTCATAGACCATAACTGAAGCTCGGGCTTGGCAAATACTCTGTTCACTGGGGAGAAAAAACAACAAAATCAGGAAAGAAAACAGTGAATTTACTGCTTATTACTTAAAACTTCTAAATGAAAAAAAACCAACAGAAACTATCAGTACTACTTACAACATGTTTTATACGAGATCTGCTAATCCTTTGAATGCGATCCGTTAAATTAAAGCTGACGTGTATGTGTTCACAGACTTAAAAAACCTCCTGTATGCTGCTGTTTTGAACCGATAATCTATTTTATATAAAACATTAATCCCCAAGAAATAACCTGCATCACATAAACATTATGAAAACTGTCCAACAGTATGAATGCTCTCTTTATTTTATGCATCTATTGGCAAGCGAAGCCTTTCACATTTGCATGAAAACCTACCAATATTTTACAGCTTACTGACAAAACAAACGTGATACCCACAGCTGAGTTATACATTTAAAATTGGAAGCAAGCAGACCTTGAACCAAAAGCCACGTTAGGTAAACTGAAGAAATCAATTAAGTTAATCCAGCTGACGCCTAATACCCAGACCCGCTGACGCACTTGGAAGTCCCAGAATACATGGTGCAAAACACACAGGAATGCTTCTTTCCTTCATCCTAGTAGCAAAGAAAGTGGGGAAGGGGAATCCACGAATGTGGATGCATGCCAGCTTTAAAGTACATAACCATGATTTTGTACAATGTAAATAACTTTTTTCCTCCTTTAGATTCACAGAAATTCCTTAATACATTACCTTTTGTTTATTAGTCATATCCTGACTAATATACATATAGAGAATCAAAATAAAGCACACCCTTCAGGAGCAATAAATGCCACTGGCAAATGCTGTGACATGTCAATACAGGTCAGAATTTCAGTTCCTCTCTCCTGACTTCCCAGCCACTTTTCTTATACCAGAGGAAATAGAAGTCCCTTATATGAAGAAAAAAATGAATCCTCCAAATGTCGAAGATTTGAGATCTTTAAATGTAACAGGGATTTTCAACAAGCAAATAGTGCACCTTATGATGCATTTATGATTCAGTTAGTGCCTCTAAATGGAACTGTTGAGATCTATGTCCTGCAAAAATTTTAAGTTCGTGAGTGTCCTGCTAACTTTAGACCTACATATAGGTATATACACCTCCCTTCCATAGCCCAAGCCATATTAAATAATTTCCAACAATGCAATATCAAGTGGTCAATCCGCTTTGCACACAAATCCTTTTCCCCCTTCTTTGTTCGCTTTTGCCTCCCTAGCACGCACACACACACAGACACAGACACAGACACACAGAGACGCACAAATAAAGGAAAAGCTCCTGGGTGATGCTAAACCATATTGCTGCACTGCCACTGTGCCAAATTACACCACTTGCAAATTATACCAACTGCTGCACACCCAAACCTGCCTGACCCCATCACTGTCATCATTTTAATGAAAGGGGGCACATTACTGCAAGTATTAAGAGGATCTGGGTTGATTACAGCAGCAATTTTCAATCTTTTCTGATTTGTGGGTCTCAAAAAGATTTTCAAGGCAGATGTATCCCCCATGGTACACTAAAGCCTACTGACTCTGGCTTGTTTTGTCAATCACTTTGCACAGCCTCCAGGTAGCCCACAGACCTCCTCCAGGCTGTGGGTAAGAGCCTGGAAAGCCCTCACAGCATTTACCGAGGGAGCAATGATGCCGGCAGACATCTCTATAAAGAACAAGGTAGGAAAATTCAGAATAAATTGTATTTTTATTACGTATGATAGAAACAGTTAAATTCTGTTACCAGAGCAATACAATCAGATCAGAAAGACTAAACATTATTTTATTTATATTGTTCAGAATTCATAAAATCCAGCTCATCCAGCAGTTGCTGTTGCTTTGCGAGATACCTGGAGAACAGCTGTGCCTTTGCTGATGTACTTACCCAGCACACACCTCTCCCTCCTGTTTTTTAAGGTAAGCTAATGTCTTGCGGCAGATCTTCCGTATCTGACACGAGCAGCTGAGGGATTTGAGCTCCTTCCAGCCTGCCTAATCCTCCAACTGGTGCAAGAGCTGCAGCCTGGCAGCAGTGGTAGCACTGCCTGTATCCTCCAGACCTGCTGGGGGATGCTCAGTCTGCCTCGGATTCACAGATGGGGAGCATGGGAGAGAAATACACCAGCACAAAGGCAGGTACACTGGATTGCCTTTGTCATATGGAAGTGGAAAGGCTAAAGGTAATCCCCAGTGCAGTCTCACGGATGGATGGTGGCCACCTGCCTTTGCTACCAGGTGTCTTGTGCCACCTCCAGCTCCAGAGGTGGGGGGAGCATCAGCTGCCCAGGGCACAGCAATCCCCTGCCCAGTGAGCCGGTGGGCTCCAGGAAAACATTGTCCCTGGGAGAGTCACACGCAGCAGTGTGACACAACGTCCTTCTCCTCAAGCCTTGCCAAGCAGTACAAGCCTCGCTGTACACTAAAGTAAGCAAGAGCATGTCTCTGGCTTCATCAGAGCAAGCCTGGAACCCAATACTGTCTCCATTTCAGATGAATTTTGGAATCCACAATTACGAGCCGCTAAATTAGTCAAAATTAATTAAATTATCCTTACTTACAACAAAGACAATACACCTAACCATCCAGACATGAGGGCGTTAACATGGCATTACTCAGAATGCCATACCCAGATCCCAGCAGGTACAGCAACCTTGCCTTCAGGCTTTGCTGCCAAAATCAGCAGCAAAGGACCTGCTACCGTCCTGTGACTGAAACACAGACACAGACCTCAGGGCCCGAGTTTGATGCATGACAACCAATTGTTACTGTAACATAGAGCAACAACACATCAAACTCAATCCCTGATCTGCTGCAGTCAATGGAAGTTTTTCATCATTCATTTAAATGGAAACAGGATTGAGCCTGTTATCTGGCCTCCAGTGAAATAACAGAAAGGAACATAAAACAGCACACGAGGGGAATCCTTTCCTGCAAAGCACTTCATCAATCTTTCAGCATCCAAAATGCCTCCAGGGACCCATTGCTAGCTTGCTGTCTCACCCTAAATGGAGGTGTAACTATTTATCCTGAAGACTTTTTACTCTCCCTATGCATAAAAGGCACAACTATCCCACTGCTGCTTTAAGAGGCTTCTCTGAAAACAGCCCAGAAAATGTTCCCTTTATAAAGGTCACCGAGAATCTCTGTATTACTCTCTGTACATTATTTTAAGCACAAATCAAGCACCAATGGTTTCACAAAGGTCTAGCAAAATTTTTAGTAATTTTT
Source organism: Struthidea cinerea (assembly GCA_013397865.1). Lineage (NCBI taxonomy): Eukaryota > Metazoa > Chordata > Aves > Passeriformes > Corcoracidae > Struthidea > Struthidea cinerea. Next base: position 743,531 of record VZTI01004295.1, read on the forward strand.
AGGACCATACATCACTGATACTTACGTCAACTACATGTGACAGGTAATAAATATGGGGCTTAGCAACACAATTGTGAGTAGCCACATTCCGTCTTCATGACAAGAGTTTGTTATATATTAGTACTTATATGCAAAATTATGCTTGCAGACTTCCGCAACTTGCTTTCTTTTCCTAATACACAGAAGTTACTGAAAATTTGGTATTTGTTGGAGGTCCATCACATTTCACATACCATGTCAAATATTACTAATTCCCCTACTGATATTTTATTTTACATTAATATACAGTCTGACTCATCCATGTGAGTTCCCACCATAGGTAATTATGTCTAAAAAGACATAAAAAATTAATTGTAGAGGGGTCTTAGTTGCAAAATTGTTCAGGTTTGTGCACAACATCTTCTCCAATCTTCTCCAATCTCCATCTTCTACACTTTACTACAGGGCAGATTAAAGACATACTATTTAAATGTGGAGGGGAAGGGGTTCTTCCTAGGGACCCCAAATCCTAATATTCACCCTTGTTTTTTCTGAAAGCATTAAATCTGTGGGATGGTAAACCTCTGCACTAGTACCACTTGTTTGCCTGAAATTAAAGTAAATCTGCTTAGCTCTGTTCACAGGTGATATGTGAAATCAAGTGTTCATTGTTGAGATTTATAGAATATTGCTTCAATACTACAAAACTGTAAATTAAAAAAAAAAGTTTGCAGATAATACAGTTTGTTTCATTCTGTGTGACACATTTTGACCTACTCTCATCCATCTCTTCTGTCTAGGATTCATCTTCAAGAATTAGCAGATTGGCTAGATTGGATTTAACCCTTCTTGAAAGGGTCAGCATTGACCTTTCTTGCCCAGCCCTGGTGAGAATGGGCAGCCACTTTGAGACAGTGCTGCAGGGAAGGTGCCTTCATCCTGAAATAACATTCTTCTCCTCTTCCATCTGTTCAGAACCTGAAAAACACAGTCATTTCTTCCTGGCTTTTAGTAAATGTATGATTACTGAGATCTATAGCCAAAAAAGAGCCAAAAATGAGTATGGAATCAGTAACACCAGGATTCTTCGGGAAAATACCTGTATTTTTTGGTGAATTATCACATGACACTTAATGTGGTGGCTTGACATGACCTGGCTGACTGCAAGAAATTAAATAGGAGGAAAAAATATAGGAGGAGAAGGGGAACTAAATGACAGAAATTACTGTGGAGGTTGGTAGTGGAGGAGCCATGGATCAGATAGAGAAAAGTCCTCCTGCTCCACTCTGCCTGTCCCAGTGGGTTACCCAAATATACAAGCAAAAAGCTCAGGTTGGAACCACAAAAGACCTGTCACAGAGAATAAACCGGAAAAAGAGAGCAAATCATAATATTTGGAGGAGACTCTGTGGCTCTGAAGGGTCTCTGAGGCTTTTCCCTCTCGTTCCAGACTGAGAGAAAGTCGAGTTGCCAAGCTGCACTGTGCTCCTTCACTGACCTGTTTCCTCTACTTACACGGTTATCCTCTTATGAATAAAACTTTTGCAGAGCTTGGTACTGAGTGACTGAGCCACCTCTGACCAGTGGCCCCGTGCAGAGCCTGCCATGGCGCAGGGTGATCCCAGCCCTACCTGGACCCCCTGTCCAGCACCAAACCACCCAGAGGTCACACCTCTGGGGGCAATGGGAGAGGTTTAAAATACTTTCTCCTGGAGCCAGGACAAGGTCATACAACTTTTAGAGGGTCACCAAATCATGCTCACAAAAGGTGTAACAAATACCCACAACTAGCTAACTTCAAACACTGAATCCTGTGGACTTTACTCCAGCATGCCAGGTGGACCTGGAGACTTTCATTATCCTTCATATTTACAGACACAACTGTGTCCTTGGGACAGACATTCCCTTAGCATAAACTCTGAAAGCTTCCTGATAGAAATCAAAATCTCATGTTTTGAACCTGTTATGGATCTACCTTGTTTCAAGATGCTCATGATTCTTTGACCTTCAAAGAAGCTCTTTCTGGTATTCGTTGAAAAGGCAAACAGCTATTTATACAAACATTTACCTTATTTTTCATTTGCATCTCCCATACATCCCCCCTCAACTTTTAAATTATTAATAATTACAAGTTATTTTAGACTGATCTAACCATTCTTATTGGTGTGAGAAATTGTTGATATTATTTAGTCCCAGGCTTGTCTTACTTGAGAACGAAACCTCAGCCCAGAGAATGTGTGAGATAATGCACAAGTCATTTAACACATCTTACTCCCCTTGTCCACTGAGTCTGCCACAGGAAGTCACACTGGTGTGGTTAAACGTGACATGCCAGAAATCGCTGATGCTGATTTAAGAAGCTGACAGAATACTCTCAATGTCAGCTTAAACAGCTAATGTAAATCCAAAATCCTGTATACAGAGATGTGCAATCTCTGCAGTACAGATCTGTGCTAACCTCAGAAGTAGCAAGCTACAAGTCATGTTCCTGCAGCATTTTAAAGTGCACTTCAAACACTAATAGACTAATTTGCTAAACATTTTAATAGCTTTCACTTTATAAATATAGTAATGACTGGGATGCAGTAAAAGTGTTTCAGTAGTAACATGAAACAATGGACATTTCTCTCTGACCACTGGATTTAGAGAACAAAAAACCTGAGAGACCCTCTGAACACAAGACAGCCAGGTCATTTGGGCTTATATAGACCATAGCTGAGATCTGAGCTCATTACAGAAAAAGCTGCTGTAGTGCAGTGGCTCTCCAGCCTTCCCCTCAGAGATTCACCACCAGTTCTGCTCATGACCCCACTTCTCCTTGAGAGCCTCATTTCTCCAGCACAATGTCAGTCATACTTGTGACTCCTTCTGGGACCCCCTGTTTCAAAGTCTACTTCCCTCTACAGCCACAGTTGCAGCACAGCCGGTGTCACCATCGTTCACCTTTGTCCCAGAGCCCTGAAGGACTTCCTCGAGCAACGCAGCAAGACCTCATAGAGAAAATACAGCATTTAGCCCCTTGATCACACCAAAGGGCAGCCCCAAGGGGGCTTTACATCCAGAAAGGTGCTCCTCAATGGCATGCAGATGCTTGACTGTTTTATAGCAGATATTTAAATAGTAGTAGTCACACTCTCACATATAATATGGAGGTGCCACAATGACTATCTCCATTTTTTTTCTGAGCTCCATTTCCTGGCATCCTTTGACAAACCAACCCATGGACCCAGGGGTCAGAATTTCTCAATCTGCACTCGCTCCTGGTTGCCTGTCTGTGCAGACAGACCTACCCAACAGTGCTGCCCTCGCCCCAGTCAGCCTGAAGTGAAGCCCAGTTCCAAGAGAAGCTGCTATTTTTTGGTCTCCTGCTCAGCTTGCACATTTATGTTGAAGCTCTGCCTTTGGTGCTGGGGTTTGGCTGCACTGCCAGCAGGAGATGAGCCTTTCGCACTGAGCATCTGCTGCAGGTGCCTGGCCATCACCTTTCTCCACTGTTAAACTCTAGCATCTAAACAGTTTAATATTAAATAGTTACAAGAAAATAGTAAAAATACGAAGCCTCCTTCATGAGCAGCTCTCAGAAAGACTGACACTGTTAAATAAAGTCATGACACACCTGCAAGACAAATACATATGCGAAATGGAAATACCAGTACCTACAGTGCTATCAAGAGTAAGGGGAACACCAGTTCACCTCCATAAGGAAGATTATTCAAAAATTACTTTCTGTTAGGAATAAGACATTAATTTTGAATTCTCCCTTACTACATTGGCATACCCAGTGGGAACTGCCTTGTCCAGTATCTGCTGCAGATACCCAGAGCAGACACATCAGCTGGGAACCAGAGAACAGACAGTTTATGAGGCACCCAGGTTGCACGCTAAGCCAGGACTTTGGCAGATGAGTTGCTAAATTTGGGAACACGCACGCAATCCTGGCATGACCAGAGAAACTTGCATAACCTTCTGTCACCCCTCAGTGCTCCTGAGCATGGGAAAAGTGAGTAGAAATGCAAAAAATTATACAGTATGCAAAACATGACTGCAGCAGAACAGATGTTTCACCTGGGCCTGACTGTCAGTCCAGAACAGCTCAGTCCTCAGCACTGCCAGCCACAGTCCGTGGAGAGCCCTGACCTCTCGGTGTCCGCCACGGCGCTTAAAGAGCACATCTGCCAATCATGGGAGATTTGGGGCCAGCACAGAGGCCACAGATTGATGCCCTTGTAAGCCGGCACATCTGCTTAGTTTATGTTGCTGAGACTTTTAAACCATGTGGTGTTGTTAATTTTAACCCATCCCTTTTCTGGTAGGTTTTGCAAACTGAGGTGTAAAAATTCAAATGACTCTAAGGGGAACTCCAGCTATCAGTATCTCAACTCAGCATGTTGAGAAATGCTTAAAGAGATCTGCTTTGCAAAAGGCACTTCACTGAGGAAGTGGTGTGATAAAGAGAAGTGCCATTGCTGCTGGGCAGAGACTCCCAGAGCCAGGCCATGCTCCAGGAAACTTTCCCTTCCACGTTCCAACAGCTGACTGCTAAGGGAGTCTCCTAATGGAGGAACTTCACTGCTCCATTAATGCTTTGAATCATGTAAAATTTCTTTCTGTGAAATGGGATTCACTTTCGGATTTTACACACCACCTTGATGATACACTTTGGGAGTTCCTAAAAGTAAATACCAAGTAAATGCTTGGAACTTCCTAAAAATGAGTCAAGTAAATGGCCTGGAGAAACACTAGGAACTCAGTTAGTCAAAAACAGTAAAAAAGCAACTCGACTGGATCAGGTTGCTATTAATACAAACTATTTCCCTTCCTCCTTAGATTACAAAAATAAAAACAAGAAGTACCTAATCTTGTAAAATACGAATTATGCAAAACCCAAAACTGAACTGTCAAGTGAAAATACATGACTGAGGGTTCTCACTCATGGGCCAACCGTATCTGTATTTCAGGAGAACGATACCTCAAATAAAGGCTTTGAAAGATCATAATCATAACTAATGCCCAGGAAAGGCAGACTCATAAGTGAACAGAGGAAATCAACATAATCATCTTTCATTAATGCTGGCATCACTTTGCCTTGGTTTCCCTGCAATCCCAGAAGAAATGTAAATAAACCTGTGACTATTCCCCTCGAGCTGATGGAGGCAGATCAGGAATGAAGGAACGCTCGCTTCATGAAGTCAGCTTCTCCCTCACTGCCAGGGGATGCATATTAATGTAGCATTGCCATAAAAGTTTAATTACCATTTTATACAATTATAAATTATCCTACCAGGCTATAACCAAAACACAAACCTTCTGTGTTTATCACAATACGTGTTCTCCTTCACATCCAGTCACATTCATTTTGGTCAACAAATTCCCTGCCAACAGGCACGGTCCCCAGATACTTACGTGCCTGCCATGGAGGAGGACCTGGTCAGGCAATCCCACAGAGATATATGCTCAAATCCGGCACGTGTGCTCAAATCCAAATAGTCTATTTCACCTGAGCAGAAGACAAATTTGGCAGGGAGACAAGCCAAGAGTCTCTATGAAAGCTTATAACCAAAACAGGAAAGGGAAGCGCTACTGAGAAAGCAGGAGGGCAGGAAGTAACACTTATACAGCAGGGGCGGGGAAAGGACTTTAAAGAAGAAATGTATTATTTCTTATAGCTGCTTTACTGAGCAAAAGTACAAACAATATAGATTAAGATTAGATGTGCTGTTGTTGCCTCATTGGAGGCATGGCTATGGAAAACATTTTGTGTATTTTCTCAAGGCACAGGTCCACTGTCCAAGAAAAAGCCAAACCAAACAAAGCTCAGACCCAGAAAAAAAAAAAAAAGCTGTTATTCATTTATGACATGGGCGTTTACACAATGCAGAACCAAACCCAGGGGCCCCGGTGGTACCGAGGGCCCCGCACTGCCTGGCAGCCAACCTGGCATCCTGCTGAAGTCCAGCTCCAGCACAAAACTTTAGCCAGCACAGCACAGTGCAAAATTTTATCTCTCCCACCTACTTTGATGCCTTTTGCACATCTGCCCACACTTGACCTGGAGCAGAGGATGCAGGGTGCAGACACCAGGTAACTTCTCAAAGTTATCCCACAAACTGCAGAGCTTCTCAGCTCTTGAAGAACTGCTGGAAACACAGCCAGAAACCCTGATTTTACCATGGAGGCACACAAGCTTTCTCTGGGAGTCAGCACCAGAGGCTCTGAAGTCTCCACTACTAAGAGCAAAACCTGCAGAGCCATGAGGAGACCAGTCCTCAGGAGAGCACATGATTCCTGATGTCCTTGCAGTGGTGCAACATACATTTGTAAAACCTTAGATTCCTGTTTAATATAGCAAAAAGAGAGATGTGCAAGAAATAGGCTGAATTTGGCAAGGCACACCAGCTACACAAACCCTTCAGTGTAGCTTCTGCTGGGGAGTATGGGCTGCAAATGCTGCTCCACCTAAGCCAGGAAGCAGAGTGCTTTTCACCTTCACTGTTCTTCCTGTTACAAGAGATTACTTTCATGGTCCAGCTGAGAGACCTACAGAAACTGCTGCTGAAATGGCACCTAGTGAAAACATGGGTGTCAAAATCTGGCTGCTCTCACGGTTGGTAGTACACATCCTGTTCAGCTGCTGCTTCTGGTTCCTCTGCAGAAAATCTCTATATGACTGAAGAGTTTCAGTTTTCTGGTGGGGGGAGTTTAAAAGCCAACAAGAATTACAAGTTCTCACTGACATTTAAGCACAGCTTTTTCTGTAGTGTTTTTTTTTTTCTCTTTTTATTTTTTTCTGTTTAATGAAGCATTTTATTATTACCTTCTTGGGATTTCAGTTTGGCTGCATTTTCCTGACACAACATCTTTCTGCTTTGAGATCTGTGTGGATGTTAGGCACTACCTTGTTTCATTCAAAAAATCCTGCTCTTCATGAATTTAAAATCTGACATTATTTGGGGTCAAGTGGCAGTTCCTCTGTACAGCTCACACACTGCTTATTGTAGAGTAAGTCAGTGCAAGTAGTACTTTACTGCATGTATTAGGAAAGGACATAACCTGAAAAATGCATCTCCAAGTAAGTACGGACACAAATCGCTAATGGCCCAGATCAGCCACACTGACTCCACTGTTCCAGGCAGAAGGATACAGGAAGAGGAACTAAGCAAAGATTTGAGGAGCCTTTTTATTTCTCTGCTGCCATGTGTCTGAGACAGATATGGTCACTGATTTGGGAGTAAGGAGACAGCACACTTATGAGATAGAACAGTTTTCCTGCTAAACCAAGCAGATATTATTCTCCTTACACACAAATATCAGCTACAATAATATCAGCTAGAAAACGCTGGTTTTAAAGATTTGGTTCTCCTGAACAAACACCTTTGAGCACACCTGGAAACCCCCAGCCTCCCCCCTCTTGCTAGCACCATACATGCTGAAAGCACAGCAAAGAGCAGGTCACTACTGACACATCCAATGTCACCCTGGGAAATAGTGACAGTGAGTAGGACAAAGCCCAGGGCTGCCTCTCCATGCCCCTGTCATAAGCCAAATTAATTTCATTAAGCACCACAGCATACATTCCAGCAGAAGTGCCTCTAATCACCTCTTTGCATTGCTAAAATGCCTCCATGGCCCTGGACTAGACAGGGAGTGCTTAGAAGGACACAGCACTCTGTGACAAATGACACATAAGACCGAGTAACTGACTTCTATCCAGTCCTCACAAAGAACCATATGCTGGATAAACAGATTATTTCAGTCATGTGCTGAGATCTGTGTGAGCAGATCAGGATTCCTAAACACAGAAGCAAGGCTTTAGTTGCAATTAAGTGAATATTCCCATAGGTTTCCAAGCAGCACGTTTGCTGGCGATGTACTCGGCTTTCATGTTCCAAAGACTCCCAAATATTGTATTCGCTTTCTTTTGGAGAGTTTCCTTACCAGATGAATCGTGATTTGTATAAGACAATAATGTTATGTATTTTCAATCCTTAGAGCTATAGGTTGAGCCAGAAAGGTGAGTGCCTCAGCCTCAAAATGACTCATCTCCAAATACAAAACCCAGGCTATTTTTAAGAATGAAATGAAGTACTGTAGAATTTGTTGCTTATACTATTAAAAAAAGAAATCACAATCATAATATAAAACTGTACCCACTTAAGAGTTATTTGAAGGTAGACATGATTAAAATATTTTTTTCTTAATAAGAATGTTTCACACCTTCCAAATAATTATTTATACTTATATATCTGTTGGGTTTAGTTCTGTGTAATCCTCAAAAGGCATCATGTTATACTGCACAAATTTCAAAATTTGCATATGGCAAGTCTTTCATTTAACGATCTCATGATTAAGAAATCTGGAAGTTCCCACTGAAACGGTACACTCAAATTTCATAAACGATGAGACAGTTTCATGAATATATGCACAAATTATATGCAACAGCATATAAAATATGCAGTTATATTCAGATTTGTAAATCTAATCTCACAGCTGTTAACAGTCTTTGAATTTGTAAGACATTTCCTTATACACTGAGATTTGCAACTGTTAAACATGCTGATGAGGCAAAAAAAAATTCCTTGTCCTCGGAAAGTTTAACCCTGTACATTAATATATGCTCTTGCTCTCACAAATCTCTTTTTTTCCACACTCCCCCCTCATTTGAAAGGAGCAGGAGAGAAACCAGAGGGCAGAGTAGATTATACTCACTTACTACTAGAAGAACTAAAAATGTGCAGTGAGGTGAGGTGCCAGCCGCCACTTCGACAGCAAAACAATTGATCCTGCACTGAGCATATTTTACAAATTAGTCTTTTTGGGACCATTAATTTAGGATGCAATCCCATCACTGCTGAGGTCCAAGGAAGTCTTTCCATGGACTTAAGAGAAACTTGATTTAGCCATTTGTATAGAGCCATTCAAGTAGCGATAAATAAACATACGTCAGGAAAAAAATCTTGCGAAGGCCACGAGTTATGCAGGATTTGGGAAGCCCTGTTTTTGCGTTCTGGGAAGCCCCTGGCTCTCAATTCATGCGGTGCCCTTTGCTAAGATGATTTTATCTCACCCTCACTCCACAGAGGGAACAGTCAGGACTCACCTGCTTCCAAGGGGATGTTTGGGCTGATGCAAACAGCTTAGGTATTGCCTTAAGGAAATAACTGTATTGCAAAGAATTAACTCCATGGCTGCCTTCAATTTTCCTCTCTGTGAACTGTGATGAGCAATGGGCAGTAAGCCCAGACCCCACGGTAAGCAGCATGGAACAAGTTATAGACCATATGGAGAGAAATAAACTGCCACTTCATACATAGGATATCTATAATGCTTTTTTGCTTGAGTCAGCTAATTGCACATCCGCAAATCAGCACATTTATAACAAATGGAGCATTATGATCTCATGGGAAATCTATTTCATATGATCAAAGTCTGCCAGGAAAAGTTCCCCTGAAATTATGAAAGTACTTAAGAGTCCTGAGTGCTGGGGACATTTTACAGTCCTTATTAAACAAACATTTTCACATTGTTTCTTGGCAGCTGGTGGTACCAAGGGCTGTATCTTCTAAGCCTCCATGTCAGCAGTCTCAGTGCAGCCACCAGCATGGGCATTCCCCTGCCACAGGCAGAAGGCACCTCTGTACCTATAGTTAGAACCGGCCACACCACCAACACCTGCTCCAGCAGCAGGAAAAGAGCAGCTACTGCTTCCACCAGTGCCTCAGATGAGGCATGCCATCTCCTGTCTTTTCCAGAAGCTGAGATTTAGAGTGTTGCAAGCCCTCTTCTGTACTGCAGATTTGAAGGGGTATACTTAGCTTTTCCACGTAACTTTTTTTTTTTAAATGTTAAAGCTTAGCAATGCCCCTGATCTAAAGAGCCATTAGACATGGTCTGAACGTAAATATAAACTTACTTGGGGTATCAGCTGAAAAACATTCTCCTATTTATGTCACCAAGCATATGCTATGCCCCAACATTGCTCCGCAGCTGATGTATTTTCACCTTCAGCTGGCATTTTTCCTTAAACTTTAGTAAACGCGATGAGTGGTTTTAGCAGCTGTAGGCAGAGGTCCTTTCAACTGCCTACATTGCTTTTTTGTAGCTCTTGATTTATGGAGTGGCCATATAAATTTCTGGGGTTTGTATTTGAAACAAGAAATTCCAACTTCACAATAGTCCCAAAGGAAGACCAGGAGCTTCTCACTCAAAAGTAGCACTGCCTCACTTCTGGTACTAACCGTAGCTATTTAATGCTATCCACCATTAAGAAATGCAATTCGAGCATCATGTTTTACTGAACAGATAAGACACTTGTATCATGAGACACCTCCATAGCATGTTGTGGGCACCATAAGCCCCTGGAAGTGCTTCTGTCACAAGCCCTTCAGAGGCATATGGGTGGGTGAGGTACAGCCTAGCAGGTGTGAAGATAAGGAGAGGTTTTCTGATGTAAGGGATGCTGGAGTGAAGAGAAGGCGTGTAAACACAGCTTAAGAGACTGGAGGGGAAGCAGCTGACCAAAAACTGATCAGAAATCACACTTAAATGTATTTTTATCACTTGCAGTTCCCTAAAGGCATGTGCCTGTCTGATGTTCAGGGCACTGAATTTGATATTCATTGGGAAAGCACTTTTCAAGACAGCAACCCTGCTGGGGTGCACTATGTGCTGGAAGAAAGACAGGCCCTGAGGACCAGAGAGAGGGCCTCTTTCCTGGGCCTGGAGGGGACCCTGGGAGTGCATCCAGGTCACCGGGGATGGACTGAGAGAGGATTGTGTGTTTATGGACAGACTGGGCCTAGGAGAAGTGTTAATTGTAGTTTGTGCCTTATAGGGCATTGTTTGCCTATTACCATACTAGGTAAAATCTGTGCAATACCCCAGGTGATTGGGGGACACTGTGGTGAACATCTTTCCTGTTCATATGATGTTATATCCTGTTGGGTGCTGGTATTTAAGGAATTCTGACTGCGCAATAAACGGCTTTGCATTCTTCCACCTGATAAGCAAGGTCCTTGCCCATGCGTCATTACTGCACAACCCCATTCCTAAACAGTCAGGGCTCAAAATGAAGGTTGTGCAGGCTCTAGAAGGATGAGGGCTAGGTTCACACCAAGATGAAGAATGCCTTGCCTTTTTTCTAACTTTGTTTCTGATATTTGTGTTTCTTGGAACAGGACAGGTTGGAAATAATAGCTGACTTACAGGCACAGGGAAACTTCAACTTGCAGAAGGATCCCTGAAGGTGGAATGGGTACAGCCAGCAGTTTTTCATGTCAGCTCATCACATCTTTCACTGCCGTGTAACACAACGTGGTGCACAGGGCAGGGAAGCTCTCTCCTGTAACAACAGTAAAGCATTCATATCCCTTCCACATTTTTTCATGTCTTACAATAATCCCTTATAGCATTTAACAGGATGCTGAGTTAGTTTTGCATGAATCAATTTGTGCTTTATCCTTGCTGAGGTTGGTGGCACAATTCCTATTAGCAATTAGCCATTCCAGCTGCAGCAGAAACTTATTTTTTATATCATCTGTGCCATCAGTTAGGCAGTAAAACAAGGTAAATTACACTGGTCTATTGAAGCCCCACCTTAAATCCAGAGTCTGAACTGATGGACAATGACTGTGGCCCCAATATTTCCAAATATGCTTTGGCTGGGAAGAATAACAAATTATTGCTGGGCATAAACAACAAGCTGCCCAACTGAGTCATAGTGTCAACTTAGATTAATTATCTTCATTCTGATAAAAAGTGAACATTGCAGATCTGACTGTTGGTGCTGTTCCATCAGGGAAAAGGTGAAACCCTCTTCAAGGTGGGCATAAAACAGCACCAAATGTCAATAAACTCTACTTAAAAATCTGTATTAATTGTGGTAATCAGTGTGGGGGGATGTCTCCTAAATTTCACATGAACAATAATTTTCAGATTATTTTAGTAAAAATAAACACAAGGAGAGCTTGCAAATGGAAATGTGTAGTATGCAAATCCTTCGTCCAAAATTACTGACAATACTTACAAAAACAAAAAATTATCCTGGCAGCCCCTTCTTTTCCCCCTTTCCCTCCTTCGATTATTTATTGGCAAAGAATTTTCCCAATTTCCTGGCAGATAAAAAGATTTTCTGATTGCCAAAACTGAAACAGGATCCCTGAGCACATTTGTTCCCCAGACCTGTTTGTGCTCAGTGTTTGTCAAATAATGGCAGAAGTATTCTTGCTTTACCACAATTTTTACTCTTTTTCTCCTAGCAACCTTCCCCCCTTATCTCTTCCAAAATTATTTTCTTGACTGTTTTATGTCCTCTGTGACTTTCCCATCATCATGCAGGGACACCATAAAGTGCCATTTCTCAGGAGCTGGGCATCTACTAAACATGTGCAAGTTGGCAGCAAATTGCTGCTCAACTTGACCATGTCCTGCCTTTACCTCATGGAGGACACCAGATTGAATCCCTCTCCTCTCCATCCACTTGGTGAGTCTCATAAACCAGTGACTTTTACTCCTCTGTCAAAGTAGGCTGACACTTCTGAATCTGCTGGTCAGCTACTGGGAAGGTGGGAGAGAAGGAAGAAGATGGGCAGACAGGTGAAGCAACTGCATAAACCTTATTTTCTTAGGAAAGCAAACTAAAGACAGGTTGGTAGGGAGGGCTTCTCAAAGAATTGCTGCTCACCTCCACTGGTACCCTCACCAGTTTGTCCATCTGATGACCCACACTGGCATGCACAGTCCCTTTCAAAATCCGCATCAGAATGACAGACTTTTTCCAAAAGTACAACTTTCTAGTTGTCTGGCATTTTCTTCACTGCCTAAAACATGTGGGGTTTTTGTCAGCACTTCAGACTTGTCAAAAGATAACCCTTCCATCCAAAGCTTAACATAAAAGTTTAGCCCTTGAGCCATTACACAGAGTGGGAGTGTTCAACAGCCTCTGTCTGTGTCAAGACGTGCTTTCCATAATAGCACCCTGGGTTTATTATAACAGCACTGAAATATTTAAAACTGTTCTTTTGCATTACTGATACAATGTTTTGGGAAAAAAAATTTAAAAGAGAAATGAAAATCACTCACAAGTCAACAAATTACAGAAAGGACAGATAAGAGACAGGATACAGAGAACGGGGACAGTTTCAGTAGTAACTCAGCTCGCTGTTCCTGCTAATGGCTTTCTGAACCTTCTACAGTTCCACCATCTCCCAAGACCACAAACTGAGGACGGAGCTAAGGTCATTGAGGATTTCTAAGGAGTAACATAACACCTGCAGTGCATCTTCCACTGGGCCAATGTTAAGGCAGCCCAGCCTCCACAGTAATGCTAACAGCCGTAGCCAGGTGGGATCAAAAAGCAAATTCCTGTTTCAAGTGCATCAACCATTATTTCTCAGCCCCAACAAGAATATGGAAAGCAGCATTCAAAGCTGCATTATGATTGAATTTTTAATTTAAAAAACCCAAAATAACACAAGAATTTTGAAAGATTTAATAATTTGCCATAGCCTTGGATGTCTTGCCCTACATCACGCCCTGGCTTCTCTCTACGCTCCGAAGAGCTTACCAAAATCAAAAGCAATACAGAACCCTTCAGTCAGCTCACAGCAAGATCCCTCACAGTGAACTTTATAATCAGTGTGTTATCATCTGAGAAATGTTACAGCATTATTTGGTCTGCTGAAACCAACTCCCCAAAGTGCAAACAGAACAGAAACGAGGCAAAGCTCTCAATCATCTCTTGGGCTGCGCACTCAGTTTAGGCAGTTACAGCTTAGTGGATAAAGCACTGACCTCCAGGAGCCCAAATCAAACCCAGCTCACATTCCCATGAAGGGCACTGGAACTGGGTTAGGGAGCATAAGCTTCAAAGAACCATTTTCCTTAGAACTGACTGCATTTTTTGCCATGAACCTTTCCTCTTCAATATTTCTGCCTTCGTTGCCTGTCTTATCTCTTTCTGCTTGGGATGACTGGCTCCTAACACCCTGACCATGGTCCTTATTCACTTGATAATAAAACCACAGCTGGAAATCAGACCATGGATTTGGGGAACACTTGTCTGAAATACATGATGTGTGAAAACAGAACTTCCCTGCCTCACTCTGATGGTACGGTAGCCTACACAGGGAATGGTTTCCAGCTCCCAGCTTGGTGTTACACAACTAGGGGACTCTTTATCATTTACCTGGTTTTCCATCCCTCCCTATATCTTTTCTGGATAGAGGTGTTTTGCTTTTCAGTACTCATCCCACCCGCCCCAGAATAAGAGAAAAGGGAAAATAGAATAAAGCAAGAGCTATGAATTGGTGTGCCAGCACAGCCAGATGCCTCATTCCTCTCGGTCTCTCACTTCCACTGCCACTTAGAGTTAGGTTCACACCATTTACAAAATGAGAATAAGAATAAAACATGCCGATAAATTAGGTTTTCTCTATCTTGCTTTCTATGCAGGCTGTCTTGGTCTGTGCCATGCCTGAGGCACTGTGCACACTGTTGCCATGCTCAGTGCCCAGCTCTGATTTTGGAGTCTTAAGGCACTGCAGTTTTTAATAGAACCCCCCCAGAAAACAGGCAGAATACTTCTCACTCAGAAGCATGCACATCCACGGTCACCAAACTGGCTCTGGGACTCAACACTCCCTGCTACATCAGTACCACACTTGCTTTGTTAGCTGGTGCGGGGTCAACTAAAAAGCCTCTGGATGAGCATAAGGCTCAGAAAAGACAGGGGCTTGTTGCAAATTCCATTTTACTGGCGCTATTTCATTCTATTCTGGTCTATTCTGTTCTATTCTATTCTATTCTATTCTATTCTATTCTATTCGTACCTGTTCAAGACAGGTTTTGGGATCAGTCTTTTCAAACTTAGCATCACCACAGGGTGATCTCAGTCAGATGCCAAAAATGAGACTCATGCTTTAAATGTGTCTGTGTTTGTCTTAGACCATAGACATTTATGCAAGATGGAGTTCAGTGGATGGACCCCCTTTGCCCTGAGCAGCAAAAACCATGGGCAGAGCTCTGCCTGTGGCTGGAAGCAGTGTGGTACCTTCCTGCCAGAGCAGCCCTTGCAGCTCCAAAGAGGGGAGGCAGATCCCGTTTTTATCAGGAGCAATTAACAGTGGCCTCTTGGTTTAGTTGGTTGTGTAAATGTACAAAGGAAAAGGGAGTGTGATGCAAACCCTTGGAGGTCTCTCGGGAGTGAGTCTGCTCCGTTGGAATGGAAACTTTCTAAAAGCAGAGGATGAGGGCAGAATCCCTCTGTACAGCCATGACACCAAAGAGCCAGGAAGCAGAGGGCTGGCTGAATGACTGGAGAGAATGACTGCAGGGTTTGTAGGCTTAGATTTTCCTTCACTTTTTCATCTGTACAATTGATAAACATTTGCAATTCTATCATCCACTTCAGTTGTTACAAATAAGTACCTTCACTTACATTTTGACACAACCCAGCTTGAGATAAGGTTAGTTTCCAGGTGCCAAACTAATATTACAGTGTTCCTCAAGCTAAATTACGGCTCTGGTTATAACTGTGAAGCTTCAATGAGCACCCAGCTCATTATAGTAAAGCATAACACAGCGTGCAATGAAGTGTGCCTTTAGAGACACTGCGTGGAGCTGTGTGAGAGCCAGCACTGCAGGGTGAGAAGAGAGAGGAATGCTTCCTGCTGAGCAGGGTGACCAGCAAATACCAGGGTACAGCCAGCGTGGCCAATATGTTATCTTCACTGTGAAACCCGTGGAGACTCAGGTTTCCAAAACAGCACAGCTCCCCAGCTCTTTCCTAAAGCTACTAGCCAATTTGGTAGCCATCCGTGATCCTCTCTGTGTCTCCTTTGTTAGAGGAACAGAGAGCATCAATTTGATCAAGAGTCAGGACAGCCCTCAGGAAATACTTGTACTGAGTCAATAGGAGCCAATCTATTATGCAAACTAAGAAACTTATATTTATGTAGGATCTCCATATTAAACTTGTTTTATTCACGCACAACAGTCAAAAGTATTTAATGCTTTTCATCTGCAATGTTATGGTGCACACATAAGGACATTCTTACTCTGGAAAAGAAATGAGGAAATAGTATGCCTTAGTCTTTCAATTTATATTCAATACGAAGTGGAAAACCTAATTGAAAGTCATCAGTTCATAGGTCTGTGCTGCAGTAATGAAAACAAATTAAGCCCAAGTCCGTTATTTCAGTTTCATTTGGCTTTTAGCTTTAAGAAAGGGATTTCTAAATATATGTTAGGTAACACTCTAAAATCCAAGGGAGCCTTGGCACCTGGTATCCTCTATCTGAGCTTCATTATAGGAGCAGTGTTTATGTTGGATATGTGTTGGATGGTTTAATTCCAGCCTACTGAAGAGCAGCCTCCAGGTCACAGAACTGCTGCAGCTAATTTGGCAGAAGCAGCACTGTCTCTTCAGAGAAGGACAACATAAATCTGCAAATACAGCTTCTGCATGGGGTAATGAACAGCTTTAATTTTCGGCAGAATGACAGTCACTGAGCGAATGTAAAAAAAACCAAACCAAACCAAACCAAACCAAACCAACCCCAAGAGCCATGGTAGTAAAGCACAGACCCTCCAACACACAGAAAATCTCCAGAGCTTCAACTCCCCTGAGAAGTCAGTGCTGTGCTGGGGGCACAGCAGAAAGAGAGAAGAGAGTTTTCTCTGCAACACTGCAAGCACTTTCAGCCATTTCAGGTTTCGACCTACCAATTCGATGTGATGAGCCTTCCCCCCACTAGTTAAAAGCATGTTTCAGCACCTTGTAGGGGTGTTCAGGAGGTGGTTTCCTTTCCCAGATAACCCCAGGAGAGGCAAAGCATTTGAGCAGGCAGCAGTGGGAAGGCAGCAGGCAGAGCCCTCCACACCATCCTCTTGTGGAGGAAGCAGCATATCCCAGCCCATACCCCAGGGACCAGTAACACGCAATTCCTTGGATACGGCAGTGCCAGACAAGCAAGGGATGCCCACCAGTGCCCACCAGTGCCGCAAGGCTTTGGGCAGACTGCGTGCTCAGGCTGGGTTAGAGGAGGGATGATGGAATACTGTCCTTTACGCTCTCCATGTGCTTCAGGTTTGCTGGAGGGTACAGGCGAATGAGTATTTCATCTGTAAGGAGTCACTCACAGCACCCTGATCTGTGTGGTGGCACATGGCACTGTAGGGAAGGGGAAATGGGCAGGAGAAAGGAAGCACGAGTGGCTATGCCAAATGCTAACGAGAACAAAACACAGAGAAACAATACCCAAAGCATTTACTGTCCATCTTTCCTTGGCATTGTTCTTCAATCTGCTCATCTCTGAGGAGGAAAGATTGTTGTGATCTCCTCTCTACTGCTGGCACTCTCCTTCCAGAGAAACAACTAGCTGAATTAAAGCATATACAGTAGCTCATGCCTGTGTTAGCTGTTGATTATTAATTATTCTAAGGAAAAACCCTGCAGTTCTGAAATCTGAGAATTTCCACTGGAGACTCACCAACTACTTATCCACTAAAACCCAAGACCACAGAGATAAAAAATATTATATAAAAAATGAGTTTATTAAAAATATATTTAAACAAAATTCTAAATATTTTTTAAAAATTAAAATAAAAATGTTAAACCCATAGTCTATTTTAAAATAATTTTCTATGTATTTCCATAAGGCAATTTCAGTTTTGAGAGATGCATATTGCATTGGAAGAGAAGAAATCAAAGACATCAGAAAAACAAATGGGATGATCTGTAAATACCAATCATATCTTTTGGATATTCAAGACAGACAACACCATTTTCTTGATCTTAAATGGAAGATTTATCTTTATGGAAATTATGCTAAATTCTACTTAAAAACAGATCAGAAAAGGCAAAACCAAACTGGTGCCTCCAGCAGAGAACCCAAACAATGGCAATTTTTCTTTGCATCAGTTTTAAGGGATAGCGCTATATTTCTCTGCCTTTATAACCTTCTACAACTTACAGTACTGTCATAATTTAAACTCTCTGGGAACATACATTTCTTGTGTTTGAGTAAAACTAAAGCAATGCACTCTCTCACACAGGCCAGACCTGCGGCAAGCTGGGATTGCTGGAGAACGTTTGCTTTGCAGCTCAGGCGGAGGCTGAATCGGTGGAAGGACAATCTCTTCTCTGTATTTCCCTTTCTGCAGTCAGCAAAAATACTCTGCTCTGAAAACAGCATTTGCAGGTTGCCACAGGATAAAACAAACCTCAGAAACATAAATCAAGCTTAACAAAGGAGCTTCTTCTTAACATGGCTAATGGCTCGGGTTCCTCTGCAGACAAAGACACTGTTTGACCTACTGCTCTAATTAGAGGAGTAGTGATGTTGACATTTGTGTTGTATAAAGCAGACATGTTAACAGCCAGAGGGAAAGCTGTCAGTGTCTCTAAAGATCACAGCATTCATGGCAATGCACAATTCAGCCTTTAAATATTCAAATAATCAATTCAATGCTTAACTTCTTTTACTGATATTAAGAAACAACTCCAAAATCATAAAAAACCAAACCAAACCAAAACCCAACCCCAACTTCAATCGGTGTTAATGATGAAAGATTAACAGGCAGTACATGAATCAGTTTTATTCTGCCGAATATAGTGTTTCCTTTCAGGTTTATATGATACAGTTTTGTCATGAAGGAACACAAGCAATTTATGCTCCCTGGGCTTTTCACTTACTATTAAAGTAATACCAACCACCAGCAACTGAGGTTCATACATTCATATGTGCCAGGTTCACCAAAGCAGGAAAACGGATACCACTGCTCATTTATAAATACATGAAATGTGTTTTAATTTAACTCTGATCTATTGCATCCCACTCCCTTGACATGAGATGCACCACTGCAACAGACAAGCACTTAATGTCTTACAGATCAGAATCCCTGCAGTTAATCCTCTCTGTGAGCACCCAAGTACCCCAGAATGACAGCAAGCCCTTAGTGCTGCAGCTCAATTAGCTCCAAAACCCTCCCAGATTTTTTCCCCAAGATGTTGTTGATGTTCC
This sequence comes from Struthidea cinerea, assembly GCA_013397865.1. NCBI lineage: Eukaryota > Metazoa > Chordata > Aves > Passeriformes > Corcoracidae > Struthidea > Struthidea cinerea. The sequence goes on from VZTI01004295.1 coordinate 762,529, forward strand.
AAAGCCCACTTTTACTCAAGGTGAAGCTGAACACAAAATACAACAGCCTGACAGAAGGCTTTGTACTGCAGTCCAAGCACAAAGTTTTCCGTTCTCACCACCTCTGTCCCAAGGAAAGAGTCTCCTACAGGCACAGAGATGGAGAGAGGCTCAGCATCACTCATCACATCCCACAACATGATGCTAGCTCAACAGAGCCTATCCCGGACACTTTTAGAGCCTGTTTTGTAATTAATTTCTGTAAGTGGATAATTGACTCATTAAGCTGAATTAGAGCAATATGATCATGCACAAACCAAAAATGTAACTGTCATTTATCTCGCCGTTCAGTCCAGCCTTCAAAGCCACTTCAATACAATTGCTACTGCCAATGGCTTCTGAAGGAAACAATTTAACATGGCAGGCATCATGCTGTCCAAGCTTAAAAAAAATTAAGAAAAAAGACATTTAAAATAGGATACATTTTGTTTATATGTAGATTGCACAAAATGCTTCCCATCACTTTCTTAATGCTTTTAATTTTTTTCCCCAGCTTTCTAAGACTGTTCCCATTTCCTTTTCATGACATCCCATGTGGACAGTATTGCTCTAAGGGAAGGCACATGAAGATTATCTGTCTTCCCCATACAGCTCCAAACACAGCTCAAGGACATATATATATATATATATATATATATATATCTCTGTGTGTGTGAAAAGTAACAAGATGAACTTAAAATGCATGATGGTGAAAGGATCTATGAGCCTGCAAATGTGCTTGGAAGGTAGATTATGAAGAGACATACCGCTGAACAGCAGCAATATGTTGGGTTGTAACATATTAAAATCCATACCTTCTTTTTTGATAATTGAGAAGAATCAAGCTTGAAATGACCCTTGTATAAAGAAGATAAGGAAACAGGGCCACAGTACACTGTACAGCCCAGCAGGGAGGGAGAGTTAACTTCATGTCATTCACTCTTCATTGCACAACTGCTGCTATTCCCTATCGATCTCCACAGTAATTGTAAGTAGCCACAGAAAGCCATTTCCAGTGCCAGGACAGTGCTTACCAGAAGCAGTTTTGCTGTTTACAACGGTTTAGGGAAAAAGATGGAGGCATGAAGAGGAAGGAAGGAGATTCTTCCCCCTCAAATTTGTTTCATGCTGACAGAAATCCATTGATTTTGGAGGAAGTTTTTTCCTCGTTCGCAAGGACAAATTCCATTCCATTCCGTGAAATTCCCTGCTCCAAAAATCAGACTACTTAAGAATAATTTTGGGGTTCTAGAGGCAGATACAACAAACACCAGCACTAAGGGTAGGCATAGACATGACAGCAAGAAGACATGAGGCCACAGCAGAGGATTTACGTCTGGCTGGGCAAGAGAAGGGAGCCAAGGTGGGTGACACAGCAGGTACACAGGCACTAAAGTGACCCAAATGGGTGAGGTCAGAAATGCAAAACTCCGGCTGTCCATGGAGTCACTCCTCTGCTCTCAGAGGAAGGTCTCCTGAAGAACAGAGCTGAGACTGTATCTTTGGAGAAGGGGACAAAAGCAACAATCACTTTGGAACAAACAGAGAGAATATTTGGGTGGAAAGCTGTAGATGAACACTGCAGTAGAGAATTTAAGGATGACGAAAACGCCTTCCCTGAACATGTCCAGCAATCAGCCTGTGAAAGGACAGAATCAGCCCACGTAATGCTCCCATGCACAGCTCAGTTAGGACATTTAGACAGTGTTTTGGTGATGTCCTAGACCCACCTCCTACATGTCACCAGTCAGATCTCTCATAGCCACAGCAGGCTCAGCACTAGCAAGAAAAGGAAGAAGCCATAGTTACCCTAGAACGTTTGCAGCTCCTGATGGATCTAGAACATATTATGGTGAAAAGAAATAAACACTATTTTCCAGTACTGCAGTTAGCACTTGCACAACTAAGTGTTATAATACGACACCTGACGTGATAGTGCTCTACATAGTCCCTGACGGGACAAACCACCCCCTGGAAGAATACAGGGAGGAATCAGCCCCTTTTTCAATAGGAGTTCCAAGAGAGTGATACCTCATTGAGAAAGCTTTGGAAATTCACTGAACAAATCTGTACTCTGTTTGCTGTTTAGCTGTTTAGCATGTGACTGGCACACAATTTCCAGGCAGTACTATAAAGCAATTCATTTCTCTAGACAATAGCAGGGAGCAGTAGGTTTCTCCAGAGTCAATACTGCTCCTGCTTTTAGGCTTGGCTAAATGCAGCCTGTGCAGACTGTGGCAGCTGGCAGGCTCAGCCGCAGAGCCTGCTGTGAATTACTGCTAACAAACACATTTGGGTTTATTAAGCCTTTCTTCCTCCTCCAAGTGTTATAGTCATGGTTCTGGACTAATCACAGGCATTGTCTAGAAGCACCTGGTGAATGAGTGTTTGAAAAGCCCTCGCAAGGTTCAGCTCAGAGCTATTCAGCTTAGGGATCTACCAGCTGCACCAGAGATGTACCTGCAGCCTGTGGGATCTGACGCTTCAGGAGGGATTAGCCTCAACTCCACGGTCCCCAGCTGCTTCCTCCAGGGTGTCCCCTTTCCCTGCCAGGATCCCCACCCATCCTCTCTACCCTGGCAAAAGTCTTCCCTGACAGAAATGAATGTTCAAATTCAGATTAAAGTGCAGCAGCTCCTACTGTGTGTGCTGCAGACCAGCTCAGCTATGAAGTGGGGACCACGTATGAACGGAGACCCTGAGCCTGCAGCCAAGCGGGAAGGGGGTGGAGGAATACACAAGAAGAGTCACAAGCAAACAGGGCTGAGGAGGAGGGACTGGTGCTGCTGGATGGGGTATAGGATAATAGCAACAAGGCTGTGAGCCTACTGCCCTGCAAATGGATCTGCTTCTCCTATTGTCCTGAAATTTCAGGCTTGGTTCACACCATGTGTAATTAAGGTTTGAAGCTTCCTCTGTTTTCCCCAAAAAACAGTGTTGAACTATAATGCTTCTGATTAGCCAGCAAAAGAGATGGCTGTGCCATTGGATTGAAAGCTACAAGGTCCTGTAAAGTCTCAAAAGGTACCAATCTGGGTACCAATCTGACGTAGTAGAGGAAAATATGTAATTTCAGGCTCATATATTATAGAGCCAAAGCAAATTACCTGCTGCTGATGTCTTTTTATAGCATTGATGGTGGGGGTGGAGTAATGGTTGCCAAATGAAAACCCGCTCAGCCATGGGAATCAACTGATGTTCCTAAAGGAATCATGTTGTTGATGCTCACAGCAGATGGAAATTGATGACTGTAATCTCCATGAGGAGGATGGTGGCTGCACTAAGGCACCCCTGCTCCCCACCCCACGTGGCATGGCCATCAATCTGATGTGTGTTGTTAGCACAATTCAAGGCTGTAGACCATTGCTGGAGAAAGAAATAAAAAGTCCACAATGAGCAATTGCTGAGGGAAGCAGAGAGAGAGGATGGCAATTTTTGTCAGTTGACTGGATGAAGATCTGACCCTTGAGCAGTTCTGAAGTTAACACCTGGGTACTGGAGGGACACGAGGATGTTTCTGTTCCCATAGCTACACGGTGTGGTTCACTCTGTCCGGCCACAGCACCAGCGCAGCTGCTTTTCCGAGTGCTGGGTCACACAAAGGGGGAAGAGCGATAGCGGAGGTGACTTTTACTGTGGCACCAAAGGTATATTTGGAGGTGCTGCGTTTCCACTCAAACCCTGTTCAGCTGACTGCAAGATGGGTCTGTGAGACGCTGGCATTATGAAGAGTGAAGGCTGGTGCTGGGCAGGGTGTGCTCCATGCTGTATCCAGCTGCACGAGCACGCGGAGCACGCCCACGTGCCTTGTGGTTGGCACTGCCGGTTCAGGGGATTCGGGGCCGCCTCCGTTTCTCTGACTTTCTGGAAAAGACAGAATCAGGCCAACTAACTTTTCGCCATGTGCTGTATTTGCTGCCAGCAGATTTTCTAGCATGTGCATGGCCACAGCAGCAGCCAGATTTTGCTCACCCTCCCTTACCCCCATATTTCCATGGATAAATAACCTAGCATACATCAAGACAAATTTATCTTGGTTGCAACCTCTGGAATGTCACTATGGTAAAAACAGAATTACGTGGGACATAGTACAGATGAATCCATGTCACTGGAGAAAATAATTTCAGATGCATTTATCTCATAATTAATAGGCACTAACTTTTTCAGAGGAAGGAAATGTTGAGAAGATTTTGCTAAATGCAAGTTAAAGAGAAAATAGCACATTGATTTTAGAGAATAATTTTCAAATGCTTGTAATGATATGGCATTCTTCTGATACGTAGTTCACAAAACAACCCCAGGCCAGAGTAGGTGGAGACTAACATTGATTTCATTGAAGCAGACAGAGTATGCATCCCTTTGAAAGCTAGCCTTGCCCTTTCCCTTTTTTCAGTCAGTAGCAGAATGGCATAATAGGAAAGAATTTTTAAAAAATATCCACTGTGGCTGATACAGCTGAAAGTATGTTCTGAAACAGCTCTGATGACATAGAGAATGATAGAAACACTCAGAAGACCAAAATAAGTCACACAGTTAGGTTTGTGTTCTTTTGTCTTGGTGTTGGTAGACACTGCTGCAGTGTTAATCCTTAATCATAAGAGGACGGTTTGTCTTTTCCTCCAAGCCTAGCAGCAGTGGCACATTCTGCTTTCAACAATAGGTCCTGAAAGGCTGCTTTGCTCTCAAAAAAGAATATGAAGGGACCAGAGAAGACCAAATCAGCTTGTCCTGACACTGTTTTGTAGTGACAATTTGCTCTCCAGTTGCATTGAGATGCTGTGATTGAACCTTTTCCAGTGTCACCCTCCACCCAGTGGTCCCACTGCCAGGGCTGACTGATCTTGCTCTCCATGTCCAGAGCCAGGTGCAGCATCAAACCCAATGCATTATTCAGCTACCAGATTTGACTGCAGATCTGGCAGTTTGCTAAGGTACAAAGGTTACTCAGCACACATTATTGCCTAGGGATCATTTGCCTATTCATAGCACGCCATTTACAGTTTCTGGAGTTTTAGCAAGGTTGTTCTGCGCATAGTAGATATCATAATAAAACATTCAATACATATTGAAAAGTCATCAGCTCTTGTTTTATTTTTGCACATTGGAGGGTACATTCCAGGACAGCATGAATCAGATGTGTCATTTTTTATCCCTTGTAGTCATCTCAATCATAGAGTGAATGACCATTCTTTAAATCTAACAGCAAACTCTATCCAGCAACAAAGACATCTCTCCAGCATCAGAGGCACTTCTGAGGATGTTGCAAGATATCCCCATCTATGCCTTTTTATATCCAGCTCTTCTCCTCAGAGATCCTTTCGCCCATCTCACACTCCATTTCGCATCCACCTCACACATCCACATCAAGTTCAGTGTCTGAACCTGCATCTCAATCACTCTGCAGTCAACATAAAGGCTCTCCCCCTCTCCCAAACCAAGGCTGATTGATATTTTCATCAAGCTAAATTTTTTTAAGTGGAAATTTTAGATATAAAGCTGCAAACAAGAAGTCCAGAAAGGAAATCACAGCAGTGCAGCATCATTATGAGGTGTGAGGTGTGCAGACTAGCCCTAAACTGCAAAAAACTGTTGTTGTACAGGTCATGAGTCCTTCATACAAAGTAGAAAGTAAAAATCCCACCAAAAAATCCAGTTCCTCCTGTGAAATCTTAAGTCTCTTAATGGATGCTGTCCTCTCTGTGTGGGCTCCTCTGCCTTTGCGTATGGGTGTATTGCTGCCTCAAATGCCACCAGAGCATTCCATGTTTTCAATGGAGCAGCAACTCTACCACCAGCAACCTTTCCAGGTATGAAACCTGTCCAAGTGCCTGATGGCCTTCTGGAGTTTTTCCTTTGGAGCCAGCTAGAGTGAAAAACTGCTTCTGCCACATGCAGCCTCAGTTTTTAAATTATGTTTTAATTAATCTGGGGCCAGCACACAACACTCTGATAGCATTTTCCAGAAACAGGGAAGGGAAGAGAGAAGAGAATCCTTCCCTCTCTCCTAAATACATGACCATCCATCAAACAGGACTCTTCACTGTTGACACCTCTCAGGGACACAGTATGGGAATGCTTTTAATTATTTTCCTCTTGGCTGATGTGCTACAGTCTTTGCTTGGGAAGAGCAGGTAAAGAAGCATGGGAGGAAACATGTGGTTTGTGGCAGTTCTTGGCATGGTGGTTTTACTGAGGGTTGTTTTTTTTTTGTTTTGCTTTAATGAGTCTCTTCTGTCTTCCTGTCAGCTCTGAAGCAAGTCTTCCTGCACCGAAAGCCTAAATTTTCCATTGCATGGAGACAGGAGACTACACCACCCAGGACTAAATGCTACGTGTGGTTATTTCCAGCTGGTGATGCCGGGAAACTCACCCAAAGCCGCTGCGTGGGCGAGCAGCGAAGCCAGAATCAGACAGGAGCTCCAGACCAGATTAGAGCACAGCTCCACCTCTGCTCACCCTTTTCAGACAAACCCCTCTGTCTGTGTCTCACCCCAAGCCCTAGACAGCTACATATGGCAGAAGGAGAAGGGGAAAAGAGAAATAGAAGTACTAACAGGCGACAACTACAATGTCTGAACTTTTCCTGTCTGCATGCTGTAATTCCTAACAAGGCTCCTCCATAAAAAGAAAAGCCTTTTTAACGATGCTGAGGATTAAACCCCAGTGAAACCAGACAAAGAAAAGCTTATTCAGAAACTCTGATTTACTTCTTGGGGATTAATGACACTTGAAAGCAGAACAAACCATCACACCACAATAAAAAAGCATAAAGAGAAATCAGCACATAATGCTGATTTATTTCTCTGTACAGAAAACAGAAAAATTGAACTATTACAGATGAATCAAATGAAAACCATCATTTTTGGCTATAACAAACGTTTTATTTCAAATTAATGTAGCAACGAAGTGTTGGGTTCCAATTTGGGATGCTTTAACACCTTTCTAATAAAAGCAAAGGCCAGTCTCACAGGGGGACTGCAGAGTGTGATTTCACAACCACTGCGGAAGCTGCCTTAGGTCTGTGCTGCTGACCTCTGTCCTGGCCAACTCTCTTCTCTGGAAGTGAGAAAGTCATGCAGAGGTGCAGTGAGCTGGGGTGGGTGCTGCAGCCTGGGCTACCACCTCCCTCCCCACTGTCCAGGCTCCTCCCGAGCCCACCTTCATTTCCAAATGGGCCCACAAGTTGTTCTTGCAAACGCAGTAAGTATTAATTATGGTGTAAATCAGTAAGATTAATTAAAACAGGGTGTCCTACACTATTGCCATTTTGGTTTGCATTTGTGCTTTTTTAAGCTGTTTTCCCAAAGGAAACTCTTACTGGTTAGAAGAAACTTGGTGCATCCTTAGGTGCACCAGAATACATTATTCAGTATCAAAATGCAATAAGCAATTACACAGATTAACCACATTTATATTCAGAATTTTTAGTTTTTACATTAACTTAGGCAAAAAAAAGAATTATGTACATTTTGCATTTCATAGATTTTTTTTTTTTTCTGGTTTTGATTTGTCACACTGTGCAGCAGCGGAAATTTGAATTTTAATTCATAGCACACAAGAATAAGTTACATAACTCCCTAAGTTCCAACTAAAAATTAATTTTAAAAATACTACAAAATAAATATAAAATATCATCTGCCATAACACTGAGCTGACAGACCTTAAGCTTGGTCTCCTCCACAGCTTTAATGCTACCAGGTTACATTTTTATTCATAATTCTATTCATAATTAGAACACGGAGGGGGAGAGAAAACAAACCCCGAAACTTTATGTTCGTTCTATTCAGTCTGCAAATTTTGAATTCACATTACTCAGCCAATGCAGGAGAACTAGCAGGAACTAGTGCAGTCCTCTCCATACTTCTGCAGGAAGAGGCCATGGTGGTTCAACACTTGAACAACTTTCTGACTTCCACCTCTTCTGTAAGCAGACATTCTTTTTGACTTCAAGACCCAGCATGAAGAACTTACTAAAATATTCTTAATTGAAGGCAGATTTTAACAATTCCTTTTTAAAGATACAAAACTAGCAGAGAAAAACCTTCATCCATAATTCACAATTAACAAAGACACTGATTTCTGATTTCATCCATGATTTTCCACCTGATGCTGCTTCTAATCAAATAGAACTTTCTCCCACTCTCTGAAGGCTGCTCAGCCATACATTAACATGCAGCTATAGAAGTATCTCAACATCGGTAGCAAGACTTCAAGGAGAAATCTCCCACCTTTTCCAAACAGGGCTCAGAATAATGATCAGGTAATCAGATTCATTGAAGGCAGAAAATAGTCTAATAATGACTTTTTTGGCCTCCAATTTTTCCAACATCTGTTATTCCTGCTGTTTCATATTTCAAACCCCTTTTTAAATAAAAATTCCTCATTTTAACCACACCTGCTGAGTATGCCATTAATAATGTCCCACTAACAGAGATACCAGGATAAATACAAATAATTTAATGCACACTATTCAAGATCAATTTTTAATCTCATTAACTCCATTACCTTTTCTGTTTCCCATTTAAATGTCTTCTTTAACCATCTGTTCTTTTTTTTTTATCCAGTCATAATAAATCCTGAAAATAAAGATTTTTCTTTTTATTTCTTAACTCAGTCAATGCTTGACAGGTGATACCCTCCCATCTGACCAGACTCATGAAGCAATACACTTGATGGACGTGCAAAATTGTTCAGTGCTCTCTAGGAATAACCACCTGGAATAACTCTAACGGGTCCTTCAGTAGGACTTGAAGATGGAGTTTCACTGCCAAAAGGCAACTGCCCAGCCAGCACATGCAGTCCAGGAATGAGACCTGCCAATGTCCTGCACCAGGGTCTTGTGCTTCTCAAGCTCTTCCCAGTGTCATATGCTGGAAGATCCAGAACCCCGGGATCACTCCCACAGTGCCATCCCAACACTTCTCCTTCACAACTCACGGGTGCCAGCACAGAGCTGCTATACCCGTGAGCCACAGGAGTTCACCTGCCTCTTGTAGGTTTTCCACTAATCTTTCTCAAAACCTAAGACAGCATTTGCTTCCTCGAATATCTAAGTGGCAAGAAGGCAAAATTATTCTGGCGTTACTCTAGACTAGCAACTGGTATGTTTGTAGTTCTGATCCTTGTGGCAGGAGGAAGAAGGGAAAAGATCAGAAAAAGAGTTGGGGAAAGATGAGGGGGCAGGGCAGATTGCTGAGAGGCAGAAGCCAAGGGGACACGGCTGGTTAGAAAGAAAACAAGTGGGGCTTTTTTGGTGTTGTGTTAATCTAGTTGTCCTGGGTCAAATCCAGCGGAGGCTGGCCAGCTTCCATTAGCTAAGCAGCCAGCCCACTGCACGTTCTGCTCGGGGATTGTTGTCTCATTTCTACAGGCCTTAAAGACACCTGCTAGGGCTCTCTGCTCCCATGGCCAAACATTGCGTACAACTGAAAATATGCTTTGTTTATTTAAATGGAACTTTAACAGACTGAGGAGCTTGTGGACCACTGTCAACAGCAGGGAATCTGTTTACCCAGAAACAGGTGCAATGGAAGCAAGGGCTCTGCCCTCCCTCGGCACATAGCAGGACACTGGCAGCAGAAGGAAAGGGAAAAACCCACAGGATAAGAGAAGTCTGAAGGATCAATAAGGCCAAGAGGGAGATATTTCAGTCTGCCCTCCCCAGCCCCTTTTTATCCCAGAGGATAAGATCCCACATTCACTCCTGTCTGTGAGATAAGATGATGCTCTTTGGCATTAAGATCTTGCTAAATGATACATTTTTAGGAGATTTTCCATGCAACAGTCTCCTTCTGGACCACTTCCCAGCATTTTTCCCACTCCACGGCCCCACACTCCAGCCATGCTGGATGACTGGTCACACATCAGCTGCAACTGTGGGATCCCAAGCCGTGAGAAGCCTGTAAGATACTGTCCAAAACACGAGTCACTTGTTCCCCATGCAGGCTGCACGCAAGGGGACAGGCCAGCCTTCGTTATTCTCTTTAACCACTGCAATCGCTCGCTTCAGTTTGGAGTTAGCCAAACCTCTTCCACAGGCAGGCAGCACACCTTGCTCTGAGATAAGCCATGCTGGCACAGATGATGTGTTTGGGAGGAAAAGGAAGGAGCAAGAAGTCTCATCTTGCAAAGAAGATTCTGTGACTTAAGTTCATTCCTCCACCATGAGCATTTGGAGAGAAACAGAAGTCCAGAGACTCCACGTCTGGTCCTCTTTGGACAAAAAACTAAGGAGATCCCAGGAGCAAAGTGCCATGGCTGGCAAATCAGAACAAAAGTTCTAGGAAGAAAGAAGAGAGGCTGTGTGCGTCCCCACAACTCCAAATATAATACCCACGGGACTCTAAAACATGCTAGAGCAAGAGTATGAATGGATGCTTAAATAGACTGTTGTCGTCTAGTACATCTAACAAATCTAATCAAAAGTAACAAATACTGCTAAAAGCCTGCTGCAATGGCATCAGATGCAGTATTTAAGAGTCAATTTGCAAAGGCTATCAGTTTCTTTCTTCCTATTCAGATGTGTTTTGTTAATGTTTTGTATCAGGTTCTGCTCCTGTCCCAATCCATATTTACTTCAGTTTGTGACCATAAAAACACCTCTGTCAGTCAGATCCCCTGGTTCCCAAGGGCAAAAGGGTAAGATTCACTGGTAAGAGGAGCTCAAATATAAATCTAATGGATGCAGTGTGAAGTCTCAAAAATTAACAGTAAACAGGACAATTTCCTGGCAAGTCAAGAACTCTTTATCAGAAGTGCTGCTGTGCCTCATGAGGTAATTTGCAGGCAGAACACTGTAGTGGTAACAATCACTTTAAAGCAGGAAGATGCACAGGAAATGACAGACACACATTTGGATGCGTGTAGAGTTAAGGATGTGGCACAAAGCCTGCTGAAGCCAGTGGGTCTGAGAGCAGTCTTATGTATCCATGACTGAATACAGCTAAATACAGCTAAAGGGAACGGCTTTTCCTAATTATATTTATCAGGAGAATCTTTTTGATTTAAACGCTTGCATAGCTGTAACAATGTTATCTAATTTTGGCAGAGTAGAATGGAGTAGACTGACTAAAATTGGGTTTGCAAACATGCACTAAGAGACACAAGGCTTCACATGAGTCATCTACTTCTCTACTAACTGCCTCCCTGACAGACTAATGGAGGGATCCTCAACAAGGGATCCTCAGCAAGGATGATAATTTTCTCAATAAAGGTGGAAGATTTAAAGTGACCATATTATGAGCAATAAGAAGATACTGCATTTGCCCCGAGGCACCACATTCATTTTCAGGATGTCTAGTAATAGAAAACCTCTTATGTGGAGAAGGTACTTCTAAATATTTTCCAGAAAAGGTAGTTAAATCTGAATGGATGTGTTAAAGCCTATATATCCTCACCTCCTGCCACAGGTGGGCTTTGCTGGGAAGTCACGTTATAAAACAGTGTGACACGGAAATACAGACATAACTTTGCCCAGGAGGGGTCATTCAAGAGAAAAACACCTGAGTAGAAGCTGTTTCCAAAAGAAGAATATTGTGCCCTCAGTAGGTTTACAACCCAGGAGTCTCCCCATCCCCATTTTGTAGACAATGAACCTTTTGTCCAAGAGACCCCAGTGTCAGCACAAGCCTAGGAAGAAACCCCACGTCTTCCCAGGCCCTGCTCCCAATCTATCCACCACATCCCACCATCTTCTTTCTGAAATCCATCCTGACTTGGGGTCTCTATAACAGTGCTGGGAATAAGAACAAATCCGACAATGTTCTGCACTGAAATGGTGACGTTGCTGAGCTCAATACTTTCTACCTTCATCCTTTCAGCTCAGAGAAGAACTCCTACATGCCATACACTCCTTGTGTCCTATAAAGGCTGGGAAGACACAACACTGCTAGAACAAGGCTCTTCTTATCAGTGCCTCCAAGACCATGCAAGCAGACAGCAGGGTTACAACACTCTCAGACACAGGGGGTCTCTGTGATGATGCATTCTAGAAAATGCAAGCAGTTAATCAGAACAACACTGGGTGACGCACATTGGTACAGGAAAGACAAATGGTTTCACTGACAAGGATTGCAGGACAAACACAGCACCTCTCCTGCAAACAACAAGTGTGACTTCAGGTTCTGTGCATACGACTCAGTCAATATTATCATGGCACTGATAAACTGGGATCATGCCAACGCAGACACGAAGTTCAGCTTAGTCGAGGGCTATATGACCAGATGAGCTTTGTAGTCTCTGCACCACCCCTGCTGCCAAGAAGCATCAGACAACAGCCTATTGATCCATAGGAAACCACAGCCCCACTGACAGCTGCAGAAGGTCTGACTGACACTTTAAGTCGATGATAGATAGCTGATGGGCAGGGAAGGTAGGCAGAAATGCCAGCCCTGGGGCTAAAAGTGGTGAACCAGCAGTTGGAGCAGCTCAGGGAAGGATATAAAATGGTCTGCACCAAGGGAGGAAGCCTTGGAGGCTATGGAAAAGGGCAGAGTGGTTTGTACTTTCAGTCATAGACTAAACTTTTGATAGCACTTACCCACCTACCTTCTATTCCTGGCTAGACTCCTGCAGCTTTATTCCAGTAATGGCTTCAAATTGGGCAGCCAGGAAAGGGAATGAGAAAATACCCACAATTTCTTGTTTTACCATACTCTCACAGGTTCAGCTACTCTGGTGCCCCTGGTCCACCCTCTCCCCTCAGGCTCCTGGGTGTCTTCTGTGAGGAGCTCCCACCTCAGGAGCCAGGCAATACAGAACTGCCCTGGTGTTTGAACGGCCAGGGCGGGCTGTGAAGCTTCTGATGCCGGAGGCTGCACTAGAGAACAGGCCTGTGTAAAGCAGGGGCCTTGTGATAACGAGGAAAGTTACTATTTAACTGATTTAATGGGTGTAATTGAAGGCACCATGCCTCATTTTATTACAGGAATATGAAACAGCCACATCTCATTCTCTCTCCCACCTTATACCCAGAAACATAATGGCACCAAGACTTGACTGACTGGGAATAGCTCAATTTTCTCTGCAAGCAAAAAGTCAAGGAACTTTGTATTTTTAAAAACAAAAACTGAGATTAGACTTGACATTTAGAAGCTTCCAAAACTGGAAGGCCCTAGGGCCAGGGACTTTGCAGTCCCAAGAGGGCAGCTGTGCAAATTCAAAGAAATGAAGTGCAAGGAAATTGCATAAGTTGACCTCCTCTTCTGCAGCGGGGAGAGAAAGCCCAACACTTCCATGCTTCACTGGGCAGGCATTCATGAAGATGAGTAAAATATTATGATCAAAAGCTGTCTCCACAAGGAAACTCACTGAGGCAGCTGCTCTCCATCTCAGCTTAAAAATTCAACTCTGCTGCTCCCCGTAGAGGAGCAGGACCCTGACACAAGCATGTTACCTTCGGCTTTCTTTTCTTATCTGACTTCACAACACTTACGTCTGCAGATGAATGAAGCCTCTTTGCACAGGCACTGTCATTTCACTTGCAGACTCAGGCAGCAAACCCATAGAGCAGAATTGAGTCCAGCAAGCCAGTGAATGCATCTTCTCTGTCTTAAGGAACTGCAACACAGCATTTTCTGCCAGAAAGAAGGCTCAGTTGTTCAGCACCTTTTGAACACATGCTTCCAGATGAAAAATATCTGCCACTATAATTAAGGGTAGGGTGCTTAACTAAATATTTCTTTTGTCAGCCTTACATTTTAAAATGAGAGTTTGTTGCCACATTATGCCATTTCAATATTGGATTGCCCTCAACCAGAACATCTGTGTACTTCACCAGCTGCTTTGAACAACTGCCTTCTTAAAACTAAGTGAAACAGATTATGTGTTTTATTATAGTCAAATTTGACTGTGAAGTTCATTGTCTCATGTGCCACAGTTGGCAAGAAGAGAATTATCATTTCACTTCCAAATTAAACAAAAAACTAAAACCCAAACCTCTCTTACTAAAGGGACAGCAACTGCCACCTTATAATTGAGATAAATATGTTAGCACAGGAACATTTAATATTATTTACATATTCATCTGCTTAATACTTGCTAAGACATTTGGAAGCATGCCCCAGGAAACACACAAGTTCATTCACTCTGCAGCTGGCAATACGAGGGAAGAAGAGATCAGCTCCTGGGACACGTAGATAATTGTAGCCTTTAGTTCAACATAGGCTTGGTTGGAATAACCGTTGGCTCAGGATATTCATGTGCACTTTTCAGTGCACAGCAGTATCTCTCAGAGTGGTGAGATGCGAAAGCTTAGTCAGGTGTAAGAAGGAATATGGGATTTCTTGTCCCAGAGCTTGGCTTTTAAAACAAAAAGTTACCAGTTATCCTTGTGACAAAGAATTTAAAATGTAAACTGGATGCGGTGGGCCCATATGTCCAAGTTTTCAGAAAGCATGAACCATGTTTAAGGTCCATCCTTATTCGTTGTTATTTCAATGGTTAATGAATTAGAAGCCAGTGCAGGAATAAAGTAGTACTGCATGGAGAACACCCCCAGCTACTCTACAAAAAGCACAACAATTTGAGACTTTGACAAGATCACGTAAACAGGAGCACGGGGATTATTTCTTGAAGGGAATTTCCTTTTTAGTGTTTGCAAACTACTGCACCAGTGAAACCAGGCTGGTCTAGGATGACGTTAAAACAAAACACTTCAGAAAAACAAGTGGTTTCAGGCAAATGTCAGCTATCCCAGTTTCATTAACTAATTGATTCAAAGCATAAAGATAGTAACACCCAACTGAGATGACAAAAGTTACACATTGTCAATGTAAGTCACAGACCAGGAGCAGCTCAGATACACTTTGACATATTCACTTTGGTGTTTCAGGTGTTTAATACAACAGGAACCTTTTAAAATCCCCTGCAATTTTCTCCACAACTTCTCCAGAATCCCAAAGGGCAGATAGGTAGAACACGATGGAAGCTGTTCTCAGTTTTCCTCATTTGGATGGGTTTTACTATCCAGGAACAGGTAGCTCTTTAGACTTTTAAATACCTTTCCCTTGGAAATCTTCATGGCATCTCAGTACGGAACTTCAGTGGTTTGGGTGCTATTACATATACATAATAGAGCTAAAGCACAGCAAAACCACAAGGCACATCATACAACTTAACATAGAGAAAGGGATTTTATAAATAGCCTTCATGGATACACAGGAGCACATTAACCTAAGAACACTGATGCAGTAGTGCTTTGGGTACCCCTGTAGAAGTGGTCTTCAGATGTCTGTGTAAACATCACAGGCACTGCATTCCAAATATTTTTCAAGGAGAATTTAAAGTAAACTGAAAGAAAACAACATCCCAGGGGATGGGGTAAGAATCAGGGTAACAATGAACAGAACCCCTAAAATGCTCCCTACAAGAGGGCAGTAGGTGATCTTGTTGGAAGAGGTGCTTGTACCCCAATCAGAAGTCAAGTTCTGTCTTGACTAAAATAACATTTTACAAGGGAACTTATTTACTCCATTTCCTGCAATAGAGAGATGCATTCAAGCAATAAACTGAATTCAAAGTTGTGGTCTCACCCAAGTCAATGAGACAGTACCTGGATCATTCCCATGTTTGTACTCTAAAACTGTAGTTAAATCTAATGGACATTAAAACACATGGGGCAGAAGCTGAAGTAAAGATAAAATGAAAAGTGGCACATGCAAAACCCCACTATAAAAAAGATAAACTCCTGTAAGCCACAATTTGAGCCAGACAAAATATTAGAGCTGCTTACACTCTTCTGAGTTCTGCTTCACCTAGTCCAGTCCAGACAACCTTTAAGTGTCAGTTCTTCATTTGGGCTCCCTTAAAATCAGAAGAAATAAAAGT
Organism: Struthidea cinerea; assembly: GCA_013397865.1. NCBI lineage: Eukaryota > Metazoa > Chordata > Aves > Passeriformes > Corcoracidae > Struthidea > Struthidea cinerea. The sequence continues at coordinate 778,372 of VZTI01004295.1, forward strand.
GTTTCTAGAGCATGCTTCACCTACTCCTAAAGTAGGTGGCTAAAACAGGTCAGATGAATCACGTTAGCAGCAGTTTTTTCTCTCCATTGATTACACAAGGAGCCTACAGGGACCAGGACGGATGCAGACATTCAGAGTTAGGAGAAATGAAGCTCATCTCAGACATCTGCACAACTGCATCCACAGCACTACTAATCCTCTCATGGCTGAAAGTGGGGCTAATTTCCACTGCAGAAAAAAGACAAAAGTAGAAGACAACCAGCTTTCTGAAGAGTGTTCTCAAATGTGAATTCCCAATGTGGCAAGGTCTTTCCATTTCAAACATTTGAATTAAGACCATGGGTTGAAAGAGTCTGAGCCTGTTCCCTATTCCCAGCACTACATCTAATCTGGAATCTGACCTTTGGCATGTCATTTAACCTTATTTTTCCTACTAACAGCAAAGCAGGGATAATTACAACAACTCTGCCAGAACGCTGAGGTACTTGGTGAACATCTTTAAAGTGTTTTGGGATTTCTGTGCTCCTCATCAAAACAGTCATACTATTAACTATTATATTAACACTAACATGATTACCATTACAAAGACAGCATTTTCCTGATGTTTACCTTTAAAACAGCTGATATTAATTTTCATGTGCTTTTCCTTGAACAGTCCCTCTCAGTCATATTCCCATGCCTATTTCTCTGGGATTCTTCTGATCTGACACTTTGCAAGTTTATCACCAAGTTCCCTTTTCCTATTGCCTGTTAAAATCATGTCCTAATGAAAAAAAAAATCCTTTCTGCCAAAATATGTTTATATATAAATAGATCTCTCCATATATATATAAAAGCCCACACATTCTGCCATTAAGTGTAGCAGACAAATAGATTTGAATTGCAGTAGTGTAAACAAACATGCAGCCTTTTGCCAAATCTAATGGACAAATATAGATAAATCCTGTCTAGAAGCAACACTTGAATCACTGTACACAGTAACTTGGGCTACAAATCACAACAAAGTGTCATTGTCTCCATCCTCTATTCTCACAACCCCAGCAGGGAAAAGTTCAAGGAAAGTGCTCACATAATACTAGCTTTCATTTACAGAACAATGTAGAAATACACACACAAAAATATTAAGGTATTTAATTTTATATTTATAAACACATACAGTCATGTTTCAGGGGGAAAGCATCCTTGGACAAGGGAGACCCATGGAGCAGGGCTTGGATCTCACTCATCAGTGCCGCTCCCAGGATTTAGGACACTTTGTACCTCAATTTCTGTGCCTTTAACAGCCGGTCTGGGGACACCCCCCCATGCCCATGAGCACACAGGTACCATGTCTGGCAGCACCTGCACTAAATCCTAGCATTAGAGACAAATCCTCAGCTCTATGGCACAACTGCCACTGTCAGATTTGATCCCCTCTTGAATTTATAGTGATTTTGGACTGAAGACTAGAGTCTGTATGCTGGACATCGACTACAGAAGCCCAGATGACTCCTCCAGCCCAAGTTCCTGGATGGATGGCTTCCTGTGACGCACATTTCCGAGGATTGCAGTGAGAGGCTGCAATTCCAGCTAACTCAGTGCACCTGCACTGCCCTACCTGCCCACCAGCTCTGTCCCCACTTGCCTTGGCTTGCTTGAACACCGAAGTAAAACTCAAACTGACAAGCAACACCTGTTTCCACAGCTATTTTCCACATCCAGCTGCATCTAATCCTTGCTTCATTGCCTTCTTTAAAGTTTAATAAAGGTTTCAGTGAGCAGTCTTAGTCAAGTTTCTGACTTTTTTACTTAATGCTTCCATGGCTGAGCTCAGACATCTGAAAGAGTCTGGTTTTTAAGTAATCTGCTCACAAAGAAAGCCCTGGAAATATGCTTTCTGCTCGTCATCACCTTAAACCGCAAGTGCAAATCTGCAGTACGGTGCTTTTTTCTTATGTAGCAACACAATGGCATGGTTTTGCTTCCTTTGCACTGGATTTTCTCAACAACTCCTCTCCCAGATGGATTCAATATAAATCAGGATGTACATCTCAAAATGCATTCTTAAAATTCAAGTTTTCATTCATGGTACCTACCAAAAGGCTCAGTATCATCCTTTTGAAGAACAGAGAAACAACTAAAAGATGCAGTGGAGTTCATAGATTAGTTGTTTCAATTTAAACACATGTAATTTCCAAGCATGCAATCTGACTATAAAGATTTGAAAATCTCAGAAATTCTGAGAAAGCACCAGAAATTTCAATTTGGTGAAGCATGGCCAGCTGAGTGCTGATCACAACACATATCGGGGAAGGTGATGGGGTAAAGCCCCAAGAAGTAAGATCGCAGCAGGCTCTTGGAATTTGGTGGGACCCCAAAGTTGTCAATCCCTGTGCGTGACACCACGGCAGAGCTGGGGCTCTCAATCCTCGGCATCACCAGGCCAGACAGACCAGCCTCAGATACTTCAGACGGAATAAACCAAAAAAGCAAAGTAAAACACATTCCAGACCTCAAGAGCCAAATTGTGCATCTACAGGGAAAAGTGATCCGGGTCTGACCCCTTGTCTTCCTCTCACCCACACACACAAAAGCAGCCAGCTGAAATCCCAGTATTTGGCAGTCAAGGTTATCCTGACGCAGACCCAGAGCACGCAAGTGTGGCTGGAGCTCAGAAGGGACATGGGAAGCTGCAGGGACTGAGCTCGCACCCACACCCAATGCCTGTGCACTTGCAGGCACAGATGTGACCCTTTCTGGGGAGAGAAAGGAGTGGAACTGCAGTGGGAGCTGAGGTGATGCCAAGTGCACTGTGTCCCCTCTGAACAAAACCCTCCCCTTCCTAAGTCTTGGTGCTAGGAAATCACATTGTATTTCAGGATTGATTTTTCTCTTACTTCGACCTTCAAAACTAGGATATTGTTACATCTTGGTCAGCGATGTCAGGATTTCCCACAATAAATCAGACATCGTTTTCACGTCAAATTACCTAGATGCCTTACATGGGCTGTACACTGTGGGTACTTCATTTTCACCTTTTTCTGTAATAGCACATTTTCTTTCTTCTCCTTTTCACACTGAACTTTATAAATAGTTTAAATAAATGCCTATCTTTGTTTAATGAGCTTGTGCTGTCTGAGTGAGCTTTGAAAATACCATTGGTTATACGGAGTAGCTAAAAATTACCATAGGGGAGCTACTGCCATGAGTGCATTACCTCTTATTAGTACTAACAATCTTGCCTAACAAGCCAGTACAGTCTTTGAAGTGTCATCCTCAAGCTTTGAGAGTGATCCTTTGCCAAAGGTGGTGGTGGTTTTTTCCCCATCCTTTATATATAGTACTTAGGACTCCTAAATCCTTTGCTGTTTCTCTTCCACCAGTATTGTCCCAACACCATAACAGGACCAGTCCAGCTGCACCATACAGCACAGTGTCAGTGTCAAAATGCCTGCTCCCCCAGTTCTGCAGTGCACACAGACAAGCTTAGAATCACATTTTCCACACTGTTCATCACTGAAAAACAAACAGAAACTTTCAAATAATTCAAATACTCCACATCTATGTGAGCCTTTAAAGACAAAGGCCAATTTCTACATAAATAGCATCCAGCTGGTCCTCCTCTCTGGAATAATCAGAGCCGATACGTGCTCTTGTGAAAATCTGATCCATGTAAAATGAATTTTTCTTCATTTTTGAAATATGGTTCTTAGATTTCCATTCCCCAATTAAAACAAGAATGTGACTTTGATCTCAAATAATTTGCAATGCATGTCAAAAAGAGTCTTATCTGTTACTTCCATTTTAATGTCACTTTATGAGGAACAGCCCCTTGCCAAACAGCAGCTAAGCTGTGATGGCTGGGCAGAACAGTGTTAACTACATGAAATGGCATCAAAAAGTGCTGTCTCATGAAGCAAAGACAATCTGTGGAGGCAAAGCTGGCAGGAATTTTTATTGTAACAATTCTTACAGTTAGAAGAAAGAACAAGCTTTTTGATACAAAACCCTTCTTTAGTCTGAAAAAAAAGTTTCAATCATCTCTTTCCCTAAATTTTTACCTGTCTTTTTCTCCTTTATTTCCTTTCAGCCTGTTTTTTTCCCCCCCTCTCCTTCCCTCCCATGGACAAATTTAATGGGAAGTTAGTCTGTGGCTTTACAGCACTGAAAAGAAAAGCAGAAGTTTTATTTCAGAGAATTATCTTTCTTCCATGTGGCTTTAATATTTCTTAGTTTCTTAGTGAGAAACTTTCATTTCAGATCTGTAAAGGGTTGTGTAACCATAATCTTGCCTTGTTTTTGCAAGTTATTAAAGTTGGTTTAATAAAACACTCCCTCTCCCTTCAAACACTCTCTCATTCAGATCCCTAGATGATGACCACTACAACAGCTCTAGAATAGCATGTTTTATGGAAATAAATCAGTTTCCTTAAAGACAGCACAATCTCTCATGCTCTGTAGCTAAATGCCTAAGACACTTGCCTAGGATGAGGACAATCCAGATTTAAACCCGACCTGTATGACTGTATGAAGAGTTTTTCATCCCAAGTCATCCAGAACCAGGCAAAGTAGAATTCCAGTTTCAGCCTTCATATCCTGAACCAACAAGGGGACACTGCAGTGCCGACCCATCCATACCAAAACAATCGTGCTACAGCAGAGTACTGAAGAGTGTATTTTCACCAAAGAAGAGCTGGAAAAGCTTTAACCACACTCAGTTTCAGATTAAAACCCTTAACTCTATATCTGTGAAATGGAGCCATCACCCTCGAGCTCAGCCTAGCAATCATTTTTGCTGGGCTGTTATCCCCAAATTTCATGACACTTGGCAACATCAACTCCATCTGCTACATGCCTCTTTTGCTTGGGGAAGTTCTCCTCTACATTTCTCTCACCCAGGTCACTTCCTTTCTTCTTCAGAGCTCATCTTTGCTTCCATTGCACCTACATGGAAAGAAATGGGCTATTTCACAGAATCTTCAATCTTCTCACCTTCCCCTGCTCTACAGTAACTGCAACGAAATGAAACCAAGTCTCAGCTTTCTCTACCTGCTTTTAAACAGTAATACTGCAAACACCCAATGGACAATTTTTTCTTCTCATAACCTCACTGATCCATGTTATGGTCTAACATGGGGCCAATGGTTTCTAAATGAGACAGACTCAGCTCCCTGTGCTGTCCAAAGCATGAAACTAAAGCCATGTTCCCCCAGCGTGGCATGAAGAAGCTCTCCAGCTGCTGGTCAGTGGGTAACCTGCAACTGTAGATATCACCTTTAAAGGAAGAAACTAAGCAACTAATTTTAATTCTGTATAATCTCATCACAGCACATTGATATCAACAATCCTCAACATTTGTTTTGAAGTTTGATTTTTCAAACCTCCTTTTTATTTTTCTATGCGTGTACTTTAACAAACTTCCATGAAGCTTGTATGAGCCACTTAAATTGTGAGGTCTTCAACCTCATTTTACAGGTTGCTGATCTAAACCATAAGTTTGTATGATCCCAGTATAAGTGAATGGACACACCTTACACAGAAAGTCTCCAAGGACAAAAGGCACCAGGCTCGCAAAAATCTTACAGCTAAAGGAGGGTTTGAGATACAGCTCTGGGCATAGCTCTTCTGTAGGAACAGCAGGGAGCAACTTTCCCTAGTTTCTGCCTGTTGTCACACAAAATCTCAAAGGGGAAGGGAAAGGTTCGTTCCTTACAAGAACAGTGAGTTCCTCAGATGAAAAGTGATTCTAGCAATGAAGCATCACCTTCAGTGTCAGTGGCTTTTTTTCCCCCTTAAGCACTATATCTTCTCCACCTTTAGTTCATGAACACAAAGCTTCTGAGGGTGGGGTTTTGCAGTCAGCCTCTCCTAGCAGCAGATGTTGGGAGGTCCTACCCTTCCTCCTGTGCACAAAGAGAGAGGCACGGGTCACCCCATCCTGACTCCTGCAGGAATCAAACTGGCTCCCAGGAGAAGAAGGTCAGGAGTCCAGCCTTAGTCATGCTAGAATAAATAGAAAAAAATGTCTTCGCCTTCAAAATCAAGCAATGACCTTTAAGGATTAAAATGTATCATAGGTAGAAGCCCCCATATCCTGTATCTACCTTATGAACAGCAGAAATAACAAGACCAGCAATTTGATCCATCTGGCCTTGTTGCACAAGAAAAGGCAAGAGGGAATTAGGACATCCACACTGTCCTGTAGCTGAAGATATGGGCAGGGACAGAGATAATGAGCATCTCTGGGAGACACCAGGATATCAAAACTAAGCAACCACCCCTATGAAGCAGGCACTGCAGGTAGGAAGCAGTGGGCAGCAGCTGTTTTCCATGAAAGTTCAGCTGAAATGCTTCAAATCTTTATAGACTTCATGGTAAGGTTTAGAAAACACACGACTGAGAATTACTTGCTCTAATGGATGCCCATAGGTGAATTAAAAATTATCATAAATGCTGTTATTTAAAGAAACCATCTGTACTCCTGTTTGTTTTCATTTTAAAGATTGACATCAATTTCCATGTGTCTTAATAACTACCTTCAGTTCTCAAAAGTGTGTCTGGATCCTCAGTAAACAACAGCAGACACTTCTTGTTTGTAAATATTACTACAAGATTGGTTTAAAAAGGGGGGGGACGGGGTTAAACATGTTTTGGAGATGAGAGTTAAAAAAAGGGAGAAAGGGATAAACATGTTTTGGAGATGAGAGAGACGAGAGAAAAATGCAAAAGCAGGTTATCATGCCTAGAAGGCGAAGAGAACAGAGAGGAAATTCCTTAGGTTTGGAAATGAATTACACTGCAGTAGATCTCAGGTATCAAGCCTTTGGCACCAGTGAGAGTGGTGCTCTGTAGGGTTTACAGTTCAACAGGAGAAAAGATGGGAATACTCCATACTTCCACAGACAGCCCCCTGTTTTAGGCACTAAGAACACACACCACAGACAATTTACACTGATTTAACTGTGACTGGAAATTACCTCCTAACACAGACAGTGGAGCTCCTCCAATCCAGTGAATATCCTGGGATATATCTCCTTTCATATTTATATTTGGGATAAGATTATATGCCCAGGCATCAGAATATTTTCCCCTTAAAATCTGGCCAAACCTGACTCCACCACCTCTAACAAGAAGTCTCTATCTATTTTCCTCTTTAGGAGAAATATTTCAACAGAGCCACTATGAGAATAGTACGTGCTTATCTTCATTTCCAGCAACAGCATTCTCACATTACTTTCTTAGAAGCATTTCTCTCCTTCTCTTCAAATGTCCCTGTGCTAAACCACTGAAATATGTGGCAACTGCAGTGTCAGTTGTCACAGGGAAAAATATGTCAGCAAAAACATTTGATTCAATCTGCTGTTTAAGGAAGCAACATTTCCTCAGGGTGTATGCCTTGTGTGGATAAATAACAACTGTCCAAAATCCAAGGATCTAAAATCAATTTCCAGTATCAAAGAGCAGATTTGAGGCAATCACCTTCAGCAACAGAAAAATGCAAAACTAGTTCCTTTTTCTCCGTTTTTAATTTAGTGCAAGTTTGTTTTGGAAAAAAAATTTATAAAATTTAGTCTCTCAGTCACAAAATGAAGGGTGCAGGATTATGCAAAGGGTATTATAGATCTTATTGGAACCATAATTTTCCCCCCCATGCTTGTGCATTTTCTCTGATGATCTGGAATATTCACATTTACATATTGAACAACTAGACTTGCCAATTCCTGCAGATAATAAAAAACTTCTGTCTCAACAATGTATCTTTATCAAGTTTCACGTTCAGCTCTGAGGCTTCCAGCATAAGAAGGTCATCAGCCTCTTGGAGCGAGTCCAGAGGAGGCCATGAATATGATCTGAGAGTTGGAGCACCTCTCTTATGAAGACAGGCTGAGAGAATTGGGGTTGTTCAGCCTGGAGAAGAGGAGGCTCCAGGGAGACCTTACAGCACCTTCCAGTACCTAAGGGGGCTACAAGAGATGTGAAGAGGGACTTTTTACAAGGTCATGGAGTGATAGGACAAGGGGGAAGGGCTTCAGACTGAAAGAGGGGATGTTTAGATTAGGTATTAGGAAGAAATTCTTTACTGTGAGGGTGGTGAGGCACTGGCACAGGTTGCCCAGAGAAACTGTGGATGCCCCATCCCTGGAAGTGTTCAACGAAAGGTTGAGCAACCTGGTCTAGTGGGAGGTGTCCCTGCCCATGGCTGGGGGGGTGGAAGTGGATGGTCTTTAAGGTCCCTTCCAGCCCAAACCATTCCATGATTCTGTGAATTTGCACGTACCCACGTAAGGACAAAAGGGAGGAACATCAGCAGCTGGTTCACTGGTGGACACTATTGCAGAGAAAGCACTGAGCAAGCAGAGACTTGGCAAGCCTGCAGCTTCCAGGTTCACACATTTGCGGTTATTTATTAAGCACCTACAGGATATTTTGAACATCATAATACAATTGGAGAGTTCAGCTATGCAGGTCAGAAGGTCCTGCAACTGATTATGGTCTGCCAAGATACCATCCTTGAATTTTCTCCATTTCAAACTTGCTTCCTCCCTTTAATTTTAACACCTTTTGAACTCAGAAACAATTACTCCACAAATTTTTTCCCCTCTTGTCAGAAAAGATTAACTGCACCATTTGGTGTGTTTTTCACTAGCTGCTCCATCTAACCTGGAAGGTCAGAGTCACCAACTTGGAACAACAATTTGTTCCACTTCTGCACAGTGCTGCAATCCCATTACACCTCTACACAGAAGCTACACTCCTGTAGCAACTTGAAACAGTCTTTTGGCAGCTCTCCTGATGCTTCTCACTCATCAATACGATCGTATTTCTTGCAGCAAGGAACAATGGAGCAATAGGAATCCTTCTCTATTGTCATAGAGTCATAGAATGGCTTCAGTTGGAAGAGACCTTAAAGATCATTTAGTCCCAGCCTCCCTGCCATGTACACCTTCCATGTTCTTGGGATTGCCCTGAAACAGATGCAGGACCTTGCACTTGGCCTTGCTGAACTTCATGAGGTTCACATGGACCCACCTCTCAAGCCTGTCAAGGTCCCTTCCCTCCAGTGTGCTGACTGCACCACAAAGCTTGGTGTCATTGGCAAACCTGCTGAGGGTGTACTCAGCCCCACCGTCCATGTTGCCAACAAATATGTGAATGTGTGTCCCACCACTGACCCCTGAGAATGCCACACATCACTCACCACTGGTGTCCACTCTCACATCACGCTGTTGACCACAGCTCTTTGAGTGTGACCATCCAGCCAATTTCTCATCCCTCGAGTTGTCCATCTGTCAAATCCATGCCTCTCCAGTTGAGAGTCAAGGATGTTGTGCAAGACAGTGTCAAACATTTGGCACAAATTCAGGCAGATGATAACAGTCACTCTTCCCTTATCCACCAACACTGTAACCTCACTGCAGAAGGCCTCCATATTTGTCAGGGACGATTTGCCCTTAGTGAAGCCATGCTGGTTGTCACCTCACCTACAGCTTCCTAAAGCTGCTTGGCTATTCAAACTGCAGTTTCACTTCTGAAAATTAGGATTATTTTAAAGGCCTCCTTCTTATGGAATTTTCAGCAGGAAAAGCTACAGGAGACAGGCCTGCGTCCCTTCGGAGCACCAGCCTTTTGTCCCTTTGATAAATCATCTTACTGTTTGTTGGGGAAGGGGGAAGGAAAAGTCACCTGCCTTTTACTGTAATATCTGTGTTTACAAAATGATCATGCTTGTCCTTTATATTGTTCTTTAACAAACGTGTTTATACGTGCCATGTACCCTGGAAATATCTAAACTGTCAGCAGTGAAATCACAGAATCATAGAATATCTCATGTTAGAAGGGAACCACAGGTATCACTGAGTCCAATGTCCTGCTCCTCAAAGGAATACCTAAAACTAAACCATATGACTAAGAGCATTGCCCAGGCACTCCTTGAACTCTGACAGGTTTGGTGCCATGACCACTTCCTTGGGGAACTGTTGCAGTGACCCATCACCCTCTCAGTGAAGAATCTTTTCCTAATGTCCAGTGTGACCTTCTCCTGATGCAGCTTCATTCCATTTCCTTGTGCCCTATTGTTGGTCACCAGAGAGAGGAAAATGCTGCAGTCAAAGTCAGAGCAGGCATTCCGCCACCAGATTTCACTTTTGCAGAATCATATTAAAACCAAAATTCTTCACTAATTTGGGGTATTCAGGTTTTTCTTGCTTGGCAGCAGCAAAAGAAGCTTAGACATCAGAATTCTTGTGTGCTGATCCAATTGTACAGCTAAATGCAGCCATGAAATGCTTAAAGGTACAATAAACTCAATGCCTTCATCTGCCCAAAGGCACGGGGGATCACCTGCTCCCAGAGGACATCTCCTGATGCTGTTGCTGCTTTGGGCATCAGCAGGTGAGAGGCTCCCCATGCACCATGGCATCCAAATGCTCTACGTTCATTCTGAGCTTTGCCTTCTATTCATCGGTGGGTTTCAATTCCTCTGTTCAGAGCCAGCTCGCTTTGAGAGACTCATTTTCCTTCCTGTAGCGTTCTCAGTTTTGCTCGTTGGATGAGGGAATAGAAGATGTAGTTAAAAATACTGCGATGCTGTGGTGGGCGGTGTAGCAGAAATAGACAGACACCAGCTCACTGCGAAGAATACCAAGTAATATCCCAGAAAGATAAAGGCATAGCAACAAAAGAAAAGAAAATGCATTTGTGTTCTGTCACTAGAGAGCTAAATCTGGGCGGAAGATACCAAATGAGGAGCACTGCTCGTGGCCAAGTGCACCATCCTCCTGATGGCTTCACGTGCAAAGTCATCTTACAACAACGCGGTCAGCAGCAGATCATAAAAGCACGGCTTATGCACAATCCTGCCTCCAACTATAACCCAAATGTGTGTGAGCTTTGGGGCTTTATGAAGACAGTGCAGAAAGCAGCAATAAAATGGGCCCAACCCGTAGCATACAGAAACCAGAAGCCCATATGGACTGAGAAGGGGCTTAGCTCCATTAACCCCTGCTTCAAAAGCAATCAAAGTTTTTCAGGGGATATTAGGTTCTTTCCAAGAGGAAGATAAACCAAGCTTGGCCAATACAAGGAGCTATGAGATTATTCGATGGATTTACTCCCTATTTTTTCAGAGGCTTAAGTCTCTCCTCATCCAGCCAGTAACCACACGGGTAAGATTTCATCCCAAAGGGCCTTACAAATAAGTTTTTCACAAACAGTACACCAGAGTCACTTACAGTCTTTAAGTGAGACAATTCTTCAGAGAGGTCCAGCAGCTGCTTAACACTTCACAAAAATAACCTGGCACCATTTCACCAGGGAAGTGAAGATGGCTGCATCAAAATGAAATCACTGGGGGAACTTGGGTGGCCTGATTGCAGGGATGCCTCTTGGCATGGGCTCAGGGTGCCGCAGCCTGCACCACCCATCTGGGGAGTCCTGCAGGTCTTTATTAAGGCACTGTGTGGAGGCAGGAAAAAAAAGCAGAGTAACACATACAGAGATGTCATGGATGGGTCTACATGAGCAGGCACCACTGGGATCACCAGGATGGGTCTGCATGAGCAGGCACCACTGGGCTCCCCAGTTCTGGGGACACTTGGGTACTCAAGGCCTGTGGGTGCACTGGAGGAAACAACCCTGCTGCAGCAACTCACACATGAGCATTCACTTCAGGTTAAAGCCAAGGTGAGAGATGAGTGCAAGTCTGGGTTTTGTGCACATGGAAGACAGGAACCTTTGAAAGAGAGTGGGGCCACCATGGAGCAGGGGCCCTTACACCAGAGAAGAGTGCCCTCTGCTGCTACAGCCACTTTGCTTCCAGGAGCCCATGGGAGGGAGGCTTCCACCCCCACTGCTCAACTAAACCCCTTTTTCATCTTTATCTTGCAAAATATGTACATGACAGATATGTTTTGATGCCATCAAAATCTAAAATAGCCACAGGCACAAGAATAATCACACCATAAAAAAAACCATCAACATGCAGATGCAACCTCAACAAAACACCATGGAAATTCCTAATAAAAGAAATACCATTTAAGTGCTGCTATACAGAAATGCCAGCACTGTCAGTGCAGAAAATTTAAACGAAAATGTCTAGCAGTCTGCACATCAAATGTTAATATTATTTTCAAATCAAGTCTAAGAGAGGATGACAAGTAATTTAATAAGCCTCATGGGTGTGAAATCAGCATTTGACCATTCCTGCCATAAAACCAGGTGTCTTTCTGGCCTGTGATGTCTAGGAAAGCCACTGAAAGACAGCCAAGGCTTTTAAAGCAGAAATTTATAAACATCCTTTTTTTTTTCCTCATTGTAGATTTATTGAGAATTTCACCCAATTAAGAATAGGACCCAACCAACTGGTTGAAATACAAACAACTCTGTGGGCATAGTAAGTAGAACAGTAAGTTTGGGACCCATTTGCACTTTAATTTACTGCCAACAATGAGCAATGTCAAGATTCTGAGCATCTCCTGACAGCCCTGACAACAGCAGTTACACAGCATTATCTGGTCTTCCAGTAAAATCTTTCCCCTCAGACAGCATTCATGCTGCATTTCACAACAGGAGGAATATACACAGCCAGCCTGGATCCCTCAGCCCTTGCAGCTGGAATCAGAACATTTTGGGGAGTGGGGCTGTCCTGTACCTGCTTTTGCTCCTTTTGCCACCACTCACACACAGAACTGAGCAGCAAGTCACAAAATAATGGAAATTGCCAATATATTTGCCTAACAAAAGGCAGAAATAATGTTAAAAATATCTCATCTGAGGGTAGAAAGTTTAATTTTAAGGTATTTGATAAACAATGCACATTGTTTATAGAAAGAGAATCCATCATCTCATCTAGTTACATACTTGGTCAAACAATCCATTTTTTGAATCAAGAAGAAAGGGTATTTTTAAGATACATTATAATAATGATACACAGACAAACATATTGTGAGGTGATGCCTAGTGCTGTTTCAACATTGTCACCATTTTATCTGGACCATTTTATAACACAAGTTATAAGAACTAAACACATTAAGCAAAAAAATTTTTTACAAAAAGTGAGACACTCCCTACCCCACAACTACTGACCAGAATTTTTTCAAGTCCCAAACTGCATAGAAAAATAATTGTCTGTTAGTGAGGGTAGAAATTCTGGTTTATGTCTTCAAATATCTGTTAGGGTTTTAACAGACCTCAATACTTGCATAAGGATGGAGTTATACTGGGGGTGGGGATGGAGGAGGAGAGGGGGCAGAGGCAATACTGAGCAGAACCAATATCAAATAAAAAGTGCTAATTTTATAGTCTAACAATCACAGTTGCTCAAATGTTTGCAAACAACAAACCAACCCCAGCAAACTTAACAATATTCTTATTTTAAATGTAATTCATAAGGAATTCTGCAGCTACAAGGTTATGAAAAAGACATGTACACTCTGCAGCAGCATAAAATATAATCCTGTGTACAATCCAAGCATCAATTTTCTCTTCTCTATCACCATCAGTATTTTATCTTGAAGGAGCATCTGTCAGATTCTCCAGAGCTAAAAATAGCAAAGACCCTTTTCAAGAGAACAGTTTCTGGTTTATATTTATAACTACCCTGTACTCGCTGTTTCTGGCTGCATGGCTATGAAATTTGTGCAAGATATAATCAATTACCCAGCTTTGCACTTCATCATGCAGTTAAGCTACCGTTACCTGCACCGAACCCTTCAAGCACTTCTCCCCATGCACAGGGTAGAGATTCTAAAACGCAATAAATACCTGCACATTGAAGAACTAACTGTAGAGCTGACTGACATTACACAGCAAAAACCTTGTGAGAACAAAAACCAAGCACACTGATGTATAAAACAGAGAGCCTACCTGAATTCTTCAAATGCATACATGGCCTAGCAACTACACAAATGCTCTGAAATTTAAAATAATCTTCTTAACGTGCAGGAGGACCATTTAGTTTGTCAAACTGCAGCAAAATGCATAATGACGAGACAGTATATTTGAAATATTCTGAGGAGAAAGGGTATGCAGATACTGGCCTGCAGCCTACAGCTCAGCCAGCTGCTGACAAGCAGCAGCTAACAGGAAAAGGCGATAGAGTACCATGTGATCATTCCTGCAAGTCTGATTAATGCAGTATACTCCAAGAATACAGGCTGATATCTTTATTATTCAAGCCAAATAAGTCAAATATGGTATGCGACAGGCTTCACAGCTAAATTATCATTCACATGCTACGTCAAAATCAGCAAGCGCAAGCAGAGGATACTAAAAAACTAAATACATATCGTAACCGAAGAGATTAATTAGGCCCATTCAAGCTGATTTTCTTACCTTGTAGTGATATTTTAGTCTGTGTTTTTAGCCATCTAAACCATCAGTGATGGAACAAAAGACTGCATCCATAAACCTCCCCTTCCATGAATGCCAGAACATTTAAAGTAGTTTATCTGCTAGAAATCATTTCCTCTGTAGTCTATCCCCAACCACTTTAACTCCTTCGGCCCCGAACTCATTGCCATAAACCCTATTTGCAGTGCCATGCGGGCTTTTTAGGGTTTACAGGGTTAACACCAAGAAATCGCAGCAGTGCAACTGAATGAAGTGGGATAAGAGCCAAAGGAGTCATATCTGCGAGATCACAGAAGGGAGATAGGAATGAGGAAAGTTGAGCATTTCGTGGCATTGCAGTGTGCAGGCGAGGATGCTTCAGCTGCCTAGCAACAGCGCACGCAATCTCCATGGCAACAGCGCAGCCAGCGCAGGGGGCAGAGCGTCTGCTGCGCACCCCAGGGGCGACACACGGGGACAACCTCTGTGCTGGGGAACCGGGGCTCTCCCGGGGGAACCGGGAGCCACGAGGCACCCCGGGCTCAGGGGTGCAGCCTGCACCTACTCTCTGTGGGGGGGTCCCACTGCTGTGGAGCGTGGAAGCACACGGACAACTCCTGGAACAGCTTAGCAATGGACGGCACATCTGCTCCTCTGAAATAACACGGCCCAGCAGCGATGCACGCGGAGGTTGGATAAACACAGCTCACGGCGCTGGGGAACACACCTCAACCACCAGGAGCCAGAGCTCGCCATCCCTGTAGCAAATCCCTTGGAAATTCTGGACGTGCAAGAATCACAGGCTGGCTGACTCCCATCACCAGGGATGCTTAGGGATTGTATGGGTGTTAGCTATGGGAGAGACTGGAGAGGCTTTGCCCAGGCAGACAAACTCGGCAGCAGGATGGGGAGGGCCAGGGGGAGGTTTTACCCTGGGGCTGTGCACACACCAGAGCAGCCGCAGCATCAGCCACAACAGCGTGGGGACACCCAGGGGTGCCAGCATTGGCCAGAGGGGGACAGGCTCTGCCACTCACCTGCTGGCTGGAGAGCAGGTGGAAGGGGAGGACCGCTGGAAATTACGGACATTCAAATCCTGGGAGATCAACCCCAGCCCTGGGAAGGAGAGAGAATGGGGCAGTGGGAGAACATGCTGCCTGGGAAAGTCACAGGGAGACAGCAAATTCAAAGTTACCTCTGGGGCTGGTCCCCACCTTGGCTTGCCTGTTTTACTGCTAGGGCTGGTTTCTAGCACAAGGAAACACATGGAGGATTTTGGCTGGAGTCTGAAATATCCTAACCCAACTACAGCTCCTGAGGTTCACTGTGCTCCAGGGCAATGGCTGTCCCACAGAGCTGCGGGATTTGGAGGCTAGAAAAGCATCCAAAGTGTACAGACTGCCACATCTCCTAGATACAGTGATTGCAGGCCATGGTAACTGTGGCATCTGATCTCATGACTTGAAAAATATAGGCAGAAAGGGCTGGAATGAAAGGAAAAGGCACTCATGGCAAAAACCCCCAGCACTGGAAACAAAAAAAATCCACATTTATTTGAGACATGGTGTTTTTAATGTAGTAGTGACCTTGGGTTTCATTCTATTTCCTTTAAACAAATGTGATAGTGTTAAGAGACAATAAAGGCACGCTGTAGGAGCACTAAAACACATGCAGTCACACCATCTGACAGAAATTAATTTTTCCACAAGCATCCAGCAAGAGAAGGACTGCGAGGTAGGTGCTTCTGGCTACAGCCTAATGAAAGATTAAAATTGGCAGAGAGGAGAACAATGCAACCGTCAAGAGAAGCCGCCTTCCATATTTAGGCTGAACTTCACGACGAGTATGCTCACTGTACGCAGCACCCAAGCAGCTGGGCACGGGAGAGGTTCCCCTTGCAAGCAACTGTTCTGCTACTGACTTTGTAGGAGATAGTTTTATACTTTCAGAGCTAGCCAAGATCCCTCATGGGGGAAGGATGGAATTCTGAACTTCTGCTTTCTTGCTCACCACAATCTTCCTCTAACTTGAATCAAGTGGAAGAGGGCTGGTTTTCACTTGAAAAGTGTTTCTTTTTCATGCTGTAATCTAAAATAAAGCCTTTCTACAGAATTAAGAGCCAACATACTGCTTCCCCTAAGCATTCTTCTTGAAATAAAGTTGACAAAACCACTATCTGGTCTTCCAATTTCTGCAATTTCTCAACAGCCACTATGCAAATAAATAGTCAGCTGTTCAAGTCAAGGCTTCTGTCATCAATGAGTTCACTGTGAAGGACTAGAAAAGCAAACACCCTCCAGAAAGTTTTCATATACAGCAGAGGTCAGCTGTTGAAAGGTTTCATTAGGATAGCAGTTTAACTTTTTTCCTTGGCCAGCACTTTCACAACAGCTGATAGCATTATAGACAGAAACAGCAGAACTTCTGTTTTGTGAGATAACGAATAGTGTCAATTCTGGTTAATCAGTCACTAGGATTCCCATATTCAACAGTAAGATCTGAGACCATCATGTCCTACTGTAGACATGAATGAGGCTCAGCATGAAATTTTACCAAACAGAACTCACAGGGGCTTCACAAAGTCACATGAACACATGCAATGGCCCAATACATAAATAAATGCAGGGCTACAATACCTGCTTACAACTTTTTAGCAAAGACTGTAACTTCTTGTACCCTGAGCCAGACTGAAGCTCTTGAGAAGCAGACAGGAATTACATCAGAAACCACAACCATCAATGAAATTTTTTACAAGAAGGTGTTTATTCCCTGCTTGGCAGTATAACCAGTCCAGACCTTTGATGACAAATGTCCCACACTTTACCAAAAATTGAAATAATGTCACATGAAAGAAAAATTTACTAAACATTGGGTGGGACAATTAATGTAATGGGAACTGTGGGACCCAGACCCCACCTTCTATCAGAGGCCAAAAAGATGTGACATTGAGTGTCCCTCCCACTGAAGACAACCAGTAGCCTTTGGGAAACAATTTGCAGTTTTAATGCTGGGCTCTAACAAACAAGTGAGACTGTAATAGAAGTGGTTATCCTTGATGAAAGCTTGTCAAAAAAGCAAAGGATGCAAAAAAAGCCTGGAAATATGACAAACCAGAACAAGGCAGAGGATAGTGGTGAAATTTCTGGCTTTATCTAGTATTTCACTGGCATCCAAGGGCCTTGTGCTGATACTCTGCTAAGAGCCTGGTTTCCCCAAGTGTAACATCTTGCATTATTGTTATTCAGTATATTAGTGTATCAGTATTTGTCCTCTTGACCTGAGATTCCATCAAAGCCTTTGCCAGATGCTTGGTGACATCATCCGATCACAAACAGACTGAGGTATTTTAATGAGGTAACTACTTATTCCCTTGCTCAAGAAAGGAAGAAAGCCACGAACAACAGTGGACTTCTGTCATTAAGCCTGCATTATCATTATGCTGAAGTGATATGCAGACCACTCTAAAAAAAACCCTGTGCTGAAAAATTCAGCATTCACTTCAATTCATGAGGAAGAAAACAGAAAGGAGAAGGGAAATGAGCCAAAGAGAGCATATCTAATGAGTGTTCATTCACTGCAGCTCCAACATTTCTGCACAGTGGAGAATGTGGCAATCACAGGCAGCATCCCAGAATATGCTGAAAAATCTCCTTTCAACAGGATTGTCTCTGAGCTCAAAAATCTTTCTTGGGCTTAAGAAAATAAGATGTAAAATGTTTATTGAAATAGAAAAGGAATGGCTACCTTAGTTTGTTCAGGTACTGGGGAAATTGTGAAAATAATTGCAGTGCCCTTAAGTTTACTGAACAAGGATGTACTCACTATTGGAGTATTCACTCAAAGCTTCAGCTGTTAAAGGGACGGATGGGTGGGGCAAAAATGAACATTTTTTTCCTCCTTTTATTAATGGAATTTCTGTTATGTGTTGCCTTAAAACACAGTGTGAATTCTGATGCACAAGAATAATCCAACACATTTCAGGCTTCTCCTTTCACTCTCCGCTTTTCAGCTTGATCACGAAAGTTTGACTCTCTGATGTCAACCTTCACCAAAAAAATCCTACCTCATTTATATAGCTTGGAATTATCACAGCACATGAACATTTGCACAGAAAAATCAATTTTTTCCCTCTCAATTTTGGCCCAAATATGCTTCATGCTTTGCAAATCTCAGGGCTTGAGATTCCTGATCACAGGATGGCTGATGCCTTCCCCACATTCTTCTCCCAGGGCTTTACCCTTATCATACTGGGAGTACCACATACCAATTTCATGAACAGATACCCTGTACCAGGTGCAGATGAGTGCACAGCAACTCACAGGGCTGAAAGGGGATGGTTTTCCAAATACAGCCTCATCTGCCTTATTCTAGTGCTTTAGGGAAGATGCACTGGAATGAACCAGAGAGAATGGGGTTCTTACTGATTTTCTATCAGCCCTTGGGGATAGCACCAAGTCACAACTAGCAATCCAACAGAACTGAGCCAGTCGGGGTGAAAACTAAAAGCTCCATACGGATTATTAAGTTATCGATCACTGCAACAGTGCCTGAAATATGCAGTCAAGTGTAGGACTGCATGGTGCTGACTGCCATTGAAAGCTGAAAATGGAAACAAACAACAGACAAGGATATTGGAGATAAATTCAAATTAGTAGAAGAAATATGGCCAAACTGCCAAACATCCAAAAACTAATTCAGTCTGTATAGGTTGCAAATGTTAGTTGATATGACCAAGATTTGGGTGTTCCTTCCTGTTTATGAGAAATCATTTAAAATCATACGAAATGTAGTGACAGAACAAGGAACAACTGCTTCGAACTGAAAGGTCAATTAAGAATAGATATTAGGAAGAAATTCTTTACTGTGAGGTTGGTGAGGCACTGGCACAGGTTTCCCAGAGAAGCTGTGGATGCCCCATCCCTGGAAGTGATGAAGCCCAGGCTGGATGGGGCTTTGAGCAACCCGGTCTAGTGGAAGGTGTCCCTACACATGGCAGGGGGATAGGAACTAGATGGTCTGTAAGGTCCCTCCCAACCCAAACCTTTCTATGACCCTATTGATTTAAAAAAAAAAAAAAAATCCCTTCCAAGGAAAGGGACAAGGCTATACAAATTTGAAGTGCAAGGCAGTAATGTATTATTTTTCCTAGATAAACAATTATTAACCTTTTTTTTCAGTTCACCACAGAAAAATTTGAATCATGCTGCAGACAGAAGTCCGCTTTGTAGTAATGAATTATCCTGCCTCAATATTCACCTGACAGCCACAGTGTCTTATACCTGCTACATCTTTGCTGATTAGTATCTGTACAAACACAGAGCAGAACACAGAAGACACTATCAGAGAAAATAAAAGGAAATGTATGTTGGAAACTTCCTTAAATACAGCTGAAAACAGTCAATTTGACTTTTTCCAAGTTGTGAGGGATTAAGTGGGGGAAAAAAGGGAAGTGAGAGGCTAAAACTCGACCAGCATTATCAGCACTATCAAATGAAATGTCAGTGGAACTGAAAATAGAGTCTGAATAAACCACGGTCATCCACTATAGGGCACTTCAAAATAAAACATTTGGACATTTATGTGGGGTGTATACATCACATCTCAACAAACACACCTGTGTACTTCAGACATGGATACAAATACACATACCACCACAAACATCCTGGCTTCTTGTCATCTCCAAGGAAGACAATGGCCTAGATCTTGTAAGTGTTTCAACTGTACAGTGGCATGCTTGCAGTCAAATGTAGCAGCCACCATGAACCAAGCAACTTCCCCCCCACAAATGGGCACATTACTGCCTGAATTTGTGACTCATTATCACGCAAGACAGAAGTTATTCTGCATGGAAAATATCAGTGTCGACTAGACATCTTCTCTGGTAAACATCAGAAGAGTATTCCTAGTAACAACTGGGTCTTCTTATTGTGAGACTGAAACAGTTAGTGGCTTAAACTTTTCTAAAATCATAGAAGGGCTTTTGCCCACTGGAGCAAACTGCAAAGAAACAGCTGTCCACCTGTGACCACCCCTGGAGCCCACACCTCCAGCTGATATACCTATCAACTGGAATTTGGACTGTGACAGGAACATGTGATAATATAATGGGGCTATTATTGTCTAATCATCCCAGGTCTGGGGAGAGGAATGTATCCACAAGTGGTACTGGAAGAGAAACTGGAATGCTGATGGCTCAGACATTCAGGGGGAAAGCTGCCGATGTGCAAAGTACCCGCCCAGGTGCGGGGGGTGAGCACAGCCCTGCAGGCTACAGCTGGTGTTGAGCGATGTAAGGAAGGAGGCAAACCCCGCCAGGAGGATTCTGTCTCCTTGTCCTGACTCCAGTGAACTCAGCTGTGATAACTCCCCTGCCGGGCGGTACCGGAACATTCACACGTGGCCTGAAGGTTGTAATCTCTGCTGATGGGCCATAATGGGCCATAACGACTCAACCACTGATATAACACGCAGCTGTAACATCTCAGAAGGTGTCAAATACTCCCACAGTGTCCTGTGATCCATAACATTACATCATCCGTTTAAAGTCCCTGCCCCAAGGGAGGTACCTGGTATTCCTACCTGAACCTGAGTCAATATCAACCCAATAGATGGTGGGTGTCGGGGATTTTTCTCTGCTGCCTCTTTGGGATTATCACCATCACCTGATGGAATCAGTCTGCAACCATCCCTTTGACCAACAAACATCAAAAATAAAACAACCAAGCCTTAGTGTGAGACCTGTGGGTGATGCAATCTTTCTACTCTTAGCCTTTCTTTCTCTTTCTTATACATTTTCTTAAGTGATACTTTTATGCTTTCATATTGCCATATTGCTATAAGGAACAACAACCAAAGTGGCTACATACCTGTTTTCCTGTGCAACCAAGTTGTTCTACAATGAACCCTGCATGTGTGTATTTACAAACAGTGATCGTTCAGTGTCCTTTCCCTCTAATCTGCCCCAAGGGATCTATTAACAAGAGCCTGGGTTGCCCTTGCCTTCTGGGGTGCGTTGTAACACTTACTCTGCACTCTTTAGTTAGATGGTAGGATGCAGACAAGAGAAAAATGAAGGCTAAGTTTTATAGTACTGCTTCTGGGCCAAAGGTACCTCACTGCAGTTGATAAAACTCCATGGCTGAACTATCTGTTGAGCAGGCTCTCCGCAGCACAAGATCACAGCACCCAGGTCTTAGGAGCTATTGGCTTACAGGGATTTTACATACACGTAATGTGAAAGCTCAGATTTGAGCAAGGCCCGGAATCTCACCTGGAACATAGAATTATAGAATGGTCTGGGGTGGAAGGGACCTTAAATATCATCTCGTTCCAACCCGTGCAATGGGTGGGGACATCTTCCACTAGACAAGGTTCTTCCAAGACCCATCCAGCCTGGCCTTGAACACTTCCAGGGATGGGGCAGCCACAGCTTCTCTGGGCAACCTGTGCCAGTGCCTCACCATCCTCACAGTAAAGAATTTCTTCCTAATATCTAATCTAAACATCTCCTCTTTCAGTGTGAAGCCTTCCCCCTTGGCCTATCACTACAAGCCCTTGTAAGAAGTCCTTCTCCCGCTCTCCTTTAGGTACTGGAAGGCTGCTACATGTGGGGGTTATCCAGTGTAAGGCCCTGTAGATGGAGGATCTGCCAAAACTGAGCCGCATTTCTATTGCATTAGCATGTATTCTCCCTCTTCTCCCTACAAAAAAAACACCCACAATTTTTTCTTTCCCTTGCAACTGATGCAAAAGATGTTATAATAAACATATGCAGGAATTATTAACACACACTGTGGAATTCTTTGTTCAGAAACAGCTTCTGACAGCAGCACCAGACCTAAGATGTGGCAATTTCAGAACAACATTTCCTCACTCCCATGAGAACACACAAAGTTCTGATTCCTCCAAGGCTTCATTACAGCCTAGCACTCATTAGCACTTTTGCATACTAACCCAAGTGACCTTGCTGGCAGGAGGGAGTTGCCAGTGTGTGGTGCCACTGGAGCTGTGCTTCTACCCAGAGGAGGGTGACACCATTGTCACACTGGCCAGGTTCTGGCCTGCTCTGCATGGACAAGTCTTGACTCCAGCAAGGCTTTTGACATCACATCGTTATAGACACATTCACCAGTGTGTCAAAATACACAATGGGGGAGTAAAGAAGACAGTCAGGCTCTTCTCAGAGGTGATGGGACAAGAGGCAATGGGTACAAATTTTGAAATACAGGGAATTCAATTCAGAAATAAGAAGAAACTTTTCTACCATGAGTGCTCAAACATTGGCACAGGTTGCCTAGAAAGTCTGGCATCACCATCTTGGGAGATATTCAAAACTCAATGGGACAAGGTCCTGATCAGTTGTTGGACTCTGTGATCTCCAGATCTCCACAACTCTGTGGTTCTGTGAGCAGGACCTTCCCGTCCCTTGGGCACAGAACAGTTTGCTCCCGAAGTGTGTCTGGCTGCTACAGCAGACGTTCCACAAGCAGTATCAGGTCATTCCCACAACCTCTTCCCTTTGTGATACCCCGAGTGGAATTTACTTACTGACAACGCCTGCTCCCTAAGGAAAGCACACATAGGAGAGGAAGACTGTACATCATTTTTAACAAGAACCACGGACACAATTAGACCACAATGTTGAGACTTCATGCTGCCTTCTTCCTTTAAGGCTGGAGGAAAGTTAGGGGTGGCCACAAGTATATTGTGCAACCCAGGAGACACCTCAGGGGGGCCTTTCTCTGAAATGCATATGGCTTGACCATGCTGACCTCCGCAGAAGGTCAATGGACATGTGCCACCTTTACCAATCTCTTCTCAGAGCATCAGTAAGAATCAGTATTTTTGAGCCAGACCTAGCAAGGAGAAATGTTTTATGATATTCTACAGCAAATCAAAACCAAAGCAGAAAGCTTATGTTGCAAAGTACTGTTTTGAATATCATGCTTCTATCCCTCACTTGTTCTTCACATAAAGAAAGACTGAAGATTGAAAAACTGTGGTTTTTTGGTTTTTGTTTAAGAAGCTGAGAAATATCACAGTTCTTGCTTTTTGCTGCTCCTGCCGGACCTGTTAGAGAGGGTCCACTGGCTTTTTCAGCGAAACAGTATTAAGTCTGACTCTTTAATTAAAGGATGTGTCAAAATGAACACAAAAATTCCTTTTTAACATAAGCTGCACGTTACACGTTAGAGTCAAAAGAATAAAAATTACGAAAAACGCATCACAGCAAAAGCCTTTACACAATCCATGAACCCAGGCAGCATTTAGGACCCCACATCATCTGAACATCATCATTCTCCAGTTTCCACTGGTAGCAGGGATGAGATTCAATTTCCTAATGAAAGGAAAAGCACTAACATTAATAAAAAAGCAAAACACTAACAGAGACCCCATGTTTGGTTTTGCAGTAATGACGCATGGGCAAGGACTTTGCACATAAGGTGGAGAAAGGCAAAGACGTTTATTGCACAGTCAGACTTCCCTAATACCAGCCCCCAACAGGATATAACATCATATAAACAGGAAAGATGTTCACCACAGTGTCCCCCAATCACCTGGGGTATTGCACAGATTTTACCTAGTATGGTAATAAGCAAACAATGCCCTATAAGGCCACAAACTACAATTAACACTTCTCCTAGGCCCAGTCTGTCCATAAACACACAATCCTCTCTCAGTCCGTCTCCGGTGACCTGGATGCACTCCCAGGGTCACCTCCGGGCCCAGAAAAGAGGCCCTCTCTCTGGTCCTCAGGGCCTATCTCTCTTCCAGCACATAGTGCACTCCAACAGTTGGGGGCACTTTGTTTTGTGTTCTATAACCAGCATTTTCCATGCATCTCCTAATCTTCCTGTGTCTTCTGTAACAGGAACAGGATTTCTGAGGTGGTGGCTGGAACAGCGAGTAAAGCCCCGCTCTTTGCTTCAGGACTGTGTAGCAAAGTTACTGATGGAGTCTGAATTCTCTTTTTGGCTCTGCCAGCCCCCAGACCTCTGCTCAATGCACAGTCTGAACTAGGGAGGTCTTCAACAAATCAAACCATTATTGTGACCTGATCCAGCAGCCCTAAGCCCTGGCCACCCACCACTTCTGTTCAAGACCCAGCCAGAAGAAACCAGGACAGCTGGGGAGGGAGAGCAGAGCAGCAGGTCACACATGCACACTACTCGCCCAGCTATAATTGCATGGCGTATCATTTCTCAATGGAATGATCCCATTTTCTCACTCTGTCTTTAAAAAACCGACCTATTTAGCCTGTACGACCATGATTAACTACCTATGGTAGAGCTGGTAGCATTTTTACAGCCAAGTAAGGAGCTGTAGTACAAATTGCCCTACACTACCATGAATCAAGCTTAGTACAATTGCCTCACTACCTGTGCTGAGGGGGCCCTTTTCATCACTTAGGCCAGACTAACAGGCAAGCCACGCAGAACACATCCAATCTGCCCCACAATCAGGTCACAACCTTGGGAAAAGCAATGGGATACATTTTTGTCCATCCCAAAACTGCACAAAGGAGGTCTCCAGGACCAGGAAAGGACAGAAGGGGAAATCAGGAGTGGGTTTTGCAATCACAGCAATCTGGCTTACACCAAAGCCAACAGCAAACTGCAGCAAACAAAAGCTTTTCCCTCCCAGCAGTGCTCACAGCTGAAACATCGCATATTCCTGCTGCCATCCTGCCTAGCATTGCTTGGGGTTCAAATCCAGGGGTCCGAGCATGTGTACAGTGCCTGGCATCCAGCTGGGCTCTGGTCACGGCCGTCAGCCACACATCCAGCACTCGGATAGTCCAGATCATTTGAAATGGAACTGGGCACCAATTGAGTTCAGACAACTGACTTGTATCTTCAAGTATTAAATATTTATTCATGAGTCAAACCCTACTTCCCTCATCTTTGGAGGGAAAGAGAGGTGAGCATGCCCTGTCCTTTAACACGAGATACATTTGTCTTTTCAAGTATGAATGACTTCCTGAAGCAAATGGTCCAGGTCACCCCAGATAAATATCCTAGTCAAATCCCAGCTTAGCTAATTTCTAATGAATGAAGCTACAGAGTAACCAGTGCATCCCAATGACCTTGACAGGGAAGACAGAAATAGCCAGGCTCTGGAAATCAATTCACAAGACTCATAAAATGAGAAATTATTACAAAACCTCAAATACTATCCAAAAATTATTCCTCTTGCTCCCGAAATTCCTTCTAGGTTTCCAGCCACAGACAAGAATCCCTATTCTTCAACATTTTAAACTCACATTTCTGTCTCAGAGCACTGCACATCGGCCTGACACGTGCTCCTCCCAGCCTCGCATACCTAGATGCATTCCCCACATTGGCTGCAAATAGCTCAAGCTCTCCCAAGTTTCACAAATCTTCCTTTCCCATCCACTGCCATGGGCACTGCCCCTTTTGCTACCTCGGGCTGGTATTAGATGTACACAATAAGAAGTGATGTTAGTATTATGCTGGACCCTTGGGTTGCTTCTGCTCCAGGCACTCTGCCCTCTCCCCCTGTCCTTTCTCCAAAGACACACCAGCACCAGCCAAATATTACCTCTGTCACTGCAGTGCAGGGCTGGGGACAGAGCCCAGCCTGTGCAGCTGCCTCCCCACCTCCTCAGGAGCAGAAAGGCACTGGGCAGAGCAGAAAAAAGCTGAAATGTGTGTTGGGTCAGTACAAGCACAGGAATGACAAGAACAGGTCAAGGGAAGCCCAATAAAGATGCTGCAGGAGAGCATCCAGTATTCTGGGGAGAAGGGTGTTTTGCAGCCTCCGTAGGAAGCAAAATCTGAAGGATAGGTACTAGTCCCACAACCAGACTGTACTGACCTCACCGTCTTCCCCTCCACTTCTCAACTTCCCCAAAAACTATAATTATTTATGAGTATTGTTGATGCTTGAGGGTGTCATTTCTGGTATCCATGTTGTGACAGATCCATGTGGCATTCTTCATCATTGTGCCCCAGGTCCCCAACATCAGTGTGGCCTGAAGGCCCTTCTTCCTTCAGAATTCACTAAATTGTGCAGCTTAAGTTTCTGAAGTAATTTTCTATTCCACCTCTATATCATATAGACAGGGGATTCAGAAACGACCACAGTGATTTTTAGGTTATAATCACACCTTTCTTCCCTAATTCCTCTTTCAACTACCCGTTCTGAAACCTTTTCAAAATGCTGCTGACATAATCTCTCCTCTCTCTTTCTCCCCAAACAACTCCAAGCCTAAAATGCTTCTGTCTCTGACACTCTCCCTTCAGTTTATTATTTATCTTTATCATGCAGGCTCTTTTATCCCACCACAGTTCCCAAGGCGTTAGGAACATGAAGGAAATGTTCCCAAGGAGTGTAAGGATCAAAAGTGTGATGTCAAACCAGATCATTCCTAAACAATCCCACACTTACATAAACAGAAGACAGCACTCAACAAATGAGTAGTGAGAAAAAAAAGGGTACAGAGAAGTGATTATGATAAAAACATTTGAGTTTGCTCAGGAATACTGAAATACCAGGAATTTTTTATTTTATCTTTGAAAACCTGCTTTGGCCTCTTTTTACCAACATACTGGTTTCTCCTCAAGCAAATATTCCTGGGAAGGGGTAAAAAAGACACACAACACTTGCAAGCTCTCACTGCACAAACCCAGGAGACTCCTCACTGAAGAACCATATAAAAGAAAACTGTCATGGAGCCAAAATATTCTCTTGCGACAGCCAAGCTTCTTGCAACTTCCCAAATAAGGCCATGACTTTAAAGAGTATGTCTTTTCAAAGCCTCATTGATTTTCATTGCCTCGTGAAGAAGCACATTGTTTATGTGTCTGGGTGTGCTGATATTCAAACAGGATGAGATGGGCACAGCTCGGCGGTTTCAAAGCCTGGTTTCCAGACAGAATGAACCAAGCAATCATAGGAAGCTTCTAGAGGCTGACAGCACTGCTTTGGCCCCTGTTTGGGAGTGATTCCTGGTGCAAACTGAAACCAGAAGGTGTGAAGATGCTAACAGGAACAGCCAGCATTTCCTAGTTCTCTGGGGATAGACCTTAAGTGAATTTTGAAACAAATTATTATATTTCACCTCGCTGTCCAAAGTTCAGAGGCTTTTGCATCAAAGTTAAGGTTCATGTTAAAGTTCAATACATGGTTTGGAGAATTTCTCTATTCTTCAAATACCAGTTTACTCCTACTCAGAGAAGTAAATAAATAAAGAAACAAACCCAAGATATGGAATTAGATAATCTTTGTTGTATTTAGTTCATATTTACCATCCATTCCTCTCCTCAAGCCTCTCCAGTATTTTCAACTTGGGAAATCGCTGAAAACAATGAAGTGCTTCAGTTCAAGTTTTACACTTGAATCACAGCACCGTTTTGCACAATTCTTTGAAAACAAAGTCCATCCTAATAAAACACCCTACATAAAGACTTGCAGGTCTCAGCCACTCCAGCTATCCCATCTTCACAATTATGGTGTGTCCATTTCCTTCATAATCATACAGCAAAAAGTATACTCACAGAGCTTCAGGGCCACCAACAGAAAAGGAAGAAAAGCAGTCAGAAAGTGGGTCAGTAGAGCCTGTGTGTATTGAGGGCACGAGCTGCTCAGAAGCCACACGCTGTGTAGTACTACTGAGGCACAAAGGAGACAAAAAGCCAGAAGAGAAGAGTACAAGCCAAAGCCAAGCAATACGTCACAGTTGTACCTAAACACCAAGAAAATCAAATTTGGTGGTATGTGACTTTAAGCAACTCCAGCAAAGCTAATTTCTTCTGTCCATGTGCTATGTAACCCAACAGAGTGTGGGTGGAAGCAGGATGTCTTGCACAAAGACCTTGTGCACAAAGGTCACCTTGACCGGAGGTGAGTTCCCACCCTCTCCACCTTGATCACACATTCACACTCCTGTCTTCACCCTGTGAAGCACCATGCAGCTACAAATCAGGTGAAAAGGTGACTAAGACAACAGAAAACCGATTAATTTCCTTCGCCTGGATGAACAAATTAACAAAACATCCCACAACAAAATGCTCATGAACTGCCACAAGAGGAGAGCAGTGGGAAGGTCCTTCTAGAGCCAAGGGGGAATAAACACACAATTACACCAGTTTAGGCATAACTAACAAACTGTCCTGTAAGGTTTATCTTCATGAGAAAACTCTAGAAAGGTAATCTGAATTAACATTTCTGTAATGAATCAAACCATATTAGATCCCTGCAGACACACTCATCATTAATTAAATCAACCCTATTTCATATTTAGTATCATTTACTTTGATGTGAATTAAGCTTAATCAAATTAAGGTCACTTGAATGCTGAATCAGGTAATATATACAATGGTTTAATTTAGTTTACCTAATTTACTTTACATTTACTTTTTTGGTGATTTGGATTAGTTTTCCTTCAAATCCTTGTTCAGACAGCTTTAGAACAGAGAGAGACAGCAAAAACCTGAGGAGATGCTAGAAAAATTCCCCTTCAAATCAAGAGTTTTGAGCTGTCAATGAATTCACCCCCCAGGAAAGGGGTACTCGAAGCTGTGTGTCCCACTGAGGACACACTGGCAGGGCTGCTGCATGCTCACCCTCCATGAAGGCTCTCCCCTGTCTCTGTCTTCACTAAAGTTCCTCTGGTGCCCAGAGGCTGGAGAGGAAATCAGACCCTGCAAGTCTTCACTTCATCCTCCTGCGCTGCAATAGCTGAACGGATGTTGATGGGCCATGAGAAATGCATGTCCTAAAGGAAAATGAGACAATCCTCAAGGAAGCTGAAGCATTTGATGTGGTTATTTTTTAAATAGCAGGTCACAAAAATATTTGACGTGTTTTGTACTGTTGGGAAAACACAGCAGTTATCAAAGTTCTTGTTTGTAGTAAAATAACAAAAAATCATAAAAGCCTGCTTCTTTAGGCAGACACGTTAAATTGAGTTGCCATGTTTATTCACAGTTTTAAGGTCTTCTCATTTTGCTTACCCTGCTCCAACACTTAAAAAGTCACCACTGAATCTTCTAGCAAGCTCCCTTCACATTCCTCTTACGTGACTATGCTTTTTACCATTAAAGAGATTTTTCTGTACACACAGACGTGTAGACAAATGCACTCTGTCGTATTTAGGGCACTAGTCATCTAATATTTTCTGTGATGCAGGTACCATCTGTGAAACTGAACTGCAGTTCAGGCCTATCATACTGAGATGGGTGTTGGGCAATCAGAGATGGAAATTGATATTAGATTATAATCCCACTGCATTCAAATAGAAGACAAGGGCTCTTGCAAGGTCAGGCTTAACCTTTAATACCCAGGCATACCTTTAAATGTTTTTTCAGGGAACCTTTAGCTGTGTTGTTTGTTTTGCAGTGTCCACTCAGGATTATCATCTTTTAAGGGTCACAAAAGGTGTCCAAGCCTCTGAAGCAAAAGGATGATGAAGAGGCCCTGATAGCAACAACAGATGACAGCTGGTATCAGGGTGCAACTAAGGTTGCAGTGACAGACTTTGACCAAAGTGACGAGGAGATCAGAGACTGGAGACCATATAAAGCATTCCTAGGTGAGGAAAAAGGACTATTGTTTTAGCAATTTAGCATGGAAATCCTCAGCAAACCACCAGGTTAATCAGACCATGCAGTGATCTAAATGCAAGCTCTTGAAAGGATGAAATCAGCACTGTGTGGAGGGTCAGACACAGAGCATCATTTCCACTTGGGCTGCCCTGCTGCCTTGTGGGGCATCACAGCCTTCTCTGCCACTCCCACTGGTGTGGTGCTGACAGACATTTACACAGCTCCTTGGGGAACTGATTCAGGAGACTGAGCCGGCTGGAAACTGGGAGAACTGACTAAACCAGACCTGCACAGTACTCAGGATAGCAGTAACAGCTAAATGCACATGCGAGGCATTCACCCTGCACAGTTCTGAACACACTTCATAGCTAGAGAAATGTCCTTGTGTGCATTTATTGCTCTTACAAACTTGCTTCCATGTTCCCTAGCTTGCTGGCTCAGTGTCCCCTCTGCTATTTCTGTAACACTCTCATATTTAATACCATGAAATTTTAAAATAGTATGCTGGCTCAGGTTTTTTGAGCTCCTGCAAAGGGTTGCAGTCATGCAGTTCCAGCACTATTTTTGTTTAGCAAGCCAGGACAGAAGAGACAAGCAAACCCTTGCAGCTCACCCTTGGGTCACATCTTGGGGAATATAAAATGAGGAAGCATTCCCTGGGGTCAATACAACAAGCCCTGGGGGACCCCCCAGTAAGACACACACACTCCTCAGCTACGCTGAACACTCTGACCATCTTTCTGTTCCCTTCTTATTTCCATTTTCACTTGTGAACCCCTGAAAGGGAGGGACCCACCTCACCTGCCTTGCTAGGATGGCTCTGGTAGCCCCAGCCCTCCACACTGTTTCCCAGCAAACCTGCTCATTGTACCACCTGCCCACCTTCTCCGCTCCCCCAAGGGTGGGGGTTGTTTTTGACTTACTGACAGGTCTTCAGGTAATAATTGTCCATTGGGGGTGGGGGGATATTTTAAACAAGATGCTTATGTTCCTATTTGTATATGTTAAAGGTGAGGACTTCCTTGCAGAGGACAGGAATAAAGTAAATTTTGTCTCCCTTCCTAAAAGCTACAAATTTCCCCTGCTGAGTTCTGCCCTCAAATGAAGAAGGGAGACTTCACTGCTCCATCAGACCCCAACCCCTTCAATACTTGCACATATAATTAAATTTACGGTCAGTGGTCTTATCACAATGGCCATTAGGTTCCCAAACATCGAGGATGCTGTTCCCAGTAATAAGGTCAAGCATGTGTACAAGTCTTTTCAAGATTAGGGCCTTAATGCCGCAGCATCAGCCGGCTTTCTCCCTGCCTCCAGCATTAGATGTGGGCAGCTGAAATCCCCAAGGATGGAGGCTGATGGCTCCAGGCTGATTTGCAGGTACAGGCAAGTGCCTCTGGACTGCTCCCAGGTGTGTGATAAACCAGACATCCCCGGGCATCACCCCTCACCATGACGGCCTTGGAGGCAGCTCTGTGTGATTCCATGTGCTGTGAACTAAGGTTTGACAGTTCAGTGCCAATTAAAACAAACAAACACAAAGCCAAGAGGCAGCAGGTCAGGCTCTGGGAGGATCCATCACAATGCTGGGCTACCAGTGGAATCTGAGCTGATGCTGTGAGTTACGGATCACTTTGGTAGTAGCTGACAAAGCAGCACCTCTAATGGACAACACTGCACGTGCCAAAGTGTGATGAAGAGATGTAACTCTTTGTTCCACCTACTCGTAGATGGTTTTTACTACCAGACAAGCAAAACAGCAAAGAGAACATTTTATTATGCATACAGGTAAAATGAACATATATATTCATGTTTTCTCTCTTCCACTTACTAGTCAAAGAAATTAATTGCCCGAGAAGCCTGCTTTATTTGAATGATTCAACCCTCACTTCTCAGCATAACAGCTGTGGGATCAAAAACTGACTTACATTCACCTAGGTGATGTGTTTAGTTAATTAAAAGAAAGATTAGCATGCAAATGTCTTGCAGCACTCAACACTAATTCATGACGAAGTCATAATATTAAAGTTACCTCATTCTGTCAAAATATACTTGTCCAGTATTTCTCTCATTTTAAATCACAAATCCTTTTCAAAAAGAAAGTCACAGATTATCTCAAATCCCACTACTGTTTGGCAGGTGGGAACTAGAGTGACAGACAAAACAGAGCCATGTAATAAAATGATGATTTTAGTATCAGAAGTATTTTAAGTGGGTAATAAGAACAGTAAGGAGCTAATGAGAATAGGTGCACATATACCAACTGCATGAAATATGTGCATATGGGGATGATTTTAAACTGCCTTGTTTCTGATTTTTAAAATTTTTGTAGGCATTTTTTGATCTCTCTTTTGATGTCCTCGGGACCGCAAACCTTGAATTGAGCAGTGCTAGTGTGTTCAGTGCTGAAGACCTATTCCTACTCATCCAGCACACACGTAACAGACGCTTCCAATTACAGCTTTTACACTTGAATTTACGTATTTAAGCTATCCTTTCACCATGAGCATTCAGCAGCCCTGGGTGTGTTCAGCCATTCCTGTTGCAGGCAAACGCACACCCTCAGAACATCGCTGCAGCCAAGCTCCTGAACCGTGTACAGCTGTGGACAGAAAAGCATTCAGCATGCAATTAAAGGGATTACGGTGGCCACAGCCCTGCTTCTTGCTAATGCCAATCCACTGTATTTTCTAGATCTCCTCATTACTGAGGGAGTGGCTTACAGACGAAGGATAAAGGAAGGAAGCAACACACATGCTGACTAAGAAGCAGCGACTGATGGGAACGGGAAAACAAGAAAGGGGAGGAATAAATGGATGGCAACACACAATGAACTTTGCTGTAATGCTTAGCAGTTACTATAAATATGGTTGTCATCCTCAGAAATGCTTTTTGAACAGGAGACTCCAATCTAGCAAAGCAAGGACTTCAACAGGACCAAACTTAAGCTTTAAATCCTGTGCTAGACTGAGACCCAGCTACTTAATCACCTTAATTCCCTCTCAGGTAAGAATTGTCATCCTCCAGCAGATAAAGCAATGATGCCAAAAAGGTTAAGAGATTTAGCAGCTGCAGACCAGCCGAGGAAGCACAGCGTGGCTGCACTATGGAGCTCACCCCAACAACAAGGGCCTGACCAGCCTTGCTGCAGAAACACAAACTGCTGGAGCATCTCCCTGTGCCTGCAGCCGTGGCACACTGAGTCACAGTACTACACAGCTTGCCTTTTTTTTTTTCTTTTTTACTCTCTTTTCACAGAAGAAGATGTCTATCCGTCCTGACACCTATGTGAAGCTGAAGAAAGACAGAAACACAACTGTGAGATCTCAAGTTGCAGGAATGACACCTACTGCCTGGGAAATGAACTGCTCACCTAAATGAGATCGAACTAACCGGCGATGAGCTTCCACAGAACAAACCAGCACATGGACATGAGCCAGCAATGTGTGCTCACAGCCCAGAAAGCCAATTGAATCCTGGGCTGCATCAAGAAAGGGTTGGCCAGCAGGTAGAGGGAGGGGATTTTGCCTTTCTACTTCATTCTGGTGAGACCCCTCCTGCAGTGCTGCATCCAGCTCTGGGGTCCCCAGCACAGGAAAGACAGGCACCTGTTGGAGTGGGTCCAGAGAAGGCCAAAGATGATCAATGGGCTGGAGCACCTCTCCTGTGCAGAAAGGCTGAGGGGGTTGCCTGGAGAATAAAAGGCTCCAGGGACACCTTAATGCACCTTTCAGTACTCAAAGGGGGTTTATAAGACATAAGATGGAGACTTTTTACCAGGACCTGTGGTGACAAGGGGCAAAGGTTTAAAACTGGAAGAGGGCATGCTTACATTAGACATAAGGAAGAATTTCTTTATGATAAGGGTGGTGAGATAGTGGAACAGGTTTCCCACAGTGGTGGTAGGTGCCCATCCCTGGATGGGGCTTGAAGAAACCTGGTCTAGTGGAGGGTTCCCTGTCCATGGTAGGGGGTCAGAGTACATGATTTTTAAAGTCCCTTCCAACCCAAACCATTCTGTGATTCTACAAAATAGGTCCATCCCCAATGCTAACTGTGAGGGTGATCACATGAAAGCCCACAGGAAATTCAGTCAGGGAGGGAGGTTCAGTGATTTAAGAAAGCTATTTAATTCCTGGTAAACAGTATATATAACTCAGGGCAGGCAAAAACACCTCCATCATGAAGTCAGGTGAAAAATACCTTTTTTGGACAGGGAACGTGGTTAGTAGTTAGAAAATGCTCACCCATACCAACAGTTAGGCTACACAGTTTGTACCTCAAAGCACTAGGGAGCCTGCAGTGGGAGGGTCTGCAGAGTATAAGAGGAAGAGCAGAAGCAGCATCTCAGTAAAAGAAATATTTTAATTTGTACTAATAGCATTCCCTGAAGAAATGGTTTCTTGAGCATTTCTGGTGTCAGGGAGCATTGTCACAACCTTTCAGCTTCCTGCTTGCTCCTACCACATATATATACCCTTTCCATATAGAAAGTGAATTTTCTTTTCTTTTGTCTTTCTATGTAAAGACTTCATGACCCAGTTCACCCTACCAAACCACAAGTGGCTAAATTGGCACAGCTGAGGGGAACAAGAGTGGGAACTCAGAAGAATTATACAAACTAACACTGAACTTAAAACAAATGTAAGGCTTGAATGCCTGCATCAAGAAGGAAAGTCAACAGTTTCTGGCAGCCACATGTCTCTACGACTTTAGGACTGTGAAATATCCAGTGAAATGTAATGCTTCACTGGTTGTTGAGGTATTACAGAATGGCACTTTGGATAGTCAGAAATGTGAAGGTTTCCAGACTCAAATTTTTGGTAAGGACTTGCCCACTCTGTCTCCTCTGATTAATAAAGATAGACATCCTTAACTCTTGTACATATCTCAAATGATGAATAGTTTTGGAAAGACTGTCAATAAAATTCCAAGTGTTTGCTCAACGCAAAAATGCAAAGTCTCACAGGAAGAAGCATTCTGCAGTGCTAAATACACCAGAAACGGAGGGGGGGGTGGGAGGGGGGGGAATTAAACTGTTTTCAGTTTCACAGGATCACAACCTGGACTGAAACACACTCTGAGTGTTTTACTCGGTGGCGTGCATGCCCACCCAGGAACCCAGAGCTGTCACCGGGAGAAGGTGACGGATGAGCCATGAGGTTCCTCCAGCGCAGGGCAGAGATGTCAGCACCAGCCCAGTCACTGGGAAACAGCCTGCCCTTACACTGCAAAGCTTTCCGCGGGCTGGTTAGCCAGGAACAAGGCAGATTAACCCAAGCAAGGTTGTGTGCTGCCATGACTTGCACCCCGGGGGCCTCCTGGCAGCCTGTCTGAAGGTCTGGTGTCTTGTCCCCGGGCGGCATCAGGGCTGCACTGCGACAGGGACAAGGGCTTTACTGGTGCACCCATCAAGTGTGCCGTGGTGGTTTTCGGTCGTTTCCCCTCATTATGGCACATTAGATCAAAAAGCAGATGAAATGGAAGTCTTGGGTAGGTGACTAAAGACGAAATCTGCCTGAGGGCGAACAACGGGCTGACATGAAGAAATGCTGGCACAGTTACTCCACCTCTCCTCCCTGCTCCTGAGAAACTGAGCCCAGGCCACAAGGCTGAGAAAAAGAAAAAGGAAGGGAAGCACTGTGGATCCCCAGTGTTCTGCAATGGCTATGAAGAAAACAGAAAACATGTGGGGGCAATGTACAGCTGGGGCAGCTTTTGCTGCTCACCTACTGCAGTGAAGGACAATACCAAAACATCAGTGAGTGTTTCTTTAAATGTAAATAGAAAGCGGATGAGCTGATACTACGGTCCTGATTCGGCAAAGAACCCTGAAATATTTATAACAACCTTCTCAGATAAAGAACACCTGCAGGTCATTCAACTTATTTTATTTCAATTTGGTAATTATTGGGATTGAAAATCAGTTATAATTAATTTCATTCTGGCAGCAGCTTTAGAAATATTTTCTAAAGAGGTTCCATACTGCTCCTTACACAGTGTTCAGAACTGAGTGAAACTATGACTTAGCAAGAAAAAGGAAAGAAATCACAAAACTGCTGACTTGCAAGATATGGGAAATTATTTGAAACTGAAATGTGTTTGCACTTTATAAAGATTTTGATGATTTCTTACAAGAAATACAAATACATAAAGTAAAATACTTCAAAAGGAGGAGTAGTGTACTGCCCAAAGAAGTACCCAGCCAAGTGCAGACAGACTATGCAGACACCTTTAATTGTGACACACTTCTAATGGAGCTGTTCTGCACTAGGGCGTCTCTTGTTTAACTAGGTCTGAGTGAACCAGGAACGGACAGAAAGGACACACCACACAAACCCACAACATTGAGGTAAACAGACCTGTGCACATTTGAAAGATTACCTTCATGCTCGGTTGTACCACTACAAAAACACAAGAAAAAATACCCAAAAAATGAGGGAATGCACAAGAAGATGTCCAGAGTCTATGCTTTATTTTAGAGAGGGGAAAATAAGTTACAAGTATACATGAAAGAGGCACAGCTGGACTGCCTGGTCCACAGCCTGACAGTCCGGGTACGCTGATGGAAACCCAGTGTCACCTGTGCCCAATGAGACACCACTGCTGCCTTTACATGGCCACAGCCAGCACAGTGCAACCTTCAGTGGAGGTCCAAAATCTGCTGACAACGAGTTTGTCTGCAGCTAGAGCTTACCTAGCCCTCTAAAGATCAAGGCTGAGCTAACAAAAGCAATTTTCTGTCAGCAGCATCGTACCCGCACTTGGGATTTTGCTGACCAAACCATGAGAGGCAAAGGGGTGGGTGTTTTCCTTTGGAGAGACACTGGCAGAACTGTGCAGCACAGGTTCAGCTTGAAAGGCTGCAAACCTAAACATATCCAAAGGCAGGGCTGTGGAGGGTGGTCTGACAGCTCCCAGCTGACCCCAGGAACCCACAACCACACACACCACGATGCCACAGCACACAGAAGGAGTCAGAACATGGCAGGACACAGCCTTCGAATTAAACAAAAATTAGCTAAGCTACAGGCATATTGCTCCAGCTCAGAAATCAATTACTAAGTGACAAGGTTAAATGATATTTTATAGACAACTTGATTTTATTATCCATCTCAGGGTGTGCTCCTGCTTTTCTGCTGGAAACTCTGAGCTACAAACAGTGAGGCTGGTAGCCCCAATTTTGATGACATTATAAATAAAACATCATGTTCTCTCTAGTTTTTTACAGATGCAAACAGAAAGAAATGGTAAAGAGAGAAAAGTTAGAAGATAACACTGCACAGATACAACTCCAGTTACCCTCCATGCAAACTGAAAGAACTGGCAAGACTCTTGAGTTATCTCATGAACTGCTTAATGAATAGAAAATAGGGAGCACACCGAAATGCTCCATACATTGTGTTTATTGGTATAAATGTAAAGACTTTGCTTGCTTATGTCTGAAAACAAAAGGGTTAAGAAGAATGATGTATATACCTTCCTGTTATTAAACCAGGTTTGTACTATGAATATTCAGTCCTCTTTTTCTCAACATGTTGCTCCATCCATTTAAATTAGAGCTAAACACAACAGCTTTTTTGGATTTCCTGTTGGTAGCTATACAAAAACATCAGAACAAAGAGCCTGACTTTAGCTAAACATTAAGGTGATCCGTGACACTGTTTTCCTCCATAACTTCTGTGCTGAACTCATTACTTTGGCTCGGATTAAAGCACGTGTTACCACAAAAGAGTAAGGAGGTATAGTTTTAATCTGAATAACCCTGTTTAGAGGCTGGTTCCATCTCTGGATATTCACTACATGTTCTGTTTAGAAAAACCCTAAGTGCTTAAAATGGGGGGCTTCCCCCCCCATCACTGCCTCAGGACCACAGCACAGAGAGCAAATGTGCACTCACCACAGCCATGGCAAAGAGAGAGATGGATTTTTTCAGGGATACACCCAAAATGCTATATCTGGTTTTTATTTTTAAGAATAGGGACCCCTGAAACACAGATGCCTTATAAAGTACAGGTATGGCTAAGAAATGACAGGTTACACCTCTCTTGACAGAACACAAAATTTTTATTTTCATCTACAGCGGTATTCATAGACATTTTCCCAAATATGAGCTAATTCTACTACTTCCAAGAATAAATGAATATCTGCTGTCAAATAACCTCTACATTTGTTGTACGAAAGCAGTATTTTTATATACTAAAAAATAATAACACCTCTGCACCTTAACATTTTCCACCCAGGGATCCTAATCCACTTTTGAGACAGAATATCTATTAGAATCTGTTTTATTACTAAGGTGTGTGGTGCACCCACTATTCACACACTTCATACCTTTGAAGTGAAAACATAAAGAATCATCAAAAAATGGAAATCATCATATAAATGCAATAGTGCAAAGAATAGCACTGTAATCTATTCACCACAAAAAGTGATATAAATAAAACACATGGGTAAGCAAATGTTTCAAGGAGGTTTTTATTAAATGATTATATAGCCTGCCAGGGTATTTTGGAATTATACAGCTTGTATTTATTAAACAAGAATTGTTATTGGAAAAGGGTTTAGGTGATTTACAGACACATATTTACTGACAAGTACAACCTATTCAATAATGTCTGTATGTGCAAGGGAAAAGAATCAGTAATGGAAGCCTTTAGAATCAGGAATTCATTAAAAAAACCCAACAAAGTAGTAATGTACATTAAGTATAAAAGTGGTATTTATAACAAAAGACTACTTGAGGTGTGATACACCTGCAGATGCCAAGTGTCACGTGGGGAAAGCAGGAAAGGGCAGCTGCACAAGGACATGCCCAGCAGCACACACAGACCAGCTCCGGCCACCTCACCTAGAGCAGAGGCAGCCTGGAGGGTCCAACCTAGAGAAGC
Organism: Struthidea cinerea; assembly: GCA_013397865.1. Classification (NCBI taxonomy): domain Eukaryota; kingdom Metazoa; phylum Chordata; class Aves; order Passeriformes; family Corcoracidae; genus Struthidea; species Struthidea cinerea. Next base: position 817,139 of record VZTI01004295.1, read on the forward strand.
ACCCCCTCCATCACTGTCAAAAGTGAGGACATGGGGAAGTTCCATATCCTCTGGAGTTAAGCTGCTTTTTCCTTCCAAAACACCCTGTGGCTGACCTCCTCTGAGAGTGCCATAGCTCTCCTGGTGGGGATTACTTTGGGTACATTATGATACCCTAATTCACAGTCTGTCTGGGTGGGTCTCTCTCCCCTGCTCCCTCTTCCAACAAAAAGTGCAACCACCAACTGTGGAAATTCATGTGGCGCAGAACATCTTCAATGGGAGAAACCCAAAATCGTTGCAGCCTTCCAATCCGCCCATAGTGCCTCCTTGGGGTGAAAGATGTGCTTATGAGTCAGTAAGTCAGCTTTCCTTCTTCCTGGGGAAAGAGCTCCAGCAACCCTTCTTCACAGGGCAAGAGTTCTCCCAGCTGGGCTGCCAACTGAGCAGGAGGGACCAAGGGAAAACTTTGCTGCCATCTGTTGTGTTTGATGACTTACCCCCAGAGGTCTCTGACTTGCATTCGGATCAGACCAGGTGAGACTGATACAGACACACCTTTTATGTGGAGACCAGAGACACAAGACCACCAGACACATGACAAAGCAGGTTTGTGTGCTTTTGGCCCTCCCCAAGAATCCAATTTTAAGCAAGTGAGGAAAATTAATGGTAATGTAAATGGCTAAAAAAATCGATGCAGCTCCAAGTCTTCAACACACATGATAGCGCCAGGAGTAAATGTAACTGTAAATGCAGGCGAAGGCTTTTCTGGACTCCCACTGTACTTGCTAGGAGCAATGCCAACCTTGCAATTCAGGAATCAGGCACCACCGAAAGATATCTGGCTTCAAACTGCTATTTCCATTTTTAAGGTTTCCCAAAGCAGTTTTACTTTGCTAAAGATAATAATTGAGTGGAAAAATTCACTAGCATTAAAGATGAATCAGGGGCTGGGTTGCTCCGAGATACTGACAGCTCAAGGGAGCTCGAATAAATGAGGAAAGAGAGAGGTTTGGACGAGCATAAACCAAACCAAACAACGTTTCGCCTCCATCCTTCCACTAGGAAATTGGGTTGGTGGGGCTTTTTTGCCCTTCCTGTTCACAACTGACAAACTGACCTCGGGAAAACTACGAGTTGTAGCATCCACTGCCTGAGGAGACGGAGACTCCGGGAGACCCGGCACGGCCCATGCTGGATGCTCTTGAGAAATATCCCGTCTCCGCTTCTCCGGTGAACTCCTCGTTCCCTTCCTCCCACACCGCTCTCCCCGCCCGGGGGTCCTTCGCCCGAGGAAAGTCTCGCCGTCCCCCCGGGCTCCACGGCCAGGCACTACCGGGCGGATCCCGGCTGCGGGGCCCGGCATCACCGGGCAGATCCCGGCTGCACGGTCCGGCAGCACCGGGCGGATCCCGGCAGCAGGGCAGGGTAGCGCAGGGCAGGATCCCCGGCTGAAGGACACGGCAGCACCGGGCAGATCCCGGCTGCACGGCCCGGCAGAACGGGCACATCCCGGCCGCAGGGCACCGCGGCACCGGGCACATCCCAGCATTAGGGCACGGCAGCACCGGGCAGATCCCGGCTGCACAGCGCGGCACTGCTTCACAGGCGCTTACAGCCTTTTGTAACCGCGAGATAATCTGTCAGATGGACTTAGGCACTGACAGTCAAACATGCCAAAAACGTCACCACCCACTCGTATTATCCATCCGGTGAAGGACTAGGAAGCGCCGCATTGCTTACCCTCCCCCCCCCCTTCCCCTCGCACAGGAAATCTCCACCCCCCACGGCGTGACACCGCCGCGGGGGACCCGAGGTCCCCCCACCGCTCCGCCGGGGGCTCTGCGGGCGCCCTGCCCGCGGCGCTCGGCGCAACCCCGCCCGCCCGCACTCACCTCATCTTCCCGGCGGGGCGCGGCGGCGGCCGGGGCCGGGACCGGGG